>OAMR01000012.1:3602979-3667664 GCA_900205405.1 Echinochloa crus-galli
TGACCAAAGTACTCTTACTGTCTCTTATACACATCTTTGCGCTCCAATTGAGTCCAATTTTGAATAGAATTAGGAGCAAGTGAAGAAAACCATGAAAAAGCAGTTCCGGTTAAAGATAATGAGAACAACCGTATACGCAATGGTTCATAATATGATGCTTCTCCTAATTGCAAGATAAATTGACTAATATGTTCCCAAGGAGTTCTATTATCTTCGCCACTGAATTTAATAAAATCAGGAACACGCCAACCATTAGGATAAGCAACTAAATCAAATTCAGGAGGATACGGTTTTTGATATAAGCGTGAATTACCCAAATTCAAGCCTGAGTCTTGCTCTTAGTGTATTAGCTACATCTTCTTTAAACTTAGCTAACTCGCTAACTCAGCTTGATAGTTCCCATCGCCTCTATTTTGTGGAAAACGGGGAACATTATATGTCGCATTTTGAGAAGTATTCGGAATCGGCCCGTGAGACGCGCCAGATCCGTGGGGTATACTTCCCACAACCGTAGTGCGTGGAGTAGTGTAAACAGGACCAGAAGCAACCGTGCTAGATAAAACCATCGCACCTGGTGCCCCTGCACCCATGGGACCGGTCTGACCGCCAGAGGGGGCCAAACCGGTCTGACCGGTTGTGAAAACCGGTCTGACCGGTTCGTGGACCGAACCGGGGTGAGGTGATTGTCCCGCATAGAAATTCATCGGCATGCCTAAATTATGATCTAAAACATGTTCTGGCACGCCTGATGAGCTAGGAGTTGGGTTAGGTAATTCATTAGATTCTATGTTATTTTTACCTTTATCAGAATTACCCGACATACTAGCAATCAACTCACTAGTAGCAGTTTGTGCAGCAAGCAATTTATCATCCATCATGCGAGTAATTTGCTGCATTAAATCAGAGGATTCGCCAGTTACCTTCTGAAGTTCTTCAACTTGGTCGTTTGCCAGCTTGAAAGCCGGCATGACGAATTCCTCCACTCTCTTGACCAGACCACCGCGATCTTTTTTGAAGCCCTTCAAGAATTGCGCCTTGAAGTGCTCCTCGGCGATCAGGTACCGTTTCCGCTCCTCGTCCGTGAGCTCTTCCATCGTCGTGGTGATGATGTTGTCTTTGTCAAGGTCGCACATCGATCCAGACATAATTGGAGTAGATTGAATCGATCTTGAAACCAGATTAATCTGTCCCCAGTGGAGTCGCCAAAAAGTATGTTGACACGAAAACGCGCCAACAAACTCGAAGATCGATCGAACGCGCAGCAAGCCGTCACAACGGCCAACTCCTGAGCTCCTCGGGCAAACCGGTCAGACCGGTTCCTGAAACCGGTCAGACCGCTTTCAGGCGAGAACTCGTGAAGACCTAGAAACTCGAGCTCGGGAGGGACCCCGTCGGAGCTCAAGCAAGCTAGGGTTGCTCTAGGGTCAGCAGGCCAACTAGAATGCCCTTGAACGCCGTGGAGATGAGCAAAGAACAGAGGATAGGGTTTAGAAGAGATTAGGGTTTGAGAGATAAAAAGTAAACGACAAATATGTTGGTTCGATTGGGAACACCTCAATCGGCCTTGAGCCTTTATTTACGAATCTTTCTTTGTTTTGCTCTATTGTAGATCCTGACGCGGGACCAAAAGGTGGAGGAGACACTGTGCACAAGGGTTCTTCGTGTCCTCCAGGTGTGTATCAGATCACCTCACTTTGTACTGCTTGCTATTTGTTTATCTGGTTCCAAAGATGGTGTTTTGATTTTTTTTGTGATTTACCTAGGACAAAATAAATGGAACCGGTGAATGGTAATGTGGCCAGTTAAACTCTTCGTGATGCCACAAACACCAAGAACATAGGTACTTGATTTTTTACAAACACTAAACAAAATCATGGTGCATTACGATCATATATGTTTTGTTGATTCTAAATAGTGGATCCCACCAACCAAGTTCTTGATCCTAAAGAACAAAAGAGACAGTGGGACAAGGCCCGGTATGCAGCCCTATCTGAAGAACAAAAGTTGGAAAGGAAAAAGAAACAATAGGAGGCTTATCAGAAACATCGTGAGGCTCGTAACAAAAAAGAAAGAGAAACAAGTCTGAAAGAAAAAGTGGATCCCACGAATCAGCCGGTGGGCAGCTCGGTAAATGAGAACCGCAAAGAATCTTTAAGAGACATGTCAGATTGAAAGTGCATCTAGGAACTTAATCTATTTTGGTGATTAATGACAATAGAAATTCGGATATAATGTTTTGAATGAGCTGTGCAGGAATAAAATGAAAGAAAAGAAAAGAAATGTGAAAAGAAGGTCCCCAATTCAATTTCTTATGGTGGTGGACTCGAGCTTCTTGTCATGCACATCGCTGCATTCATCACTAACGCCCACAAACAGAAACCACATAGGAATATAGCTTGAAGTAAGGTATGCATTCAAAATATAGATAAAAAACACAAGCATGCACTATATGCCCTCGTTTCGTTGATTGCCTAGCTTTGCATGCTTTCTAAGCAACAACATGAGGAGTAGATCAGAGAAAATGGACAAAATAACAGGGAAAGGATGTTGGTGTACAGAAAGAGAGGAAACCTTCGGGCGTGATTAGAGCAGAGTAAAGCATCATTCGTTAAGTGCCGCCATGAGCTCCATCTGCAGGCAGTAAAGCCATCCTTCTTCTCCCTGCTAACAATGGGTTTGGGATATCGATGCATATCTTCTTTAGTCACAGCGGCACAAAAACAAAATGGAGAAAAGTATGTAGACGGGGCTTACAGATGCCTTGGGAGTTTGAAAGTGCATCTATTCACTTAATCTATTTTGGTGATTAATGACAATAGAAATTTGGATATAATGCTTTGAATGAGTTGTGCAGGAATAGAATGAATGAAAAGAAAAGAAATATGAGAAGAAGGTCCCCAATTCGATTTCTTATGGTGGTGGACTCGATCGAATAATTTAATTTGATTTTCGGTTTGAATTTGAGTATAGGAGCACCGTACTATCAAGGGGGACATGTTCGACAAATTCTAGTTGTTTTAAGCACTATGCTTGAGATGAAAATACACTTGAGAGACATGCAAAGTCACTTTCACATGTTGTATGCTTGGTCGGAACATAGGCCGGAAGATCCGACCAGAAGTTCCGGCTGGCTCGGTTTCGAGTCGTTTCCCGTCGGAAGATCCGATCCTAGCATCGGAACTTCCATCGGAAGATCCTACACTGTGTCGGATCTTCCGGGACTTAGCCAGATTTCAGCATTTCTGTGTCACATGCATGTTCCGACCCCTAGTCGGAAGATCCGACCGGAAGTTCCGGCCAGCTCGGTTTGGGTTTGTTCCGCGGTCGGAAGATCCGACGCCTGTCGGAAGATCCGACAGGGTGTCGGAAGATCCGACGCGTGGAACTGTTTTGAGGGCTTTCTTGCTATGTTCTGTCATCTGCCGGAAGTTTCAGCCCTCATCGGAAGATCCGATACTATGTCGGAAGATCCGATGCCTGGAATTTGTCTGGGTTTTTTAACACTAATCTATCATTCTTCGGAAGATCTGACTCATGGTCGGAAGATCCGATACCCCTTCGCAGAAACCATAACGGTCATATTTTGGGGGTTGGTATATATACCCCATCGCCTCCTCAGTCATTGTTGCTGCCTCCACTGACCTAACTCGTGACAAGCACCCACTTGAGCATTCATTTCACTCCTCTACTCCTTCCCAAGCTTGATTCTTGCAAGGATTCATCTAGGGTTTGAGTGAGAGAGAAGGTTGAAAGTGTGAAGCTTGTGCTAACTTTGAGCCCTCACTTGTTCATATCTTGAAGCACTTGAAGTAACTTTGATTCGTCGATTCATGTTTGTTACTCTTGGAGCTTTGCTCCTAGACGATTAGAGGTGCCGGTGAGCTCCCATTCCTTTGTGGTTGAAATCCGGAAGTTTGTATTACCCCTCTCTTTGTGAGAGCCAATAGTAAGTGATTCAATCTTCCTTTGTGGTTGATTGAAAGAGACTTGGGGCTAGTGTGACAGCCCGGCTCTTTGTGAGCTTCTCAACGGAGACGTAGCTCCTTTGTGGAGTGAACTTCGGAAGTAAATCCATTGTCTCCTTGTACTCATTTGTTTTATTGTTGTATTTGCTTGATTTGATCCGATCTACTTGCTTGTTGTTATTCCATTGCATTGATCATATCTAGAAGGCTCTACACACTTATTGTCACACTTCTATTCAAGTAGAATCTTTAAAAAGTGTACTAGAACTCAAATTATGAAGTAAAGGTTTTATCCCGTCGGAAGATCCTACACAGTGTCGGATCTTCCGGGGGTCGGAAGATCCAAGACTGCGTCGAATCATCCGACGTCTGACAGTTTTCAGAGCAATTTTGCAGAAATTTTTACAGGGCCTATTCACCCCCCCTCTAGACCTAGTGTTGTTCCTTTTAATTGGTATCAGAGCCTAATCCCTTGATTAAGGCTTAACTGCTAAGGGAAAAACACTATGTCCGACAAGGGGGACAACTCCGGTGTTGGTGCTTCCGCTTCCAAGGATGATCGATCATTGTTCATTGATTCAAGCTCAGGTGATGATGATCTTATCATCAGCGACGTAGATGAAAGCTTGGATGAAGAAGAAAAGAAAAAGAAGAGAAAGGAGAAGATGAAGAAGAAAATTCAAGAAAAGGCCGAAAGGAAGGCTCAAAAGCTTCTCAAGAAGAAGCTAAAGGAAAAAGAAGTGTTGGATGTCTCCAGTCCATGTCTCATAAATATGAGACATCATCTTCTAACAAATCTCTTGATCCAACTAGTCTTAATTTCTCATCGGTTCCAGTGGGCAAAGTTCCCAAATTCAATGGGGTCGACTATGCTCGTTGGAGTGATGATATGAAAATGTATTTATATGGTCTTCACCCCTCTCTTTGGACCGTTGTGAATATAGGTGTTGACAAAGACGCCAAGCCAAGTCGTGAACAAGAGTATGATTTCTTCCGCAACTCTCAAGCCGTGATGGTTCTTAGAAGTGCTCTTAGTCCCTATGAGTACAACAAGATTAGAGGAATTGAAGTTGCAAAGGATCTTTGGGACACTCTTCAATTGTCTCATGAAGGGACGGATGTGGTCAAGGAAGGCAAGATTGATCTTCTACAAGGAGAACTAGAAGCCTTTGTCATGAAGAAGGATGAGACTCTCCAAGAGATGTATGATCGGTTGAAGCTACTTGTACTTTGGATCAAAGTAGAATTGCACGGTGATAGCACCGATGAAGAAACCACCATGATGGTGAAGAACTTCAAGAGGTTCATGAAGAACAAGGGAGACAAGAGGTCCATGTCTCAAAGAAGATGCTACGAGTGTGGGGAGAAAGGGCATTACATTGCCGACTGCTCTCGCAAGAAAAATGACAAAGAAGACAAGAAGTAGAAGGACAAGTACTTTGACAAGGAGAAGAGATACAAAGAGAAAAGTCAAGAGTACAAGAAGAAGTTTGGAAGTGCTCATATTGGTCAAAGGTGGGATTCTTTGAGTGATAACTCCGATGATGAAGAAGTGGCAACTCTTGCCATTCAAGTCCCTACATCATCATCTAGACTCTTCAACAACTATCAAGATAGTGATAATGAAGCTCCCATGTGCCTCATAGCCCAAGGGACTAAGGTATTAAACATCACCCCATCTATCTCATCCACCATCTTGACATCTAGGAATGTAGAAAATGATCTAGATGAAGAGGAAGCCAAACATGAAAAGAACATGATAAACAAGTTTGGCAAAGAAGGCTACAAACAAATTAAAAAACTAGTAGAGAAAAAATTGGAGAAAAGGAAAGATTCTCTTGATAGGCAAGAAGAATTGCTCATCCTTGAAAAGGAGAAAAACCTTGCTCTTGAAGAAACTCTAGTTGAGGAGAAGATCATGGTGGAGAAATTGACTTGTGACTTGTCACTTGCCAATGACTCTTGTGAGAAGATGTCTACGGAATTGTCCTTGGCAAATGATTCTCTTGCCAACCTAAAGAATGTACAAAGTGAGCTTCAAGAAACGCATTCAAGCCTAGAGGTCAAATATAAGGATCTAGAAGTCAACTTTAGCGCTCCTTGGGAAAGCACCAAGATTAACTCTAAGACAATTCTTGACTCAAATGTCTCTACTTGTGAAGGTTGCTCAAGATGCTATAAGTTTGATATAAATGCTTGTGCCACTAACCTTTCAAAACTAGAAGAGAAAGTCAAAGCTAAAGATGCAAAGATTCAAGAGTTGACCAAGACAATTGGCAAAGGAAAGGCCAAAGGTAAGAGTGAATTTGAGAGCCATCCGTCATATAAAGCCGGAAGATATCCTAGTATCAAGGATGGGCTCGAATTCACTAGAGGAGGAAAAGCAAATGGTACAAGAATGTTGAGAGGTCATGAAGTGCCAATGTTCACCAAGGGTGCAAACCTTGGAGACTTGATGAACATTGCTCATGGAATGATTGTGAACCCCATAGAAGACACGGCTAAGGTTGAGGCAATAACCAACAATGCCAAGAGCTCAACCAAGATCAAGAAAGAAGAAAAGAGCATTGAGCATAAGCCATCTCCCAACTACACCATTGACTACACGGTTGTGTGGGATCACAATGGGAAGATGGTGGTAAAGTATGTGGGTGCTCATGCAAAGAAGATGATGAGGAGTGTTTGGGTGCCTAAGATTTCAAAAGCTAACACTCAAGGACCCAATCTCTTTTGGGTACCTAAATTCAAAGCTTAAACTTGTTTTGTAGGCATATATCTCCGGTGGATCCTCATGGTTGCTTGATAGTGGATGTTCAAATCATATGACCGGAGAGGAACATGTTTGCTAAATTGAAAGAATATGACTCGCCTATAGAAAAGATCACGTTTGGTGACAACAACCATGGTGATGTGATTGGTCAAGGTGAAGTTGCTATATCAATGTTTATCTAGTTGATTCTCTAGGGTACAATTTGTTGTCTGTATCACAACTTTGTGAAAAAGGCTACAATTGTCTCTTTACTAATGAGGGTGTGAGTGTCCTTAGAAGGGAGGATTCCTCTATTGATTTTACGGGTCAACTTAATTGAAAACTTTATTTAGTTGATTTCACAACAAATAAAGTGGAACCGAAGACTTGTTTAGTGGCAAAATCTAGCTTGGGTTAGCTTTGGCATCGCAGGCTAGCTCACGTTGGGATGGGGAACTTGAGCTGGCTAGCTCACGTTGGGATGAGGAACTTGGCCAAACTTCAAAGGGATGAACACATTATAGGATTAACAAATGTTGTCTTTGAGAAATATAGGTTGTGTAGTGCTTGTCAAGCCGGAAAGCAAGTTGGAGCCCCTCATCCACCCACAAACATACTGACTAGCTCAAGACCCTTGAAATTGCTTCACATGGATTTATTTGGGCCAATCGCCTATATAAGCATTGGTGGGAACAAGTATGAACTTGTCATTGTGGATGATTTTTCTCGGTTTACATGGGTTTTCTTTCTACAAGACAAGAGTGAAGCTCAAGGGGTTATCAAGAAGTTCATTAGAAGAGCTCAAAATGAGTTTGAGTTGAAAGTTAAGAGAATAAGAAGTGACAACGGGACGAAATTCAAGAATCTCAAAGTTGAGGAATTCCTTGATGAAGAAGGCATCAAGCATGAGCTCTCCGCTCCATACACACCTCAACAAAATGGCATTGTTGAGAGAAAGAACCGGACCTTGATTGAAATGGCAAGGACCATGCTTGATGAATACAAGACTCCGGATATCTTTTGGGCCAAGGCGATCAATACGGCTTGCCATGCCACTAATCGCCTCTATCTTCAAAGGAAGAGCCGCCAAGTCAAGCCATCAAGAAAATGAGTCTAGGTGAAGTGAAGCCTCAAGAGCCCCAAGTAGAAGATGATGAACAAGACCAAGTCTCGGAAATCATATTTAACATTGATCCATCAACATCATCAAAAGAGTGGAACCACCAAGTTCTTTGCAAGATCAAGTTCATGATCATGGTGACGATCATGATCATGGCAACGATCAAGGGGGGATTCAAGGTGATGAAACTCAAGGTGACGAGTCCCACAATGAAGAAGATGATGATGGGCCTATTCAACGTCAATCAACATTTCCACACCCAAGAGTTCATCAAAGCGTTCAACGGGATCATCACGTTGACAACATTCTAGGGAGCATCCAAAGAGGGGTAACCACTCGTTCTCGTCTAGCAAATTTTTGTGGATGTTACTCATTTGTTTCCTCTTTGGAGCCTCTCAAGGTATAAACAGCATAGAAGAACACGAGTTGCCAAGTGACGTAATTCCATATTCCATCGTGCACAGAGTTCTAACTAAATGTATCTGTTGTGTAGATGGTGTTCGGCCTCGTCGGTCACGAACGTGATGTGTCCAAAGATGAAAATGGGATTGTCACAAGAAACAAGGCAAGATTGGTTGCTCAAGGTTTCACTCAAATTGAAGGTCTTGACTTTGGTGAAACTTATGCTCCGGTGGCAATGCTTGAATCAATTCGTATTCTACTAGCATATGCCTCACATCACAACTTTAAGCTATATCAAATGGATGTGAAGAGTGCAATATTGAATGGACCTCTCTCCGAGTTGGTATATGTGGAGCAACCACCGGGCTTTGAAGACCCCAAGCATCCCGACTACGTCTACAAGCTCCATAAGGCGCTCTATGGGCTCAAGCAAGCCCCAAGAGCATGGTATGAATGCCTTAAGGATTTTCTTCTCAAAAATGGCTTCGTAATGGGCAAAGAGGATTCTATTCTCTTCACTCGAAAAATAGACAAAGATTTATTTGTGTGTAAAATTTATGTTGATGATATTATCTTTGGTTCTACTAATGAAAAGTTTTGTGACAAGTATAGTAGGATAATGACCAAGAGATTTGAGATGTCAATGATGGGAGAATTGAAATTCTTTCTTGGTTTTCAAATCAAGCAATTGAAGCATGGAACTTTCATATGTCAAACAAAGTATACAAGTAATATGCTCAAGTTTGATATGGCCAATGCTAGACCCATCAAGACTCCAATCCCCGTGAATGGTCATCTTGATCTCAATGAAGAAGGAAAATCGGTCAATCAAAAGGTATATCACTCCATGATTGGATCGTTACTTTACCTTTGTGCATCTAGGGCAGATATAATGCTTAGCGTGTGCATGTGTGCAAGATTTCAAGCCAATCCAAAGGAATGTCATCTAATGGCTGTTAAGAGAATCTTTAGATATCTAGTGCATAATCCGAACCTTGGCTTATGGTATCCCAAAGGCTCCACTTTTGATTTACTTGGCTATTCCGATTCGGACTATGCCGGTTGCAAGGTAGATCGAAAGAGTACAACGGGGACTTGCCAATTTCTTGGTAGGTCTTTGGTGTCTTGGAGTTCTAAGAAACAAAATTCCATTGCACTATCCACCGCCGAGGCCGAGTATGTTGCAGCCGGTGCTTGTTGTGCTCAACTACTTTGGATGAGGCAAACCTTGAGTGACTTTGGATGTGAGTACAAAAATATCCCTCTCTCATCCACCCACAAACATATTGACTAGCTCAAGACCCTTGAAATTGCTTCACATGGCAACCAAACACATTGACATTAGACATCACTTCCTTAGAGATCATGAAGCCAAAGGATATATCGTTCTAAGCCATGTAGGAACCGATAAACAACTAGCCGATATCTTCACCAAGCCTCTTGATGAGCAAAGGTGTGAGCTAAATATCTTGGATTCTCGTAACTTGGCTTGACTTGTTGCATACCAAATTGTTTGTTGCCTAGATTAGAAGAAAAATCGTTTTATTCTTTTTTGTGTGAGTTTTTTCAAAATCTTTGTATCTTGTGATCGGTGGATCATTCCTTGTCTCAAAAGATCATTGTTATGTGTTGATGATTGTGGTTGATCTTTTTGAGTCAAGGGTCTTACATGTACATAGGCAATATCTCTCAAAATATTCCATCAAATCCCATCTCGAAAATCCTTGTCAAGTCAGTTTTCTGGAATTCTGGATCTTCCGACTCACCATCGGATCTTACCCAATGAAGTTCCGGACAGCTCTGCCTCGCTTCATTCTCTCTCAGTTTTCTTTCAGAACTTCCGACGGTCGGATCTTCCGGACCTGGGAAAGGCCGGAACTTCCGCTGGAACTTCTAGTTACTTTCTCCAGGGTCGGATCTTCCGACTGTGCGTCGGATCTTCTGGCCTACTCACGACTATAAATACCTGGACTTAACCGTTATCTCTCCCATATGTTTTATCCTTCTACCAGCGCCCTCTCTCTTCTTCTCTCCACTCCATTCGGCGATTTTGAAGTTCATCCGTGGAGTTGTTGATCTTCAAGCCTCATTTGATTTCCCAAACCTCAAGGAACTTGAACCCCTTCGGATCTTCCGAACTTTTCGCGGGAAATCTCAAAGGTATCTCATTCAAACTTCCCGTCACCCGATCTATCAATGTAGAAGGTTCTAGTGGATTTCCCTTGGTGAATATCTTCATATACATGTCTAGAACACTTCCCTATGATCTCATAACTTTTGGTGGGCTAGAAGTTCGATTCCCAAATTTTTAGGTCATCCTCGATTTTGTCGAATCATCCGACTATGCGTCGGAAGATCCGAGCCTCCCAAGACCCAAGCAAAATGTCATTGGCACCAAGTGGGTTTTCCGGAACAATGCTCTCTCTCTTCATCGTCCATCTGTTGATCCTTTCTTGTTGTCTGTCTAGATGGGTCGTATGAATCACACTGAGAAAAAGAAGTCAACTTTGCAAGATCGGGCTAGCTATGGAAGAAATATTGGCTCACCATCTGACACCGAGTCCGATTCTGACAATGTGACAAGAGAGCAAGGAAGAGGCAAACGAGTAAAGAAACAGCTTGCCACAAGGACTGTTAGAGGAAGGGGGCCTTCTAGTGGTGAAGGGCGAGGAAAGGAAATTCAGACCACCTCCTCTCCTCAACGTCCAAGGACCAAGAGAGCTAACCGTGAGGAACATACTGGGTTAGAATACAATGATGACATTGATCTATCTACTCTTGCTCAGAATTTCATACCCACTACTATTTCATTTCGTCATCCGAGTGATAGAGCTTTGATAAATTTCAAGTCTGCAGCCAATAGCATGAAACCACTTCGGTTTAGTGCACATGAGGACCCTAGATCCATCATCTCCAAGCAATTCAAGGGTGATCCTCGTTTTTAGCTGCCTCATCAAGCGGATTGGTATGAGTCAGTGATTCTGCCTATCCTTTTCCTTACATGCTTTTGCGGGGCTATTTGGGTTAGCTGAGGAAACCGCCTATGCTCACACTATCAATGATCACAGCAAGGTAGATCTTCATCAGGGATGTGAGATTGATGATGTGAAGCTCGCTTTCATGTATGATGGGGCTTATGGAGCTGTTGTCTTTGGGAAGTACAAGGGTCTCTCTCCGTTTTACAAATTGCTTAATCAACTCTTTAGGGGAACCTTGTATCCTAGGGCAGGTGATGCCGATAACATTTCTAAGAGGGCCAAGAACTTGCTATTTCAGATGGCCCCCGGCAAGCCCAAGTTCAAAGTGTTCAACTTCATTTGGAACGAAATTATCTTGTGCTCCCATGAGTCATCTAGTGGCTGTCACTTTGCTCCCTACATCTTCCATATGATTAAGCATGTGACTGGAGTAAACATTGTGACTGACAAGCCTCACTTCCCAAATCGCTCTCCCTAAGGCAAAATTGAGCAACTGTTAAAGATCAAGGCCAAGCCCTACGAAGGTGTCCGTGCTCCGACTACTACTCATGGTGACTCATCTTCTCGTGCACCTCCTCCTTCAGCAGGTCCATCTTCCTCTCGTGGTGCTCCTCTCGGTCCCAAGAGCAAGAAAGTGAAGCTAGACTTTATTGTGCATGGGCTCTTTGCCTTTTTCACCGCATGCTCCTATCAAGCCAAGAAAGCTCATTAACGTGATATTCGCTTGGATGAGGACATGTGCAAGCTTGACAAGCAACACAAAGAACTCTTGGATCACTATCAGTTGCCTCATTCCCCCGTTCGCCAGCCTAGAGAGTTCTCTCCTCCTCCTCAGTTCTACAATCCTTGGGAGGCTACTGTCTCTCCACCCGTGCGGCGATTTTGGAGTTCAACCGAAGGATTGTTGATCTTTGTGGCTCATTCGATTCTCCCCATCTTGAAGAACTCAATCCCCTTAGGATCTTCTGAACTTCTCGCGGGAAATCTCAAAGGTATCTCATTCAAACTTCCCATCTCCCGATCTATCAATGTAGAAGGTTCTAGTGGATTTCCCGTGGTGAATATCTTCATATACATGTCTAGAACACTTCCCTATGATCCGGCTGGCTCAGTTTCGAGTTGTTTTCCATCGGAAGATCCTACACTGTGTCGGATCTTCCGGGACTTAGCCAGATTTCAGCGGGCGTGAGATTGATGATGTGAAGCTCGCTTTCATGTATGATGGGGCTTATGGAGCCGTTGTCTTTGGGAAGTACAATGGTCTCTCTCCGTTTTACAAGTTGCTTAATCAACTCTTCAGGGGAACCATGTATTCTAGGGCAGGTGATGCTAAACATTTCCAAGAAAAGGTTTGTTTTTCTAAGGTTGAATAGGAAAGTTTTGCTTAAATTCGTGTAAAAGCATTTGGGGCTTTTTAAGTTTAAAATGCACAAATTTAGGGGGAGCTTTTCTATCTATTGTTGGATGTAAAAAACATGAATTTTATTCTTATCTTGTAAAAAAAATTGATATTGTCATCAATCACCAAAAAGGGGGAGATTGAAAGTGCATCTAGGAACTTAATCTATTTTGGTGATTAATGACAATAGAAATTTGGATATAATGCTTTGAATGAGTTGTGCAGGAATAAAATGAAAGAAAATAAAAGAAATGTGAAAAGAAGGTCCCCAATTCAATTTCTTATGGTGGTGGACTCGATAGAAGAATTTAATTTGATTTTTGGTTTGAATTTGAGTATAGGACCACCGTACTATCAAGGGGAACATGTTTGACAAATTCTAGTTGTTTTAAGTGCTATGCTTAAGATGAAAATCCACTTGAGAGACACACAAAGTCACGTTCACATGTTGTCTGCTTGGTCGGAACTTAGGCCGGAAGATCCGACCGGAAGTTCCGGCTGGCTCGGTTTCGAGTTGTTTCCCATCGGAAGATCCGAACCTTGCATCGGACATTCGATCCTAGCATTGGAACTTTCATCGGAAGATCCTACACTGAGTCGGATCTTCCGGGACTTAGCCAAATTTCAGCCTTTTCTGTGTGTCACATGCATGTTCCGACCCCTGGCCGGAAGATCCGATCGGAAGTTCCGGCCAGCTCGGTTTTGGTTTGTTCCGGGGCCGGAAGATCCGACGCCTATCGGAAGATCCGACAGGGTGTCGGAAGATCCGACAGGGTGTCGGAAGATCCGACGCCTGGAACTGTTCTGAGGGCTTTCTTGCTATGTTCTGTCATCTACCGGAAGTTTCGGCCCTCATCGGAAGATCCGACACTATGTCAGAAGATCCAATGCATGGAATTTGTCTAGGTTTTTCTAACACTAATCTATCATTCTTCGGAAGATCTGACTCATGGTTGGAAGATCCGATACCCTTTCGCAGAAACCATAACGGTCACATTTTGGGGGTTGGTATATATGCCCCCTCACCCCCCTCATTCATTGCTGCTGCCTCCACTGACCTAACTCATGACAAGCACCCACTTGAGCATTCATTTCACTCCTCTACTCCTTCCCAAGCTTGATTCTTGCAAGGATTCACCTAGGGTTTGAGTGAGAGAGAAGATTGAAGGTGTGAAGCTTGTGCTAACTTTGAGCCCTCACTTGTTCATCTCTTGAAGCACTTGAAGTAACTTTGATTCGTCGATTCACGTTTGTTACTCTTGGAGCTTTGCTCCTAGACGGTTAGAGGTGTCGGTGAGCTCCCATTCCCTTGTGGTTGAGCCCCGGAAGTTTGTATTACCCCTCTCTTTGTGAGAGCCAATAGTAAGTGATTCAATCTTCCTTTGTGGTTGATTGAGAGAGACTTGGGGCTAGTGTGACAGCCCAGCTCTTTGTGAGCTTCTCAACGGAGACGTAGCTCCTTTGTGGAGTGAACTTCGGAAGTAAATCCATTGTCTCCTTGTGCTCATTTGTTTTATTGTTGAATTTGCTTGATTTGATCCGATCTACTTGCTTGTTGTTATTCTATTGCATTGATCATATCTAGAAGGCTCTATACACTTATTGTCACACTTCTATTCAAGTAGAATCTTTAAAAAGTGTACTAGAACTCAAATTACGAAGTAAAGTTCAGATGCATACACTCCGCGATTAATGCCCACAATTGCATCAGGTAGCTTACAATTTGGTAGATTCACCTTATTGCTGAGATGGTGTGTTATCATAATGTTATTATTAGATCATCGTGTGCCTGCATTAAATCAGATGCATCTAAAATATGTACAAAATGTTGTTTGATATTGTAATGTTATTCACATATATACAGGTAGTACCAAGGAGACACGTGTACATAACGACCCCATTAGAGATCTTACAGAGAACACCAATGCCGCTGATGTAGGTATTGTGAATGTTTAATTTAATTGCAATGATGATTATGTAGTATACCTTTTCCAGTAATTTACTTTTCTTCCGTAATTCCAATAGCAGAGGCAAATGAGCCAGTTGCATCCCCACAAAATTTAGACAAACGGGAAATAAATCATGATAGGGAGAAAAAAGGGCGTGATCAAATGTCTAAGGAGGAGAAAGAAAACTTGAAGAAGAGGCGTTTACAAGCATACCACAACAAGACCCCTGAAGATATCATGGCAAGGCATGAACAACAAAAAATTAAGAATAGGACACCAAGCATTCATGCATCGAAGAGAGCATACAAACAATTGGTGAATGACTTCCGAAAGAACAACTTACATCCGGCTTCCATCGCTGTGGAGAACCCGCATTGGACCCCTAAGCTTATCTTCCCTTCTCAAGAGCCTTCTGTTGGTCGGATAAGTGGTTCCTTGACAATTCTTGATGTCCATGGGTGACCTCTTTTCAGTCTGACATACGATGAAGTTGACTCTGATGGAGAGCCGCCGGTAACAACGACTCATCACGCAAAGCATAGACATCATGTGACGCCTGGTGAGAGGAACTCACTGTAAAATTGACAGAATCATTTGTTTGCGTCAACCATTGGACGAAAAGCAAAGGGACGTACACATGCCGACATGGACTCACGAGTCACTAACAGCGGTGATTTATCAATAATACTTCTACCATTTGTTTTTGCACCGTTCTCTATACTATCTCTGTATTTTATAACAATTTCTTTTTATTTTTTATCAATATAGGTGCTACAGAAATTGACGGTTACAACATCGGCACCCTTGAATGCTTCTTGCAATACCCCAAGCACACAACCATCCGTTGCTGATATCGGTAATTTTTTTGTATCATTGGTTCATCATAAAAAATAATTGTGTGGTCTATTAACAAACCTTGTTATTGCTTATAAAGGTATTCCCAATAAATGCCCTCCGCCGAGTGCAAGTGCTCGAACAAAAGAACCAATGGTGGAGGATGGTAACATCCCTGATTTGTTCTTGTTTAGTGAAATGATTTATGCAATGTACTATATTATATCAAACATGTTAATGTCATTGAACAGATGGTCATGATGATGTTGTATTCGTGTAAGATGAGGACGAGGATGAGGGATGGCTTTTCGCCGATCAAGGTACACACAATCTATGGTTGGAATTATTGACTTAGGTTTTTTTAATCACCCCTAAGACATCCATGTATTGGATCGTAAAATGCAGATGAAGATCATGACATTGAGGATGGTTTTGACATGGAAGATGATGATCCGTCTACACCGGATGTGCTGGATCCTTTTGAGAAGGTCTATGCTAATGTAGGATCAGAAACACATAGTCTACCGGCTGAGCCCGACTGCAAGCACTGTGGGGCTAAGAAATTTTGGAAAGAGACTCCTGGTTTCTGTTGTAGTGGTGGAAAGATACATCTACCAATCCAGATACACCATCTGAACTTATGAAACTCTGGATAAGTTCGGACGTGAATTCTAGGCACTTTCGGGCAAACATTAGGTTCTTCAATGGACATTTCTCATTCACTTATCTATACTGCCACTTGGACCGTGTGACGAACAACATTAGGAACAATGGTGTGTACACATTCCGTGCCCATGTACAGATCTATCATAACATATGTGGCTTTGGTAAGGAAGAGGGCACCGAGCCAAGACACCTAGAGCTTTATTTCCACGATGATGACCCATCTCTCGAGCATCGGTACCGTAGGGCCCGTAAAGAGTCCGAGCAAAAGGACAAGGAGGATAGGTGCCCTAGTGGCCGGGTGACGCGCTCCACAAGATCGCGACATCCATAAGAGGTGGTGTATCGGTTGCTAAGGCGTAGCGTCCATTGGAAGGCTGTAGTCGGGCCGTGAATGTTGTCTCCTCCAATCGAGTTATCCCCCACGCCTCTCATCGAAAGATCGGGCACAAACCCTAACGGGTTCCCAGCCGGGGATTGCTCGGAGCTGGTGCTTGATGAAGACGACGATGGGGTTGGGTATACAAAAATTCAACTTTGAGGGCTTTAGGGTCGCACCGAAGTTCATGAAAGTTAGTACTTTTGTTTTTCGTAAAAACAAAGATGTGGCATTATGACATTTGGTTTTACTGCATATTCCATTCCATTCAAACATTATCACTTACATGTTTCTCCACAAATGACTTCAGATCTTTATACTGTTACGTACACTTGCATTATCTAGTTTGGTTGAATTCAGTAGTTTAGCGTTGATGGCATCCCCTGCTGAAATAAAATAACATACAACTATGTGTTTTCCTTGGATTTAGAAACATAAATTCAATAAATTCAAATAAAGCAAAAGATTTCATATCTACGAGTACGCCTAAGTGGTAGTGACAATTTTTGTACATCGTCATGGAACAATCCGATAATACGTGCATTTTTATGCATCATCGACAACCAAAAGAAAAGAACCTCCGAGATCGAACAAACTATTTATTACAAACACTCGAAAACAAAGATAAAAGAATAAATCGAGGGGGGAAAAGCGAGACATTGATTTTGTTTTGGGAAAGCAAAAGCATCAGAGAGATTCCCATTGAAGAGGTCTATCATGCCCAAAAGAGGGTTCTTATGTCCCTATCTTGTTCTCATCACCTGCTCCGGTCGAATCCCTTCCAAATCGCCAAACAAGATCAAACAACAAGCAAGATGTGAAGCAAAGCGAAATCACGGGAGAAAGAAAAATGAAGCCGCACGGGTGAAGCAAAATCCAAAGCCGCTAGCTATTCGACTCGAGCTGCAACAAGCTTTAAAGGAGAGCGGAGTAGAATGGCCCAGGTCGGGCGGTGGGGCGGCGATTGTTGACGTTGATGAGCTTGGGTTTCGCGTGACCACTGATCGAGATCCAAGCAGTAGAAGTCTTGGTTACCCCTCAATTTCAAAATATACGACGTTTAGAATAAGCTAATTAGCTCTAAATCTCATATATATGTTGGAGGGGTAGAACCAAAGAAAACAGGATTCAGTGAAATAGATGCAGAAATAGAAGAATGGAGTCAGATGTGCTATCACCAGTCACAACCAAGAATTTCTGTAAATTACATCTGCATAGACTATCCGGTCTGACCGGTTTACTCCGAGTTGGAGTAGAATTAGGTGTCCTAGTCGTTTCCAACTTGTAAAAGGATTTCTTGCGGGGCAAGACCTCCCCACCCTATAAATATAAAGGGCCGTGGCCGATTGAGGGCTATCATCCAATCGATCAAATATTATTTTTCTACTTTTTATCTCCAAACCCTAGTTTTTTCCAACCCCTTTGCTTTCCTTGTTTGCCTCGATGGCGTTCAAGGAGGTTCTGAGTGGCCTGACCGATCTCAGAGCAACCCTAGACGCGCCATCTCCGACGGGGTCCCTCCCGAGGTGGTGATTCTAGGTTTTCACCGAAGCCCTAGTGAAACCGGTCTGACCGGATCCCCAAACCGGTCTGACTGGTTTGGGCCGAGGCTGCGGCGAGTGCAAGTTTCTGGTGTTGCGTGATCCGGCGCTTGTGTGTGTTGACCAGAAAAGCGTCAACATACTTTTGGTGACTCCGCTGGGGACTATAGAAGATCTGGTTTTCAAAGACCGTTCAATCTAAGCTCCAGGCAAGATGGGATCTCGATGTGATCTTGATATGGATAACATCATCACGGCTTCATTGGAAGATCTTACTCCGGAGGAGCAGAAGAAATTTGAGGCACTACAAGATTACATGCTTAGCAGTACCCAAAGTATTAGTGTGAGCATAAACCATTGGATCAGGCAAAACAGAGAGCGGCATAGGTTGCTCATGCACTAATTCAAGCGCATTGGTCAGACCGGTCTGACCGGTTCCCTGATCCGGTCTGACCGGTTTGGCCATGTTTGGCCCGGTCGGTTGGAACGGCGGGGATTGACCAATGGCAAATTCAGGTGGCATACCATACATATATTTTTCAGTGTTAACATTGGGTATGGGTGACAAGCTAGGAAAAACTACCCCACTAGTAGTAGCGTTCCTAAAATTGATACTAGTGGGGTAGTTTTTCCTAGCTTATCACCCATACCTAATGTTAACACTAAAAAATATATATATGGTATGCCACCTGAATTTGCCATTGCTCAATCCCTGCCGTTCCAACCGACCGGGCCAAACGTGGCCAAACCGGTCAGACCGGATCAGGGAACCGGTCAGACCGGTCTGACCAATGCGTTTGAATTAGTGCATGAGCAACCTATGCCGCTTTCTGTTTTGCCTGATTCAATGGTTTATGCTCACACTAATACTTTGGGTACTGCTAAGCCTCAATTTAGTACAACAATTAACACATCTGCTCAAAAAAATGATAATTTTCCTCTTCCACGTGGTTGGCGTATGCCTGATTTGATTAAATTTAGTGGAGATGATGACCGAACCACGTGGGAACATATTAGTCAATACATAGCTCAACTGGGAGAAGCGGGTACATATAATGCTCTTAAAGTGCGTTTATTCTCTTTATCTTTAACTGGTACCGCTTTTGCTTGGTTTTCTTCGCTTGCTCCTGGTTCTATTATATCTTGGGATATGTTAGAGCGTAAATTTCATGATCACTTTTATAGTGGGAGCTTGCAATTGAAATTGCGGACTTGACATCGGTTAGGCAAAGTAGAGATGAAACTGTTTCTGCTTACATTAAGAGATTTAAAGAAACTAAGAACCGTTGTTTCAATTTGTCAATCACTGATATGGACCTTGCTGATATTTGCTTAAAGGGTTTAAGGTCGTCCATAAGAGATAGAATAGAGGGTTCTGATTTTCTTTCGGTTGCACAAGTTCAAATTAGAGCTTTAGTTGTTGAAAACCGAATGAATAATGAAAAAGAAAGAGATACTTCTAGATCACGTCGTTCCAATGTTCATATGATTGATTATGAGTCTGATGATTCAAGTGATAGTGATAAAGAAGTACTTGCTGCTGAATTTGTATGGCCCTCTAAAGAAAAAACTTATTCTTGTACATCACTTAAGCCGGCTAGCAAAGGTCGGCAAGAAGAAGTTAAGTTTACATTTGATGTTTCTAAGTGCGATCGTATCTTTGATGAATTGCTTAAGTCTGAAAATATTAAATTATCTCATAAATTGCCTCCACTTGACGAATTGAAAAGACGTGCATATTGTAAGTTTCATAATACTTATTCTCATGCCACTAATGATTGCAATGTGTTTCGTCGACAGGTTCAATCGGCCATAAATGAAGGTCGTTTGACATTTCATGAGATGCAAGTGGACAAAACTCCTTTCCCTATCAATACTATGGATTTACAGCAGCCTAAGGTCTTGGTTCGGCCATATCAAGCCGAAGCAACCAAAGGGAAGAATGTTGTGATTGGTGAAGCAAAACCTGATTTGAGGGGAAAAGAGTTGATTCGAGAAGTTGCATGTGAGACAACTCCAGATGGTAGGGAGACATTCAAGGTTACTGTGAGAGCCTTTGGACATGGGGGGCAAGGGTCGTCCGTTCCCGCCGAGCAGAGACCGTTTTAGCCTGTGCAGGATAAACCGGTCAGACCGGTTGGGGAAAGCGGTCAGACCGGTTTTCCCTAGAGTCGTCCAAAGATGATTAAACCAAGCCGTCCGGAGATTGGAAACTGGAAGCTCAATGTTCCAAAGAATCAGGGGAGTACTCTTAGGCCAAAGGTCACCTTTGATATGCTATTTGACAAGTACTCCAAGCAAAAGGCCGTTACAAGCGATCGGCCAGTAAAAAAGAGAATGAGAGTGCCTCCACATCAAGAAGAATATTCTCAGCCTAAGAGGAATTTTGCTCCGCAATGGGAGACATCAAATACATATCCACCTCGTCCAATTTATGATAATAATGGAGTGATGTGGGTGCCGTATCAGCAGCCTTTTCAACATGGATGGGGAGGACCGCGAAGGCCAGTATTGAACAGAATCTCGAGGCCTGGACAGGATCGTTTGGCACTTCGCCAATCTGGTCAGGGTCACCAGACCCAACCGGTCAGACCGGTTTCACAAACCGGTCAGGCCGGTTTCCCTGGGAAATCGGCAGCATCTCCTATGAAGCAAGTTTACAAGCCAAAGCAGAGGGAGGAGGTGCAAAAGATGGATATTGACCCAGAAAGGACTACATATCAAGATGTTATTCAGATTGGGTTGATGAACGTTCCCCTTGGAGACGGTGGCAAAAGACCGATTGTCATAGACAATAAGGTTGAGACACCTATTCAGAAGGGATCTGTTTCTGATAATGGTCATGAGGCCAGTGGAAGTAGTTCTAATTCCAAGTACTTTTTGCCAAGATGGTGTCCTCCCGGTTTATCTCGTACTCAAAGGAGGAAGCTTCAGCGCTTGAGGTTTCGGGAGATAAAGGAGAAAGAGCTAGAAAAACAGAGAGACGAAGCATTCAACAAGTACAGGCCTATGATTCCACAAGAGAAAGAGTGGAGAGCCAAGACCAGCTCCCAGACAGAACCGGTCAGATCGGTCGAGGAGTCGGTCAGACCGGTTGATGAAAGCGGTCAGACCGCTTTGCCCGATGCGCCGCCTGGTTTTTCTCTTCCTACTCCTTTGGTTTGTGATGGCAAGTTATCATCGGTATCTACTTCAGAGGACGATGAAGAGCTTGTTGATTATGGTTCTTCTCCTGAGCGCATGAATTTTGAGCTTAATGTAATTCATATGTCTATGGATGGTTATGTGTTATCAGAGGAAAGCATCGCTCATCTTGATTTTGGGCCAAAGGAAGCTATTTTCCAGAAGCCTAAAGCTACCGAAAGTCATCTGAAGGCTTTGTACATGAAGGGTCATATCAATGGAAAGCCTATCTCTCGCATGCTAGTGGATGGAGGGGCGATAGTTAACTTGATGCCGTATTCTCTGTTCAAGAAGCTGGGAGGTTCAGATGAAGAGTTGATCAAGACCAACATGACCCTCTTATACACATCTAGATGTGTATAAGAGACAGCTACTGCTGTGATGAAGCCGATCGGCGATCTGGCTATACCATCTCTTATGATTTGATGGATCCGAATCTAGAGTGGTTACAGCAGAGGCGTGAGCACTATCGGGCGCATAAGAACGATATGTGTGAGGCCATTGAAGATTTTGATGATTTAAGCAAGTTAGGACAAGGGTTTACGTCGGCTGATCCTCTAGAGGAGGTAGATATTGGTGATGGCACTTTACTTAGGCCGACATTTGTAAACAAGAATCTTGATCCTTTGTTTAAATCTGAGTTAATAAAGTTATTAAAGGAGTATGTTGATTGTTTTGCATGGAGTTACAATGAAATGCCTCGTTTAAGTCGTGATTTAGTTGAACATCGTTTACCCATTAAACCTGGTTTTAGGCCTTTTAAACAACTCGCAGAAACTTTAATCCTGATATTTATGACCGAGTAAAAGAAGAAATCAATCGGTTGCTAGATGCTAAATTTATTAGGCCTTGTCGATATGCTAATTGGATCTCTAATATTGTACCTGTTGAAAAGAAAGGAACAAAAAAGCTTCGTGTTTGCATTGATTTTAGAGATCTCAATAGAGCTACTCCTAAAGATGAATATCATATGCCTATAGCCGATTTTCTTGTTAATGCTGCATCTGGACATAGAATTCTTAGCTTCCTTGATGGTAATGCTGGTTATAATCAAATATTTACGGCCGAAGAGGATATAGCCAAAAACGGCCTTTCTATGTCCGGGTTTTGTTGGTCTATTTGAGTGGGTAGTGATGACTTTTGGTTTGTAGAATGCTGGTGCCACATATCAAAGGGCTATGAATTTGATTTTTCATGACTTGCTTGGCATTATAGTAGAGGTTTATATCGATGATATTGTTGTCAAATCCGCTGGAGTAGATTCTCATTTGGCTGATTTAAGACTTGCATTTGAAAGAATGCGTCGATATAAATTGAAGATGAATCCACTCAAATGTGCTTTTGATGTATCGGCTGGAAAGTTCTTGAGATTTGTTGTGCATGAAAAGGGCATAGATATAGATCCTAAAAAGATTGAAGCTATTAACAATGTAAAGGCTCCTACTTGCAAGAAAGATTTGCAAAAGTTTTTGGGCAAAGTAAATTACTTGAGAAGATTCATTTGTAATTTGTCCGGGAAGGTGAATGCCTTTACTCCTTTACTTCGGTTGAAGAATGACATTGATTTCACTTGGGGGGTAAAACAACAAGAGGCGTTTGATGAGATCAAGCAATATTTATCTTCGCCACCCGTCCTTCAAGCGCCCAAGAGTGGGGTTCCATTCAAGTTGTATGTGGCGGCTGAGAAAGATGTCATTGGAGGTGTTTTGACTCAAGAAACCGAAGGAAAGGAACATGTGGTTGCATATGAGAGTAGAAGATTATTGGATGCCGAAACAAGATACACCTTTATTGAAAAGTTATGTTTATCATTATATCATACTTGTACCAAGTTGAGGCATTACCTTTTACCAAGTATTTGTGTAGTAGCATGTCAAACCGACAAACGTTCCCCTTGGAGACGGTGGCAAAGGACCGATTGTCATAGACAATAAGGTTGAGACACCTATTCAGAAGGGATCTGTTTCTGATAATGATCATGAGGCCAGTGGAAGTAATTCTAATTCCAAATACTTCTTGCCAAGGTGTAGTAGATAAGCAACTTGATTTAAGTGTCGGTTATGTTACTTTTACTCCATGTTAAGTTGCATTTTGATGGATCGGTTTGCAAAAGTGGTTGTGGTATTGGAATTGTTATTACTTCTCCACATGGGGCTGTTTTTGAAGCACTTAACCGATTAAATCATAAATGTACTAATAACCAAGTCGAGTATGAAGCTCTTCTATTCGGATTGGAAATTTTGCATGACATGGGAGTAAAGCATGTAGAAGCTTATGGTGATTCTTTACTGGTGGTACAACAAGTTTCTAAGGTATGTCAATATTTAGATGGATTCCTAAATGCATATCTCGATAGATGCTTCGATATTATATCTTGCTTAAATGAGTTTGTAATTCGTCATGTACCACGAGAAAGAAATCCAAAGGCGAATGCTTTGGCTCAGCAAGCATCTGGTTATAACGTTCAGAAAAGAAATTTTCAAGAATGAAGACCGATGTTTTTAGAAGCCGAGTGTTTTGTTCTGGAGGAACCAGTCGCACCGCTTCCTCAGACCGGTCTGACCGGTTTTTCCGGTCTGACCGCTTCGGAGAACCGGTCTGACCGGTATCTCGAGACTGGGTCTGTTTCGGCCGCTGTTTCTAATAAAGACGAAGTAGATGATTGGAGGAAGCCTTTGGTGGATTATTTGCAAAATCCTAGCAATTCAGTTGACAGAAAAATCCGACGATGGGCTCTTAAATTTATTCTAGATAGTGATGAATTATATCGTCGGACTATTGATGGTTTGCTTCTAAAATGTTTGGGTCCTGACCAAGCTAGGTTGGCTATGGCAGAGGTTCATGAAGGAATTTGTGGTACTCATCAATCGGCTCCCAAGATGAAGTGGCTCCTTAGACGAGCTTGTTTCTATTGGCCCAATATGATAGCCGATTGTTTTAAATAATACAAAGGATGTGAGGAGTGTCAGAAACATGGGGATATTCAATTGGTACCTGCGGCATTGATGCATCCAATTATTAAGCCTTGGCCTTTCCGAGGATGGGGTTTAGATTTTGTTGGCAAGATTCATCCTCCTTCGTCGAAGGGTCATTGTTTTGTGATTGTGGCAACTGATTATTTTACCAAATGGACGGAAGCAGTTCCCTTGAAGAATATGACACATAGAGAGGTGATTGAGTTTATCAGAGAAAATATTATACATAGGTTTGGTATTCCACAAACTTTGACTACGGATCAAGGGACTTCATTCATATCCAAAGAGGGGAAGAAACCTAACAGACCCCGAAAAGGTTTTTTCTTCGTGGAAGCTACAAGTCAAGTGGGTATAAGTTAAGATTCAACCGAATGAGCTAAATGACTAAACCACAAAAACTTCGGAACCAATTTCACAATCCAAGGGATCTAACAATGGCTAGTAAAGGATGCAATTGACAGATTTGTTATGGAAGTGTTTACACATTATGGATGTTGCTTGTGTCAGAAAGGCATCCTGTAGACCTGTGAAGTGATTCCCTTATGTGATAGTAGTTTGCAGTGACTTTCACTGACCTATTGCTACAAGGAGCTACAAGATGCCTGTGAAGAGCTTGGTTAATTTAATTCGCACTTCCATGAATATGAGCGCTCAACTCTGGCATGCCTGAGAGTGAGGGCGACGGGGACGGCGACGAGAGGCGATCTCACGCTGATCACCGCCTACGACGTCTCACCCTAGCGCCACGGCCTCGCCAACCTTTGCCGGCGGACGCTCTCTCTAGGGAGGACTCTGAAGAGGGGAATGTGGCCATCTGCAAGGATGGCGGGGACGCCGACGTCGAGCTTTCCTCGCTGCCAGCGGGCTACACTGAGTGCGTGGAGATGCTGCTGCATGCCGGCTTCAACGTCGAACAGGCTCACGCCGCCGCCGAAGGAGACTACACCGACGATGTACATGCGGCACAACTTGCAGGTTTCGAATCAGGTGAGGCTTGTGAGTACGCCAGGGAGAAATTTCTCTCGGCAAGTAGAAAAGAAAATTCTGATGAGGAACTCTGCGAGGATTTTTGGAACCAAATTGGATTTCGGAAAGAATCTAGATGGTGGGAACAGATTAATTTGGAAACGCAGGCTGTTGTACCAACAGAATCCGTATCCAATTCTGAGACCCCTACCTGTACGACTCATGCCGGCAGTAGTCAAGAAGTTTCTTGTTCTTACACCGATCGGAGTCACAAAACAAAGTCACGTGGGCGTGATCTTCGTCGGGGCTGTGTAATTCGACCCTGGAAGGGACCTTTGCCGCGACACATACCAACACCGATCACCCTTGCGGCATTCATGCCCTCACCACCGAAGATCCCATCAGCCGAGACCTGTGCTCCCATTGCAATTCAAAATCCGAGGACCAGCGTTGATTGTGCGCTATCCCGATCGGAATAGATTGAGCGTGCAAAGAGTTACGGTCGGCCAAGATTGGAACGTGCAAAAGATAGGGTTTTCTCTAGGCCCACCTCTCAGGTTTCTAGAGAGTCTTCCCATCTGCTGCTTCCTAAGCCGACGACTGGCGCCGCCAATGCTACCCACGCCACCATCTTCCATGCAACAACCACTATTACATCCACACAACCAACGTACGCCGCAATGGCGGCGAGACCACCACCAAATGGACCACCACAGATTCGGAATCCACAACCACCTCATCGCCAACCTCCTCCAGGCAGGACTCATGCCTATCATCGTCAGCACGAAGCTTGGGGGCAAGGCCGTGGACCAAATGGCGCTGGACGCGGTGGTCCTGGGATGGGTCGTGGTCCTGGCCGTGGAGGACAAGGCCATGGACGCAATCCTGGAAGAGGAGGTGCTGTGCAGAACACCGGTACTCCTCAACGCGAGATACCTCAACAGAGATATCAGCCAGTGGGGCAATTCCAAACACTCAAGTCAGCGAGGGGCAACTCGGGGTTCAAATTTGCAGCAGCATGGGACTGCGAATGTCGTAGAGGTGGCCAAGACAAAGAAAAGGTTGTTCTGTTGGCGCTGCAAGTGCGGGGGGCACTCAAATGAGGAATGTCAAGCAGACCTTGATTGCATTAGATGTAACAAGAAGAATTCACATCTCTCATCTAAGTGCCAAAATTTGAAGATGCCAAAGCCAACTGCTGTTTTTCTAGGGTCGGGGAAGACAGATTTTGGTTTCTTGAGAATATGAGATATCGATTACAAGTTGGAAACACCGGAACCATCTCCCACGGTGTGAAATATGGGTACTACTGGGCCACTATCAGGGGAGATAACCGCTGACCTAGGCCCACACATGACAAGGTTGTGGGCCGGCCCCTAGGCGGCCCACAAGGAATCCCCGACTTGATGGACAAGTTTGGTGAAGGCGCGGCAGGTTACACTCCGGATATCTCCGGATATTAGCGGAAACCTAGTTGGATAAGATTCGATGTTGTAATCTGGAAGGATTAGATTGAAACCAACTTGTAAACCCTAGCCCGTCAACCCTATATAAGGCGGCCTAGGGTAACCCTTAGGGGTAATCCATCACAATGCATCCATTGTAACCAAATGCTCGCCTTTTCTTCCTAAAGCTTGCCCGAGTTCCAGCAATACAAACACACACACACACCGACACATGACGTAGGGTATTATACCTTTGGGTAGCCCGAAGCTGTCTAAAATAGTGCCTCTTGTGTCACCATCCAGCTACTTGCTCGACTGTGTTGGGATCGGTACACACACCACCAGTGGCTGCCCCATGCAGGCCGGGGTCGGCATCCTTGACCGGGCCATCACCGGCATCAGGCAGTCTGCATGTGCCCCAGGATATTCCTGAGGAGGGCACTCGGACCATGGGGCCAAGGGCGTTGAGAACGGCTTCCGTTCCTCCCTCGTTGGTTGCTCCTGCTACTCCCACCAAGCTGATGCATCAGGTGGCGTCTGAAAGCCCTATGCAACAAGCAACCCTTGGTACTCCTATGGCTGTGGCAACACAACAAAATTCGCACCAGAAACAAGGTATGAACTTTGAGCTATCATCTGGGTCTATTTTCTTAGAAGGTAAACGCCGCAGCATACGCTCTAATGCTGTTTCTGATGTACATGAAATCTGTGCAGCTGATGAGGACAGCATGGCGAAAGCTATGAAAAGAGCGGCAATACGGAACCTGGATGGCCACAAGGAGAGCAATATAAAGGTTGATGGAAGGAACCCCCACACACTACGCCTGCCCCATGTCATATGCTTCCAGGTAAAGTTGAGACACCTCATATCTCAATTGCTGATCTACCTAGGGACAGATTTTTATCTAATCTGAGCAACATAGGCTTTTCTTTGGGTAAAACTAGCAATTCCATCAATGTTTCAATCAATGCTCTAAAACTTATTGAAGTGGACAGAATTGTTGTAACTCCAAACTCAAAAGGGGCAAAAAGTGTGGGAGCTAAAGAACATAAAATGATATCTCATCCATTCGAGTCAAGTGATGACGAGGATACTGAAAATGACAGTGAACTTCTCACTCACTTAGTCAAAGAAGTCTTAGACATAGGCTTAGATGACTTGGACCTGGGCACAAAAATTGGAAAAAGTCTACTTCACCCCCTAACCTATGAGGGGTGGAACACATCACCCCCTAACCTATGAAAGTGGATTTTTTACCCCCTAAACTTTCTAAAACCGGACAAATTACCCCCTGAAGCAGTTTTGAAAAATCATAATAAATCACAGAAAAATCATAAAATGAAAAATCAAATTGTGTTGGACTCCAAATGAGTAGATCTACGCAGTGAACATATAATATGGTATGCTTTAGTACATTTTTTTACAGCTATGAAGAAAAGCATAGATCTAAAGTTACAGAAAAAATGTACTAAATTATGTTAACAAATTTGATCAAAAGAGCCAAAGCAGACGATCAAGTGAGTGGTATGGTGCCACATCTTGTAGATGGCGGCTTATCCATATTACAGTACGCTGATGATACTATCCTCTTCATGGAACATGACGGTTTTAGAAAGTTCAGGAGGTAAAAATCCACTTTCATAGGTTAGGGGGTGAAGTAGACTTTTTCCCACAAAAATTTGTGACCTTATGGCTACTGGTCATAAATCTAAGTCCAATGCAAAAAGCAAAAATGACGTAAACTGAATAATAAAAACAACACAAAGATTTCCCAATGAAAGGTTTATATTAGAATTGCAGAGGTCTTTCGGACTTGGCTAAACATCGTTATATTGCTGAAGCGATTAAGGACCACAATCTTGATTTTGTTGCTGTGATGGAAACTGGGAAGCAGGACATGTCAAGGACGAATCTAGCATGACTCTCAGGAGGGGCAGATTTCATTTGGCACTGTCTTCCCCCTAGAGGCAGATCTGGAGGCATTTTACTTGGTGTTAATGCTGCAGTTCTAGATGTATCACTCATTGTGGAAGGGGAATTTTACATAAAATTCCATCTCTGCAATAAATTTGATAACTTCAAGTGGATACTTATGGCTGTGTATGGGCCAGCGCAAGAAGAGTTCAAAACATCTTTCTTGTCTGAACTAGTTCGTACTTGTCAACAAAATCCTTTTCCAATTCTCATGGGTGGAGATTTCAATATTATGAGAAATAGCAAAAAGAAAAACAATAGTCGTTTTAATAACCGATGGCCTTTCCTGTTCAATGCTGTAATTGATAGCTTTGATCTTAGGGAAATTGATTTGACGGGCCGGCAATTTACTTGGGCAAACTCCCTCCCTCAACCCACCTATGAAACATTGGATAGAGTTTTAATGACGACTGAATGGGAACTCGAATATCCTTTGGTGACTGTATGATATGGTAAATCTAGGGATAGCCCGAAGAACCTATTCGTCGCTCTCCCTTGAAGGCTCTGACTACTTTTAGGGTTCTTCTTGCTTGTCTTGATTGATACAACTCCTCTCATTATATAGAGAGGTTGACTTGACCCCTAACACTAGACTCCTAACACTAGACGCGGGTACTGTTCACGGGTTGGGCCCTAGGCCTCCAGCCGGCCCACTGGCCACTGGCCATAACACTGTACACGCTCTAGATAGAGGTGTGTCAGATCATACTCCATTGTTACTTGACACCAGGGACCAGCCTTTACAGGAACTACCAAATAGTTCAGAATGGAACTTAGCTGGTTCTCTCGTGTGGATTTTTATGACCAGGTTGTAACAATCTGGAATAAACCAGTGAGGTGCAATAATTCAGTTCAACAATGGAATAAAAAAATGAGTGCTCTGCGCAAGCATCTTCGAGGATGGGCAGCGCATACTAACGGTATTTACAAACAACAAAAGAATTCCCTTCAATCGACCATCAGAACTCTTGACATTGTCGCCGATAACCGTGTCTTATCTGAGGTTGAACGAGATCAACTTGATCAGGCATGGGTCGACCTTGCTAAGCTTCTTCGAGAAGAGGAAATTAAATATTATCAACGGGCAAAGGCCTTCGATATTCTTATTGGAGACTGTAACACCAGATATTTCCAAATGATGGCAAATGGAAAGGATAGAAAGAAAAGAATTTTTTCACTAGAGCACGAAATGGGAAAATTGAGGGACAGGCTAATCTAAAATCGTATATTACTCGGTTCTATAAAGGCCTTTTTGGGGATCCTGAGGATAATGCGTTTAATTTGGATGAGGACAGGACAAATGATATCACCCTGGTCATCAATATTGAAAATGAATTTCTCACGGCCCGTTTCAATGAAAGGGAGATACGAGATGCCATATTTTGTATGGAGCATAATAAAGCACCTAGTCCTGATGGATTTCCAGCTGAATTCTACCAAAAGTTCTGGGATATCATGAAGCCAGATCTATTGCACATGTTCCATGACCTACACGCAGGTACACTGCCCCTCTGTAGCCTCAACTTTGGTGTTATAACTTTAATCCCCAAAATTCAAGAAGTAAACCAAATACAACAGTATATACCAATTTGTCTATTAAATGTGAGCTTCAAAATCTTCACCAAAGTTGCCACTAGTAGGATCAATTCGGTAGCAGACAACATTATCAGCCCAACCCAAACCGCTTTTATGCGAGGATGAAACATCCTAGATGGAGTCGTCATCTTGCCTGAGACAATTCACGAGATGCACCAAAAGAAGCAAAGTGGAGTTATTTTTAAAATAGATTTTGAAAAAGCTTATGATAAAGTAAAATGGCCCTTCTTAATGCAAACACTTCGAATGAAAGGTTTCTCGCCTAAATGGATATCTTGGGTTGAATCTTTCATATCCGGGGGAAGTGTCGCAGTCAATGTTAACGATGAAGTCGGACCTTTTTTCCAAACAAGGAAAGGACTTCGACAGGGAGATCTGTTGTCTCCCATTTTGTTTAATATTGTTGCGGTTATGTTAACAAATTTGATCAAAAGAGCCAAAGCAGACGATCAAGTGAGTGGTATGGTGCCACATCTTGTAGATGGCGGCTTATCCATATTACAGTACGCTGATGATACTATCCTCTTCATGGAACATGATCTTGAAAAAGCTCATAACATGAAGCACCTACTTTGTGCTTTCGAGCAACTATCGGGGCTTCAAATTAATTTCCACAAGAGTGAAATTTTTTTCTTTGGTGATGCATATGAAGCAAGGGACCAATACACTGCACTTTTTGGATGTAATCTAGGGGATTTTCCAATGAAATATTTGGGTATACCTATTCATTATAGAAAAGTTTCAAATGTTGATTGGAAAAGAGTGGAGGAATGATTCGAAAAAAGACTTAGTAGTTGGAAAGGAAAGCATCTTTCAACGGGGGGTTGACATTGATTAACTCAGTGCTTACTAGCTTGCCTATGTATATGATGTCTTTCTTTACAATTCCTAAAGGAGTACTAAAAAATATGGATTACTTCTGATCACGTTTTTTTCTGGCAAAGTGATGAGCAACAACGTAAATACCGATTAGCAATGTGGGATATCCTATGCCAACCAAAAGAACAGGGGGCCCTAGGAATCCATAACCTCGACCTTAAGAATACTGCTTTGCTTAGGAAGTGGCTCTATAAGTTACTAACAACAGATGGAACTTGGCAGCAGATCCTACGGAACAAGTACCTAGACTCCAAACTTCTCTCACAAGTTCAATGGAAAACTCGGGACTCACATTTTGGGCTAGCCTTATGAAGGTTAAACAAGATTTTCTTCATTTTGGTACCTTCATAATTAAGGATGGATCTCAAGTTAGGTTCTGGGAAGACATATGGTTGGGGGATAGAACCCTGCGTGAACAGTATCCTTGTCTTTATAACATAGCCCATCATAAACAAGATACTGTAGCAGGTGTACTTGGCATCTCTCCACCTAATCTTTCATGGCGTAGAGACCTAATTGGACACAAGCTAGTGGCGTGGAATAATCTTTTGCCACATATCATTAACATTGTGTTGAGCCAAGAAGAAGATGAATTTCGCTGGAATGTGCATCCCAATGGACATTTCTCGGTGAAATCTCATTATTTGGCCATGATCCATAACAATGTCCCCAACATAAATAAAGAACTTTGGAAAATAAGAGCACCGTTAAAGATGAAGATCTTTATTTGGTACCTCTATAAGGGTGTAGTCTTAACAAAAGATAATCTAGCTAAGCGAAATTGGCAGGGTAGTAAATAGTGTTGTTTTTGTCATAAAAATTAAACAATTAAACACCTGTTCTTCGATTGCCATTTTGCTCGAGCAGTGTGGTCAGTTATACATGTGGCATCAGGTTTATCTCCTCCTTATAGCATCACAAATATGTTTGGGACTTGGCTAGGGGGGGATTAGTAATGATCTAAAGCCGTTTGTTTTACTTGGGGCAGCGGCCTTTTGTTGGTCCTTGTGGCTATGCAGGAATGATTTGGTATTTGAAAAGAAATTTGTTGCTACCCCTTTGCAGGTTATTTATTTGGTTATTCACTGGCTCCGTACATGGGCTATCCTACAGAAGGCAACCTCACAAGATATGGTTGTAGTGGCGTGTCAACGATTGGTGCAAGTGGCCAAGAAATTTTTTACCCGGACACATGGGTGGCAGTCTAGTCTAAGGATTGCAGGTCATTAGTGTGTTCTTTTTTTCTCTCTTTTATCTTTAAGGTTGTGTGCATCTTAGTTATGCAGAGGTCGGAAGGAACTCATGGTTTTTGTAATCATCTCGATGTAACAATCTTGATTTCAATAAAACTTCCCTTATCGAAAAAACAAATAGAGACAGTGCAAATTCATTTTTTTCTCAAACCTTTGCAGGATAGGACTGACATTCTCCAGATACCAATTTGCTGAGGCATGAAGAGGTGCAGTTTTTATTCTCGTAGCATGGATGCTTGTGCCATAGTACTCTCTTGTGCTCCAAGAAAATTCTTTTGGAAGAACTTTGATGATGGAAACATCATCTTTTAGGGAGTTGATAAAGCGATCAACATAAAAAGTTTCTTTGAATGAGCTGCAGCCAAAGAAAATGCCAGTACCCAAATTAATTCCAGTTCAATAGGAGAACAAAAAATATAGTAGTATCAAACTCCAGAGGCACCTTGAGTCCTTCCAAACAGGGTTTACTTCAAGATGTGGGATCACAAGGGTAGCATTAAGAATCTTTGCAACTGCAACTGCATCACATATCTACAGAACAAAAAGATATAGGTGGATAATGTAAAGCCAGAACCTGTTGGATATACGCCCTAGAGCCAGATTGGATTGGATCCACTAATGGGTTTTGATGGATTTGATCTATTAAGGTACTAAAGTCTTGATGGGCCACAAATGTTGAAAGCCTATTAGTGACCTCTATATATAAAGGGTGGAGGGAGGGGAAAATCTAATTCGCTACATTACCCGCGCGTGAACAGTAGACGCCACTACAAAACCGTGGGTGAGTAGTAGCCGCACGTTACAGTAATTTCTATAGCCCCACCTCCATCCATATCTTGCAGATCTCGATCATTCATGAGGTGCTAATACATCTACGTTTGGCGTTCCATCCTCGTACGTGTGGATACCTCGGTGGTGTTGCGCTTGGAGCACAAGGACGAACCGCACGTGTAGGACCAGACGGACGTGAGCAACTACACGTCACTGCCACTTCGACGCGTTCGTCTACATCGAGACGGCTTCCGCTGCATCTGCGCATCTAGTGGTAACGATCCGTGATCTATAACTGCTGTTGTTCCTGTTTTGGGGTAAATGAGTTTTTATATGTGCTAGCGTAGCCTCCTCGTTTCCCTTCAGTGGTATCAAGAGCCATAGTTGTCTTGTTATAGGTTCGGATGTGTGCATATTGAGATATGCTTGGTTGTAGATGAGTCTTTGATTGGTTCGTGATCTTGCTATGATGGTCGTGTAATGATTTGCTCCTATCGGTCGGAATTCCACCATCGGAGCTAAGTGATACATGTAAACCCAGTCATGTTGAGATGGAGATCAATTGGATTGGTTGAATCGAACTTAGGTCAATGGCCAGGCGCATGGTGATGCGCGGCGATGTAGATTGAATCTGCTACCGGGCCAGGTTTTGCGTGAAAAACAGGTTATTTGTAAAATAGCCATAACTTTTGCATATGACCTCGGATTGATACGATTTTTATATGAGCATTTATGTTCAAAAAATTTTACACATGATTTCGACTGCCAACGATAGTTTTGCTAAATTTTGATTTGCAAAATAAGGTCGGGAAGATGGAGTTTTTAGTGATTTAAGTTTGGACGTCGGAATCGGCTAACTTGTTTTTGCAGATTCATGTGATCGGTATGGCCCTATGTGTATGTGATGCATGTATGTAATTAATCATGACCTGCGTGTTGTGAGTAGGGCAATACGGCTGGAGCCATATGTATTATCAATTTGATGTAATGGCTTGCGTGCCAACTTGTGATGATCTAATGTGCGGTTGTGTAATTTATTTTACTAGCATGCGTTAGATAGTTCTTGGAGGACTCATCACTGGAGGATGACATACATGGATCATTGAGATGGGGGTCATCATGATGGATAGTACAATGGAGATAGAGATCACCATGTGTTAATGGGCCATACCGTGTCATTATTATGTGGTTGTCGTTCTTATTGTTTTACTTCTACATATGCGACGATAATGGTTATTTTTCTGCATGCGACGGTAGAAGTAGAACGATCCCTCTACAATGTTTAAGTTTTGAATGTCCTCCCAACTTGTACACCCTAAAAATGCCTGTTTAAAATTTTAGTAATAAATTTGCTTTTATTTAATTTAAATCTTCATATTTATCTAAGGGAAATAAATTATTTCGGAGAAAATAAAATTAAATATACGGTTAGAAATATTTTTGTTGCATTCATGCCGGCTGCATTGTGTTTTGTTTGTGTGCGGTTCAATTGGAATTTAAATTCTGTTTAAATTCGAATTTGAATCGTCTTGTTTGGAGCCCTAGAAAACTTGCTACAGCCCGAGTCCGTTTTCCCTCCCTCAACTTTCTTCCTCGGCCGAGCTTGCCCCCTCTTTCCTTTCTCTTCGCAGCAGCCCAGCTCGCCCCGCTCCGCTTTCGGCCCAGCTTGGCCCGCTCCGCCTCCCTCCCCTCGCCAGCGCCGCTACCAAGCCTGCCAGCGCTTGCGGCCTGGCGCGCGCACCTTCTCCCTCTGCCCGTCTCGGCCCAGCGCGCAGCCCAGCCAGCCAAGCCGGCCCAGCTCCGCCCCGCAGTCGCTGACCGAGCGGGACCCGCCCGTCGGGTCCGTCCCCGACCTTCGGCCAGGCCGACACAGCCTTGAGCCGGACTCCGACCAGGGGGGCCTGGCGCGGACGCCAAGGACTTGGGGCCACCTCTGCCGCCACCTCCCAAAACTCCAGCACCAGCTTGCCGGGGCGGCGCGTCGTTTTGTTTTAGCCCCTGAGTTTTTGCAAATAAGCCCCTGGAACTTTTAAAACTTTGCCAGCAAGTCCCTGAACCTTAGAAAAGCCATAACTTCTTCGTTTTAGCTCCGATTTGAGTGATTTTCGCGCTCACGTGTTCGTAGCGAAGCGTAGATTAGTTTTTCAGCCTTCTTTTGTTCTGTTTTTATTGTTTGGTGTACTGTTCTAATAGATTAATATTGTTTGCATGTACTGGCTTGTATGGGTGCTTGTGTGTTGATGTATGAGTCCAGTCGGTGAGCCGTACGCGTTTGAGTTCGAGGGTTACGAGGAGCAGGACCAACAGCAGCAGCAAGAGCAACAGCAGCATTTGGACGAAGGCAAGTACAGCACGGACAATCCTTGCTACCTAAACACACCTTTACATTATTTACTGCATTCGCATGTGTCTAAATTGATTAGCCTTCTAAGGTTGTACCTAGCTTTGTTTATCCTATACCTTGATTACCTTGGGTTATTGCATTTGGGTAGAACTTTGCTAGGCGCAGCTACTGTCACCTTTGTATAACTGTTAATCTTGTCTTAATGGTTCACTTCAATGTTAATGGTAAAACTTGCTTTTTAGCAACATGGATCAGGGAGCTAGGGCGTACGCTTCGTGCTTGGCCCTAGTGCCTCTCCGTAAGGACTCATTCTTAAAGCGGCAACCCAGGAACCTGTCGTCACCGCTGGAACTATAATGGCTCTGGTCTTGGACAAGTAACATGTACGGCTCTAGCTTGACAGTAGTTACCGACGGGCCGACGGCGTTATGGAAAGCATGGGTGAGAGTATGGTTTGATCCACCGAGGATGGGGTATCCGTCGACTATGTCCTCGTGAGGCACAGTCCCGTGTTGGGAGCCACCGTATGGCGGGGGCTCCACACGTTGCGCTATTTATTTTGTTGTTGATATTCATTACCACGCTTGGACGCCATTGACCCCCTCGTGTCGCTACATGAGCGTCAGTCAATCTCGGTGCCTTGGGTCATGCTGCCTAGGTTGTACCATAACGGCTACTGTTTTGTTAGGGTGTCTTGTGAAAAGCCTCGTAGCGTCCCTATGCGGTCACACCTCGGAAGTGTGATTTGAGAGGTCTGATCCACCTCCGCGTGACTGGGTTTAAAGTTCTATGAACTTTTACGCCGGTGAAACCTCTGCAGAGTGTATAATCTGTCATGATAGCCTTGCTCAGGGTCACGAGCGGCCTTGATCCTTTATGATTAGAAGATGCTGTTATTTATTATCATTTAATGTTCACTTCTACTATATTATTTGGGTTACAATCCGCAGACAGATGGGCAGACAGAACGGACAAATCAGATATTGGAGGATATGTTGAGAGCATGTGCTCTACAATATGGTGCCCAGATGAGTTACCAGGTATGCCCCCAGACCGCGAAGTTGAATTTGTTATTGATCTTAAGTCTGGTACTGCACCTATAGCTAAGAGGCCATATAGAATGGGAATCACAGATCTTGCTGTGTTTTCTCTCCCCTCTGTCTATTGCAAAGAATCTTGGGCATTCTTTCCTCTCTGCTTCCTCCTTCTTTCCAGCAGTAGATGGCTCGCACGAAGTTGACCGCACACAAGACAACCTGTGGCTACCTTCCGCCACGCGTCCCTGAGGAGGCATTAGGCGCTGGATACCAGGACGCCTACCGTGTGTGGAGGGACAGGCGTGAGGAGGCATTCCTGTTGCAGCAGCAGGAGCTCGAGAGGCAGCAGCTGGAGGAGCCTCAGGAGGAGGCGCCTCAGTAGGAGGAGCCCGCGGAGGAGGAAGAGCCCGCTGAAGAGGAAGAGCCCGAGGAGAGGGAGCTCTTCGACCCCGACGAGGAGTCTTCACTAGCAGAGGGTGGAGAGGCTGCCGGAGACCCTGATGATGATGATGGTGGGTTTGACGACTCTGAGCCTTCAGACGAGGGGGAGGAGTCAGATGAAGACCCAAATGAGGAGGGGGAGCCTCCAGTGCCTGCAGTACGGCCAGCGCCAGATGTTTTGGAGCCACCCAGGTGGACCGTGTACGACTACGTCCGGGATGGAGGCGACAACTACTACCACAGGCGCCTCATGGGGATGCTGCGTGTCCGCTATGGTTCACAAAACGTAGCCACAGAGTACCAAAGTGAGATGTGGACGCACCCCCGCTTCCCGACCTTCTGGAGGACGGTGCTGCACGCCCGTAGGCCGGATCACCAAGTGAGAGCTGCTAGGATTGAGACGACGCACTTCGCTCTCAGTGACAGAGACTCCCAGCAGGCAGGGATACTGGACGCGGCCCGTCAAGCTTACTACACCTACCGTGACAGGCTCTGGCATCAGGTGCACAACGGTCCAGACATGTATCACCCCCGCAGGAGGAGCGGACAGACAGCTTGCACCATAGCCTCCACAGCTGGCATCGGCGACCCCCAGTTCGTTTCAGCTGTTGGTTGGTGGCTACTATCAACACCGACCTGGACGCTTCTTCTGATGAGAACTACAGGCTGAGGCAGCAGTTGCACGAGTTGCAGGCCAGAGTGTTGCTACTAGACGAGCAGCTGGGAGCTCCCGCACCGCGCAGTCCAGACTACCGTGCGGAGTCCCCGCCGCACAAGAGGCCACGCTTCGGTTCCATCGCCGCCAGCACCACCATCGTCGACCCTTAGGGAGCTACCATGAGTCTGTAATAGGGAATCGATTAGTCCACGCTTTTTCGGTTGAGTCTAAGCTTAGTGTGTCGAGTCCAGTGTGAAACTTTGCTTTTAGGTGCTTGGTTGGTTTGTTATTATGGTTATGAGTGATTTGGATTTTTGTAATGAGTATATGCATGTGTCTAAATTGTTCCTATTAAGGTTGTCTAGATATAGGACTAAGGTTTAAGGAATATTAGTGAATAAATAGTTGGGTTATCTCTCCCCTTTGCATTTCCTTACTCCCTCTGTCTTACTCTCTATATCATATCCCTCCAAGTACTGCTATATTCTTATGCACCATCTGCAAGCATGGGTTATCTATTACCGATTGATAGGAATACTGATGGGAGATATCTTGCTATGGTAGATGGTTAACACCAGAGGCAACCCCGGTGGCAGTGGAAGCAACCAGAATCAGAACCCACCACCCCCACCACCGCCACTCACCATGGAGCAGATGATGCAGATGCAACTCCAGCTGACACAGCAGATGGCGCAAACCATAGCACTGATGCAGCAGAATCAGCAGAACCCGCCTCAACAGCACCACGTGCAGCCCAGAGATAAAAGGGGTGAGTTTATAAAGGGACGCCCGCCTACCTTCAACAAGTCTAGTGTCCCAATGCAGGCAGAGGACTGGCTCAAGGCAGTGGAAAGGCAGCTGGACATTGCACAGTGCAATGACAGGGATCTAGGTTGATTAGACAAGCGCCGTGAGATGGAGGAAAAGAAGAGGAAGCTTCAAGGCACACCGTCAGGAAGCAATGTTCGCCCTCGCTTCAATCCTCAGCAAGGAAACCAGCAAATGGTGACTCCACAGCGTTTCCAGGGACAGTCCGGTTTGATGAACCGCAACCAGTATCAGCAACGTCCCTAGTACCAGCAGCGTCCCCAGTACCTCCTAGCACCACCTCAGCAGCGTCTTCAGAACCAGCCACCGAATGGTCTTGTCCAGCGCCCCAACCCGGCCAACAATGCACCTACGGCTCCGAGGTGTTTTGGTTGTGGTGAGCTGGGACACTATGCCAGCGCTTGTCCTCGCAAGGCTCAGAACGCCGTTGGTCAGAACCACAATCACAGGGTTGGGCAACCGCAGAACCAGAATGAGAATCAGCAGCAGAACCCAGCAAGAGGCAAGGTCAACCACATGGGTGTGGAAACCGTAGAAGGAGCAACGGATGTCGTTGTGGGTACGTTCCCTGTCAACTCGACTCTCGCAACTGTTTTGTTTGATACTGGAGCTTCGCATGCTTTCATATCTGCTGCTTTCGTGAAAAAGAACATGATGATCTTGCAACCTATGGGGAACCCCATGGGAGTTAGTTCACCCGGGGGAGAACAGCGTGCCACTTTACATTGCCCCTGTATCACCATCACAATATGGGGGGTAGACTTTGTGGTGAACCCAATAGTCCTAGAAACCCTTGGGTTTGACTTGATTCTGGGTATGAGCTGGTTAGCCAGATATGATGGGGTGATTCAATATTCCAAAAGAGCAGTGCAGCTGACAGCAAAGACTGGTAAGAAAGTGGAGTATGAAGCAGCTAGTCCCTTGGAGCACAACCAGATCTACCGAGCCGAGGGTGTAGCACTGGAAGACATCAGAGTGGTGTGCGATTTCCCAGATGTGTTTCCAGATGAGTTACCAGGTATGCCCCCAGACCGCGAAGTTGAATTTGTTATTGATCTTAAGCCTGGTACTGCACCTATAGCTAAGAGGCCATATAGAATGGGAGTAAAAGAACTAGAGAAACTTAAGGAGGAACTAAGGGCATTATTAGCAAAAGGGTATATTCGTCCTAGTTCATCCCCTTGGGGAGCACCAGTTTTGTTTGTGGATAAGAAAGATGGGACCCAGAGATTGTGTGTGGATTATCGAGCTTTGAATGAAGTGACCATCAAGAACAAGTATCCGCTGCCGAGGATTGATGATCTCTGCGACCAGTTGAAAGGAGCATGTGTGTTCTCTAAGATCGATCTCCGATCCGGTTACCATCAGATGAGGATACGAGTGACTGACATCCCCAAAACAGCCTTCACAACCCGATATGGTCTATATGAGTTCACTGTCATGTCTTTTGGTTTGACAAATGCACCGGCATACTTCATGTATTTGATGAACAGTGTGTTCATGAACTATCTTGACAAATTCATGGTGGTGTTCATTGACGATATTCTAGTTTTCTCCAAAAATGAGGAAGAGCATGAAGAACATATGAGGTTGGTGATGCAAAGACTTCGTGAGCATCAGTTGTATGCCAAGCTGAGCAAGTGTGAGTTCTGGTTGAAGGAAGTAGCATTCTTGGGACACGTACTGTCCAATGGTGGAGTGGCAGTTGATCCGAAGAAGGTTAGTGATGTGTTGAGTTGGAATCCGCCTAAGGATGTGAGTGAAATCAGAAGTTTCCTTGGAATGGCTGGATACTATCGGAGGTTCATAGAAGGATTCTCCAAGATTGCTAAGCCCTTGACAGCGTTATTGGAGAAAAAAATGCTAAGTTTGTCTAGAGAGGTGAGTGTCAGGCTAGCTTTGAGGAATTGAAGAAGAGGTTGACAACGGCACCCGTGCTAGTGTTTCCGGATATAACCAAGAGTTTCTCTATCTACTGTGATGCATCTCGTCAAGGCTTGGGATGTGTGCTTATGCAGGAGGGCAGAGTAGTAGCTTATGCATCGAGGCAGTTGAGGAAACATGAGCAGAACTACCCGACACACGATCTGGAGTTAGCAGCTGTAGTACATGCATTGAAGATTTGGAGGCATTACTTGATTGGTCATAAGTGTGATATTTACACTGACCACAAGAGTCTCAAGTATGTGTTCACACAGTCAGATCTGAATATGAGGCAACGTCGTTGGTTAGAATTGATCAAGGACTACGATCTGGAGATTCATTATCATCCAGGGAAGGCCAACCTGGTGGCAGATGCTCTGAGTAGAAGGAGTTACATGAATAAGATCACGGGACATTGCTTACCGGAAGAACTTAGTGCAGTAGAGTTTGAGAGGATGAGTCTGGGATTTGTGACCAGCGTCACCAAGATGGCAGTAGAACCCACCTTGGAATAAGAGATCCGAAAAGGACAGCTCGCAGATGAGAAGATCAAGGAGATCATGGAACTGGTGGCTTTAGGAAAAGCCCTTGGTTTTCGAGTGGATGACCAAGGGACATTGTGGTATGAGAAGAGGATCTGTGTACCAGATATAGTGCAAATCAGGGATGCAATTCTCAGGGAAGCCCACGAAACGGCGTATTCGATACACCCGGGTAGTACCAAGATGTACCAAGATATCAAAGAGAGATTTTGGTGGTACGGATTGAAGAGAGATGTGGCCACATACGTAGCTCTATGTGACACATGTCAGAGAGTCAAGGCTGAACATCAGAGGCCAGCAGGATTGCTCCAGCCTTTGAAGATACCTGAATGGAAGTGGGAAGAAGTCGGTATGGATTTCATCACTGGCTTACCTCGCACTCAGAGGGGATTTGACTCAATCTGGGTAATCGTGGATCGTCTGACCAAGGTGGCGCATTTCCTTCCAGTAAAGACCACCTACACCGGAGCCAAACTAGCAGAGTTGTATATGGAGAGGATTGTGTGTTTGCATGGGGTACCGAAAAGAATAGTGTCAGATCGAGGTAACCAGTTCAAATCACACTTTTGGCGACAACTACATGAGTCTATGGACACTAAGCTACAGTTCAGTTCAGCTTACCATCCGCAGACAGATGGGCAGACAGAACGCATCCCGCTGGAAGTATGGTCTTGTGACTGGAACCAGGATAACTCCGTGTCTTGCATTACCTTCTACATCAACCATCTGGGGAGGGAACACAGCGCATTTCTGGTTGGTGTAAGTGTTTGCAGATGGCACCATTCGAGGCTCTGTATGGCAGAAAATGTAGGACACCACTATTTTGGAATCAGACGGGAGAAAGTCAGGTATTTGGACCTGAAATACTAAGAGAGGCAGAGCGACAAGTGCAGATAATCAGACAGAATCTGAAAGTGGCACAATCCAGACAGAAGAGCTATGCAAATATCAGACAGAGGGATCTCAGCTTTGAAGTTGGAGACTTCGTGTATCTCAAGGTGTCACCAATGAGAGGCGTGAAGAGGTTCAACGTCAAGGGCAAGCTAGCACCTCGATACATTGGACCGTTCAAGGTACTTGAGCGGAAAGGTGAGGTAGCATATCAGTTAGAGCTACCTGAGAAGTTGGCAGGAGTACACGATGTGTTTCATGTGTCTCAGTTGAAGAAGTGCTTGCGGGTACCGGATGAACAGATCCCGATAGACGATCTGAATGTGCAAGAAGATCTCACCTACGCTGAGCACCCAGTGGAAAGAGTCACCAGAAATAAAGTGATCCGGATGTGCAAGGTTCAGTGGAGCCGCCATTCAGTGGATGAAGCGACTTGGGAAAGAGAAGAAGACCTCAGAGCTGAATATCCACAGTTATTCCCATCCACATCCGAATCTCGAGGACGAGATTCATCTTAAGGGGGGTAGGTTTGTAACACCCTAAAAATGCCTATTTTAAAAATTTAGTAATTAAATTGTTTTTATTTAATTTTATGCTCATATTTATCTAAGGAAAATAAATTATTTATGAGCATATGAATCAACTAAAATTGCTAATGCAGTACAGCCGTGTCAAGCCTTTCTTTTAAGCCTTCATTACCCGTGTTGTATTTGCTAAGTAAGACAATTACTTACACTTGCCATTCAACAAAATACCGGATGGGTAACAGATGGATTAGATGGTACTGCATTAGCAATTTTAGTTGATTCATTTTAACATAAACCAAGATTACTACAATTAAGTGAATCCCAGTAGCAATTCCCAATTAATGAAGTAGCGGTGAACATTAAACAGTAATAAACATCAATTTCTAATCAAAAAGGATCCAGGCCGCTCTTGACCCTGAGCAAGGCTATCATGATAGATTATACACTCTGCAGAGGTTTCGCCCTTTACCCACCAGTCGCGTAAAAGTTCAAAGGAACTTTGCACCCAACCACGCACATCAACACTTCCGAGGTGTGACTGCATAGGGACGCTACGAGGCTTTTCAATCATATCCTTCCAAGTACTGCTATCTTCTTATGCACCATCTGCAAGCATGGTGCAAAAGAGCCCCTCCACTATTTCAAAATTAACCCGCGGTCCAGATCTATTCAAAAATAATTAGATTTAGGTCTGAATTTTATGGAAAACCCCATGTCTTATTCAAAAATAGCACCGAGGTCCTGTCTTGGTTAATTTGTGATTAAACCCTCCTGTTTTTTTATAAAATTATGTTTTAGCCCCTGAGTTTTTGCAAATAAGCCCCTGGAACTTTTAAAACTTTGCCAGCAAGTCCCTGAACTTTAGAAAAGTCATAACTTCTACGTTTTAGCTCCGATTTGAGTGATTTTCATGCTCACGTGTTCGTAGCGAAGCGTAGATTAGTTTCTAAGCCTTCTTTTGTTCTGTTTTTACTATTTGGTGTACTGTTCTAATATAATAATATTGTTTGCATGTACTGGCTTGTGTGGAAGCTTGTGTGTTGCTTCGTGAGTCCAGTTGGTGAGCCGTACGCGCTTGAGTTCGAGGGTTACGAGGAGCAGGACCCGCAGCAGCAGCAGCAGTTTGAGGAAGGCAAGTATAGCATGGACAATCCTTGCTACCTAAACACACCTCTTACATTATTTACTGCATACGCATGTGTCTAAATTGTTACCCTTTTAAGGTTGTACCTAGCTTTGTTTATCCTATACCTTGATTACCTTGGGTTATTGCATTTGGGTAGAACTATGTTAGGCGCAGCTACTGTCACCTTTGCTTAACTGTTAATCTTGACTTAATGGTTCACTTCAATGTTAATGGTAAAACTTGCTTTTTAGCAACATGGATCAGGGAGCTAGGGCGTACCCTTCGTGCTTTGCCCTAGTGTCTCTCCGTAAGGACTGGTTCTTAAAGCGGCAACCCATGAACCTGTCGCCACCACTGGAACTATAATGGCTCTAGTCTTGGACAAGTAGCATGTACGGCTCTAGCTTGACAGTAGTTACCGACGGGCCGACGGCGTTATGGGAAGCATGGGTGAGAGTATGGTTTGATCCACCGAGGACGGAGTATCCGTTGGCTATGTCCCCGTGAGGCACAGTCCCGTGTTGGGAGCCACCGTATGGCGGGGGCTCCACACGTTGCGCTATTTATTTTGTTGTTGATATTCATTACCGCGCTTGGACGCCATTGACCCCCTCGTGTCGCTACATGAGCGTCAGTCAATCTCGGTGCCTTGGGTCATGCTGCCTAGGTTGTACCATAACGGCTACTGTTTTGTTAGGGTGTCTTGTGAAAAGCCTCGTAACGTCCCTATGCAGTCACACCTCGGAAGTGTTGATGTGCGTGGTTGGGTGCAAAGTTCCTTTGAACTTTTACGCGACTGGTGGGTAAAGGGCGAAACCTCTGCAGAGTGTAAAACCTATCATGATAGCCTTGCTCAGGGTCAAGAGCGGCCTGGATCCTTTTTGATTAGAAGATGATATTTATTATTGTTTAATGTTCACCTCTACTATATTAACTGGGTTACAACTGGGATTCATATAAATGTAGTGATTATGTGTTTTATTCATTTATTTGAGTCAAACTCTGATGTAAAACCATTTATTTTATTCGAGCACTGCATTCTGTTATCTTATTTGTTCGCTATATGTGTAATGACTTCCTGGGAACACATATGGCCGCATTTCGGGTTTCTGTGTAAATCCGGGTGTGACACAACTAAACCTTGTACCGTCGCATGTCTTGTACAGTTAGTGATGGGTCTATGAAATTAGAGTGCCACTAGTTTTCCTTGACACAAAGGATTGGTCAACTTAGATAAGGTCATCTTAACGGTTAAGGACCTTGGGGCATAAAGGTTGGGCATCGAGACATAGAGATGTCACCCAACAACATGAGTCATATGTGATATGATTAGCAAAGGGTTGCTTACCTATCTACCATGTCTTTTAGTGGTGATGCTAAAGCTCACTAGTGGACTTGTTAGTTGTGGGTCATGAATCACTAAGTATCAATGGAGGAATATTGATTTTAATGGGAGTAGATTCTGTTAAATGCTTAATGTAATTTACTCCATCATGAATGCGTTGTCTTAGTATTTCGCATTATTTTGTTGTAGATCAATGGCACCTAGTAACACCACATCGTTTACTTTGCGTTCGGTCTTTGAGAAGAACAAGTTGAATGTAACAAACTTTGCGGATTGGATCCGTAACCTGAGAAATGTTCTCAGGGCTGAGAGAAAGGAAAACATTCTAGACACCCCATTACCAGCAAAGGGTGACATTAAGGAAAGCGCGGGCAGTAGCCATGTGATTGCAATCCAGAACAAGCCTACCTTTAAGAAAGGTAATTCTTGGAAGAAGGGCAAGGCTAAAGCCAGCACCCAAGGCTAAAGCTGGACCGGCTGCTGATAATGAGTGCTTTCACTGTCATGAACTGAGTCACTGGAAAAGAAATTGCAAGTTGTACTTAGCTTCTTTGAAAAGTAAGGGAAGTAAGGGTACTTCCACTTCAAGTACACTTCATGTTTATGTTACATACATTTTCCTCGTTGATTCTAGTATTAGTTCCTGGGTATTTGATTCCAGACCGGTTGCTCATATTTGCAATATGATGCAGGGACTAATAAGAAGTAGAAGCGTGGGAAGAGGAGAAGTTGATTTCCGCGTGGGCAATAATGCAAGAGTTGCTGCGTTGACCGTCGGGACGATGCAACTTCACCTCCCGTCAGGATTTATTATGGAGCTGAATAATTGAGCTGAATAATTTTTATTTTGTTCCTAGTTTGAGTCAAAACATTGTATCTCCTTCATGTGTGATGAAGGATTGTTATTCATTTACAAGTGAACACAATGGTTGTGTGATCTCTAAGAATGGCATGTTTGTGGCTCTTGCATCCATTGTGAATGGGTTATTTATTTTAAATCTTGATGATTCACCTATCTGTAATATAAGTGCTGTGTAATATAAGTGTTAAAAGGCCTTAGCTAGATGATTTGAATCATACTTATATGTGACATTGTCGTTTGGGTCATATAAGTGAGAAGCGCATGAAGAAGCTCCATTCTTATGGACTTTTAACTTCGTTTGATTTTGAATCATACGAGACATGCGAAGCTTGCTTGCTAGACAAGATGACCAAGACACCCTTCATAGGTTTTCCTGAGAGGGCGCAAGACTTGTTGGAACTCGTACATACGGATGTCTGTGGACCAATGAGCACGACAGCTAGAGATGGATTTCAGTACTTCATAACTTTCACTGATGATTTTAGTAGATATGTATATGTCTACTTAATGAAGCATAAGTCAGAAACTTTTGAATAGTTCAAAGAGTTTCAACATGAAGATGAAAATCAACGTGGCAAAAAAATTAAGGCCTTACGATCTGATCGTGGAGGTGAGTATTTGAGCCATGAATTTAGCACTCATCTAAAGAGTAGCGGAATTGTTCCACCGCTTACGCCACCTGGAACACCTCAGAGGAACGGTGTGTCTAAGCGATGTAATCAGACCTTGTTGGACATGGTACGATCAATGATGAGCCAATCAGACCTACAGTTATCGTTTTGGGTTATGCTCTAGAAACAACAGCTTTCACACTAAATAGGGTACCGTCTAAGTCCGTGGATAAGACACCATATGAGATATGGACTGGCAAGACTCTCGGTTTGTCTTTTCTGAAAATTTGGGGCTGTGAAGTATATGTCAAGCAACTTTAGTCAGATAAGCTTACACCCAAGTCAGACAAGTGCATATTTGTGGGATATCCAAAGGAAACAATTGGGTATTATTTCTACAACCGATCAAAGGGCAAAGGGTTTGTCGCTAGGAATGGTCTTTTCTTGGAGAAAGAGTTTCTCAAAAGCAAGAAAAGTGGACATAAGGTGTATCTTGAAGAAGTTCAAGATGAGCCTATGAGGCAAGACTTTACGAGTGATGCTAATGTAGCAGAACAAGTTGAGGCACCTATGGCAAGAGAAGAACCGCCACAACCACGAAGGTCAGAAAGGCCACGTCGCGCAACTAATAGAATGAATCTCCAAGTTACGGGAGAGCACGGCATATTGTTGATGGACAACGATGAGCCTAGGACCTATGCGGAAGCAATGATGGACCCAGATTCCGAGAAATGAGTGCCATGAGATCCGAGATAGATTCCATAAGATAGATTTCATGGGACACAATCAAGTTTGGAACTCAGTTGACTCGCCTGATGGTGTGAGACCCATCGAGTGCAAATGTTCACGTCCACAAATCATGACTTGTTGCAAAAGGTTTTTGACAAGTTCAAGGAGCTGACTATGACGAGACATTCTCGCCAGTAGCGATGCTTAAATCTATTCGGATCATTCTTGCAATAGCTGCATATTTTGATTATGAGATATGATAGATGGATGTTAAAACAACTTTCCTAAATGGGAACTTGGATGAGGATGTATATATGATACAACCTAAAGGTTTTGTCGATCCAACTAATGCTGGAAAAATATGTAGGGTTAAAGCAAGCATCTCGGAGTTGGAACCTTCGTTTTGATGAGGTAGTCAAAGGATTTGGGCTTCCATCAGAATGAGGAAGTTGCTTGTGTTTACAAGAAGGAACGTGGGAGCTCTGTTGCATTTCTAATCTTATATGTGGATGACATATTGTTGATTGGGTATGATATTCCTATGCTGGAATCCATTAAGACTTCACTAAAAAATAGTTTTTCTATGAAGGACTTAGGAGAAGCTGCATATATTCTGGGCATTAGGATCTATAGAGATAGATCAAGGAGGCTTATAGGAATAAGTCAGGATACTTACATTGACGAGGTGTTGAAACGGTTCAACATGGAAAGTCCAAGAAAGGGTTCTTGCCTATCACATGGCGTACACCTCAGCAAGACTCAGTGTCCTTCGATGGCTGATGAGCGGGAGCGCATGAGTAAAATCCCCTATGCTTCGGCAATTGGGTCTATCATGTATGCCATGATAAGTACTCGTCCAGATGTCACATATGCAGACACCAGTCTAATCCTGGTGAAGGTCACTGGACAATGGTGAAAAGCATTCTTAAGTACTTTAGAAGGACTAAATATGTGTTCCTAGTCTATGGAGGTGGGGAGGAGCTCATTGTAACATGTTACATTGATGCTAGTTTCCAAACTGATCCAAATGATTCAAAGTCGCAATCAGGATTTGTGTTCATGATAAACGGTGGTGTTGTTAGCTGGAAAAGTTCTAAGCAGGATATGGTGGCTGATTCTACGACGAAAGCCGAGTACATCGCAGCTTCTAAAGCGGCGAAGGAAGGTGTTTGGATGAGAAAGTTCCTCATTGAGCTTGGTGTGTTTCCTAATGCATCTAGCCCATTGGAACTCTACTATGACAACAATGGTGCAATTGCACAGGCTAAGGAGCCTAGGAATCACAAGAAAAACAAACACGTACTGCGGAAGTTTCACCTCATTCGATAGTTCGTTAAACGGGGTGAGATAAAGATATGCAAAATACACACAGATTTGAATGTTGTTGATCCCTTGACAAAGGCTCTTCACAGCCTAAGCATGAGTCACACATAAGAGCTATGGGTATTAGATATCATCTAGATTAGCTCTAGTGTGAGTGGATGATTGTATTGTATCTATGACATATTGTTTACTTATTGAATATCCATAAAAGACAACTTGTATATGATTGTCAATTATGTGAATTGTTTGTGAAACTCTTTACTTGTATGGTTATTCTAATGATTGTCCATAATCTGATTAGCACATGTATAAGATGATGACTATGTTTCACAAGTCATGGACATTGAGATGTCAAACTAATAATGTGGGCACATGTATGACATGGGGCAGGACTGACCCAACATGAGATTTTTTTATATAGTTCTCTCTTTACACAACGCGTATGCTGTTTCCTAAGACCTAAGATTGTCACATGTACTCAAGATGTGAATTGACCTACTTAGGAACTACCAAATGCTACTCCGTAATTGGGTAGTCATAAAGGTAGTTTTTGGGTTTGTCATGAAGCATGCTGTGAGGCATGGTCAATCAAGATGGGATTTGCCCCTCTCTATATGAGAGAGATATCTCTAGGCCCCTCGAGTGATCGGATCAATAAATGCATGGCCGTGCTAGGTTAAGTGTTAACCTCTTGAAGGATTCGACTCACAGGTTCGAGAAAAAGAGGTCGACTTGGAGTTAGAACAAATATCGTGAGGCAAAGGGAATAGCTTGTACGTGATGTTGTGGTGGTTTGTCTGATATGATCTTTACTTGCGCATGGGAGTTGACATGTCTTGCTAGAGGCCGTTGTTAACTATTGGACCGAGTAGGAGTACTCGGGACATGTCTATGTGTGTGTGAACCCATAGGGTCACACACTTAAGGGGTTTGGAATATTGAAAAGCTTGCCTATGTGATTGTCTCTAGTGCAATTGGGAGACCGTTGGATATATGCCCTAGAGATGCATCGCGTCTGTCTTGAGCAAAATGGTGTAGGCGCTGCCTTTTAGGCTTCGCCTTCTCGTCAACCCTTAAATTGTGCTCGGCAAGCTCCCTAGGAACACCAGGCATATCAGATGGTTTCCATGCAAATATATCTCTATTATCACAAAGAAACTTGACGAGTGTGTCTTCCTATTTACAATCTAAATCGGACCCTATAAGGGCAATTTTGGATGGGTCGCCCATCTCAAGGTCTATAGTTTTAAGCTGTACTTCTTCAGAGGGCTTGAAACTTGTGCTTGCGGGCTTCTTGCTTGGAACCTCTAGGTCTTCTTCCTTTGACTTCTTGGCTAGGGCGAGTACTTCCAGCATCTAGATGGGGACTTGCGAGGTGGCGGTGAACTCCACTGCTTCCATGTCGCAGTCATAAGTGATCTTCGGGTCACATTTTAGGGAAAGGACTCTTTTAGGAGTGGGCATCTTGAGAACAAGGTACACATAGTGCGGGATCATCATGAACCTAGCGAGGGATAGATGCCCAAGGATCACATGATACGAGGTCTCAAAGTCTGCCACTCCAAACTTGATGTACTCTGTCCTGAAGTTGGCTTCTGCCCCAAAGGTTACTGGGAGCGTGACTTGTCCCAGGGGGATTGCCGCATTGCCAGCTACGATGCCGTAGAATGGGGATTCTGTGGGCCTTAGGTACTTGGCGATATCAAGTCCCATTTTGGTGACGTTGAGCCCATTGCCTCTGTCGATGAGTGTTGGCACTTCTTACGATCCAATATCAGAATTGAGAATCCTGGTACTGGGGTAAGGAGTGTTTCAGTGGTTTTCCTTATCGATTAGTAAAATATAGAAATATTCTGCAAGCACACAGAATCACCGCTGTAGCACTTCACCTGGGAGTATCCCGAGGTATCGTAATTTATATGGTGACAAAGTAGGGTAGCATAATTTCTTAAATAATACCTTAGACATGATGTGGCTTAGTAAAATATAGAGGGAATCCTACGGACCGGAACTAACGTGATGGGCTACGAAGAAAGAAAGGGCTGTCACCACCTCCCAGCTACCACCTCCGTTGCGACGGGAATAAACTAAGGCCACTGACTAGTCTAGGAACCACTCCTACACTAGACAACGACAACTTACTCTGCTAGCAAGAGCAATCAACCTTGTCAATACTCTTGGTGACAGTTCACCTCCAGTATCAAGCAAGATCGAAGAACCAGCCAAGACAAAGACTTAAACAAGACTACAAGCACTAGAACTATAACTGACTATAGTCTAAACAAGATATAGCTGCAACTAGGATAAAGTAGAAGCGAGATATAAATGACAAAGGCAAAGTGATAAAGATAACTATATTGATACTCAATGCCTTACAAAAGGAAAAGTAAAAGATTCAAGAGCTATTACCAGAGCTTCTGAAGACGACTCCGGAACCTCCGAGGCAAGCTCGACTCAACTCTAACTCCCAACTAAACTATCCTAACTCTACTGGAATGAAAGTGGAAATGAGCTCCTTGGCTTGGTGTGTTTACAAGTGAAGTGTAAGGTCCTATATATAGTGCTCCAGGGTCGGTTCACATAGGGTAACGGCCAAGGGAGGGGCAGAGGCGGTTGCCGGCCGTTTCGGCCGAGAGGGTCGGTTCGGCCGAATGCCCGATCCACCGCCTTAGCCACCTACGGCCGAGATGCATCCCCTGGAGTCGGTTGGGCAACTGGGGGCGGTTCGGCCGAAGGGCCCAGTTCGGCCGAACTGGGCCTGGCCCGTGGCCGGCCTCCCCAGCACCGCCTCTGCTGCCTGGACCCCCCTGGGCTTCCTCCTGATGCATGACTTCGTGTTGATCTGGCCCAGAATGACGTGGCATGGTCCAGGATGAGTTGGCGGTCACCCACGTGTCGTGTGATGTGTTCGCTTGGTCATTGTTGACGTGGACGACTCCCGGTGGTCTGCTCGGCTAAGGGGGGTAACCGGCCGAACGTAGTCGTTCGGCCGATCTGGTCATTTCCGGCCCCAATAGGCACTTTGGTCAGTCTAGCTTGTGCCACGACTGGGACCAAGACTAGCGGATATCTATCTGGGTTGGCGAAGTTAGTCCACTGATCTTTCCTGGAGAAGGTGATGGGAACCTCGGAACACTTGAGGTACGTTGGGGTGACTGGTTGTATTACCATAATTTCGCGGAGCGATAGTTTCTTTGCCCGCTTCGACTGGTTTAAGGACTCGCCACTGAACAGGAATGCTACGACATTCTTGACTTGGGGAAAGCCATTTTCGTAGTCTTTATCATCCTTGTCATCCTTCTTGTCATCCTCTTTGCCTGCCTTTGCTGGTCCTTGCTTGTCAAATTCCTGTTTAAGGTGAAAGCAGTCGGCCATCTTGTGCCGGCCGTTCGGATGATATGGGTAGGGTCCATTCATCACTTTGTTAAATGGAAACCGTGTTTTCTTCCGCGCTGGGCGCTCAACTCCTACGACAGTGTTGTCTAGCTTGCGCTTTTTATTGTCGTGGTTGAAGTCACGGTTGTTGCTGTTGCGGCGATCTTTACCATCTTTGTTGTAGTTATTGTCGTTGTTGTTGTTGTCGTGGCGCCTGTCAAAGCGCTCTCACTCGCTGTTGTCTTGATCAGCCACCTCGGCTGCCATATGCCTTAGCTCAGGGATGGTCGTTGGGCGTCTTCTACCGAACTCGCGATGTAGCTCTCTGGCGTAGAGTCCGTCGTGGAAGCAATCAATGACCTCGCGGTTAGATATGTCCACAATTGTGGCTCTTTTTTCAAAGAACCTCTTGATGAACTTGCGCAGGGTTTCACTTTTATCCTGTTTATAGGCTGCCAATTCAAACCGGGTGGAGGCCCTCGAGACATGTAAGCGTGGTAGTATCCATCATGATGGGGAAGTAACTGACTTTTACGTCATTGGATCCTCCCGCCATCTGGATTGCAGTCGAGTAGACTCTCAGCCACTGTTCAGGGTCTTGTTTGCCTATGAACTTCTCGATGCCGGTTGTCTTGAACTTGCGTGGCAGCTTGATCTTCTTGATGCGTCTGAAGAAGGCTGGAAAGCCGTTATACTTGTCTACTGGTGAACGGTTACGTCCGTGGCGGCCATCACTGCGGTCGGAGTCGTAGTGGTGGCCACGATTGCCTGAGCTGTGGCTTGGTGAGTTGTCAGGTCCTGGCCGTCCCCAGTTGTGGTCGTGGTCTTTATCACGGTCGCGTCCGCGTGGAGGACAATCTCCATCATGGTTGTTGTTGCGTGGTTGACGATCTTCATCGCATTGGTGGCCGCGGTCGCGTCCGCGTGGAGGGCAGTCACGGTCGCGGTTGTTGTTGCGGGGAGGATCGTTGTCCCGTGGTGGGTGATCTTGCTCATGGGGGTAGTGGTCCATAGTGACGGTCGAAATGTTCGCACCGGTGAAGCTCCGAGTTGATGTGGTTCACTCTACTCGACTGGATTATAGAACGAGCATCTCAGTTGGCGTTGATGTGGGCGCGAAGATCACCATCACGGTTAGCCCCGTCACGTGGCATGTTGCCATCGTGTTGTCTGGCGTTAGGGACTTGCTCTTTAGCTTGCCTTCCAGCTGCTCCACCCGATGGCTCTCGAGAAGCACGACTCGGGTGGGCAGATGCTGTTGGTTCGATGTGCGAGTGCCTGCCTCCAGGATGTCTGCCGCTCGAAGCATGGTGGCTTAATGCAGGACCGGTGCTGATGTTCTCACGAGCTGTCTCTAGGAGAGTGAGACCTGCCTGATTTGTGGTGTTTCAGCATACACCTGACGATCTCCGCTGCAACGGAGATGTTCATCGGAGCGTCCTGGAGTACCGGCTAGTCACCAACCATCGCGTAGACCCGTGTAAGGTTTTTGGTTGAGTTTGCATGTATGGCTGCAGTGATACGCCTTTGCTTGCGCTTGGCGTTCCTTGCTTGTCTTGAAGTTCTCTGTTTCTCAGTCTCTACATTAGCGGTGCGTTCCTCCTCGGATATGCCGCCGACCAGCTCGCGATCGTACTGGGTGCCTTGGTCGCCAGAGCCGGCCATGAAGACTTGTCTGCCGGGGTCAGAGGAGGTCGGTAGTAGTAAGGTCGGAGCGTTGGAGAAGTTGTCTCCTGTGCTGTCGGAGGAGGTGGTGATGGAAGCCGTCTTGCCATCCTGGTAGGGTAATTCTTCCAGGATTGTTGTGGCTAATCTTGACTCATTGTCCCGATAGGTGTCAGTAGGTATTGCACCAGGCCAGTGAACAATGAGTCCTCCTAGTGTGCTGGTCTCGACTAGTCCTGATGGGAGATAGACATGTGGTTCTTCAAGCTCGAAGTCGGTCTTGAAGTGGGCACGACAAGTTAAGCGTACGACGTTGTCGAGGCTATCGCTCAGTAGAACCGTAAAATCGCCGTCGTCGTTGTCCTTTGATGGCTTAGAGGCCGGCTCAGAGTCCTTGCATCATTCCATAGTTGGACTATCGACTTTAGGTGTGGGCTTGTTGTCCTCCGCGGTGTAGATCTATTGATATGTAGCTGCGGCTTTTGTGAATCCGAGCGGGAATCGATTCAGGAGGTTGTCCGATGGCGTAGCCAGCTCGGAGTTCCCGACTTCTTCAATAATTGGAAGTGAGTTGTACCCGGTCTCGTCTTGAGGAGTTCTGATCGGAGTCAGAGTCGGGGTTGAAGTCAAGCTCGAAGTCGTGCGACGTGTCGAGGTCGAGATTGTTGGCGGTCGTTACAGCCCAAATCCGACCACCAATACTCGGGAATAAATGAGGTTATATGCAACATTCCATGTACTTAGGTTTTATTTCTAATAAAGTTCCACGAGTTTTGGTGAATGTCATGTTTGTAGGTACAACATTGTGAAATACGTGCTATAGGGGTCGGAAATGACAGAAACGGCCGAACGACACGTTCGGCCGGTTATCCCCCTTAGCCGTACAGGCCGCCGGAAGCCGTCCACATCACCGATGACCAAGCGGACACAACATATGACAAGTGGACGACCGCCAACTCAACCCGGACCCATGACAAGTCATCCTGGGCCCACACAACTCAATCCCCGGCCGAAATCCAAGGGGGTACCCCTCCTGGTCCCTTGGCGGCCACTCCAGCCCCAACCGTCTTATGCAGCTATAAATAGGACCCCTTACCTCACTTGTAAACACACACCAAGCCAAGGAGCTCATTTCCACTTTCATTCTAGTAGAGTTAGGATAGTTTAGTTGGGAGTTAGAGTTGAGTCGAGCTTTGCCTCGGAGGTTCCGGAGTCGTCTTCAGAAGCTCTGGTATAAGCTCTTGTATCTTTTACCTTTTCCTTTTGCAAGACTTTGAGTTATCAATATAGTTATCTTTATCACTTTGCCTTTGTCATTTATATCTTGCTTCTACTTTATCCTAGTTGTAGCTATATCTTGTTTAGACTATAGTCAGTTATAGTTCTAGTGCTTGTAGTCTTGTTTAAGTCTTTGTCTTGGCTGGTTCTTCGATCTTGCTTGATACTGGAGGTGAATTGTCACCAAGAGTATTGACAAGGTTGCTTGCTCTTGCTAGCAGAGTAAGTAGTCGTTGCCTAGTGTAGGAGTGGTTCCTAGACTAGTCGGTGGCCTTAGTTTATTCCCGTCGCAACGGAGGTGGTAGCCGGGAGGTGGTGACAGCCCTTTCGGTCTTCGTAGCCCATCACGTTAGTTCCGGTCCGTAGGATTCCCCAGTTGGGAAATAGTGGCACCCCTTCTCATCCCTTTCTGTGTGTTCACCGGTTCACTTGTCCCGATGCTAAGACATTAGAGTTATCCCAGATCTCCTGGTGCTGGCTCTATAGCCGCTGTATCTCTAAGCTAGAGTGACATAGGTAGATAAAGTATCCAGGAGTCCTCTATCTCTTCTCGTTGTCCTCCCAGCTATCTATCTCTTCTCTCCCTTACCTGAGTATCCCTTGAGCTGCGTGTCCAGTATATCCACTCCTATCCAATACCGTTATCCCCTGTCTTGACTAGTCGTGTACCCTTCTCTGATAGTCTCGAATATCTGTTCACTAGTAATCTTGCCAAAGCTTCCCTGCGGAAATATAAATTATGATACCTCGGGATACTCCAGGTGAAGTGCTACTGCGGTGATTCTGTGCGCTTGCAGAATATTTCTATATTTTACTAAGCCATTAGGAAAACCACTGAAACACTCCTTAGCCCAGTACCAGGATTCTCAATTCTAATATTGGATCGTAAGAAGTGCCAACAGAGATCGAAATCGTTGCCGAAGTAGTCGTCAAAACTCTTGTCGCGATGAAATCGCAGAGCGGCTCCAGTGGAGACGCCATCATCGGGTACCGGCCTAGATGATCCACAAGGAAATTTGTGAAACCACCCTTGCCATCGGCGACGAAGGTCGATGTGCCGATGATGAAAGTTGCACCCTCCTCGATGCCACGGGCTTTGAAGGTTGTCACACCCGGATTTACACAGAAACCCGAATGTGGTCATATATGTGCCCAGGAAGTCATAGTACACATATAGCAAACAAATATGATAAACAATGAACATATGCTTGAATAAATACTTGAATAAATAGAGTTTTACATCAGAGTGCAACATAAATAAACTAACCAACACAGCGGAAGACTAATAACTCTCAAACTAAGCGGAGCCGCAATCCACAGGGACTCTGACTGGGGGAACGCAACTCAGTAGTACGGTAGATCTTCTGGAAGCTCAGCAGTAGACTCATTCTCAACCCAATCTATTACCCATCTGGGATTTTGTTGAATAAATGACAAGTGTAAGTAAAACATTTACTTAGCAAGTATAGCACGGGCGTATGAAGGCTCAAAGGAAGGTTAGACACGGCTGAACTGCATTAGCATTTTTAGTTGGTTCATTTCTACACTATCCAAGCTACTACAAGTGAATGAAACCCAGTTGCAACCCAATTAATAAAGTATAAGTGACATTAAGCATAAATAAACATCATCTTGTAATAAAAAAGGATCCAGGCCACTCGTGACCCTGAGCAAGGCTATCATGATAGATTTACACTCTGTAGAGGTTTCGCCCTTTACCTACCAGTCGCGTAAAAGTTCAAAGGAACTTTGCACCCAACCACGCAAACATCACACTTCCGAGGTATGACTGCATAGGGACTCTACGAGGCTTTTCACAAGAAACCCTAACAAGACAGTGGCCGATTATGGTGCAACATAGGCAGCATGACCCAGGCACCGAGATTGACGTACGCCTACGGAGTCACACCATAGGGGGGTCAATGGCGTCCAGAGCGCGGGCATCACACCCACCAATGCGCAACGTGTGGAGTTCCCCATCGCAGACGTGTGAAGTTCCCTATCGCAGGGACTCCCAGCACGAGACTATGTCTCACGGGGACATAGCCGACGGATCTCCCGTCCTCGGTGGATCAAGACATACTCTCACCCATGTTTCCCATAATGTCGTCGGCCCCATTGATAATCACTAACAAGCTAGAGACGTACAAGCTACTCCACCAAGACCAGAGCCATAATAGTTCTAGCGGTGGCGATAGGCTCCTGGGTTGCCGTTTTAAGAACCGGACCTTACGGAGAGACACTAGAACAAAGCACGAAGCACATGCTCTAACTCCCTAAACCAAGTTGCTAAAAAACAAGTTTTATCATCATGTTGAAGTGAACCATTAAGTCAAATTTAACAATTAAACAATGGTGATAGTAGCTGCGCGTAGCAAAGATTCTACCCAAATGCATAAACCCAAGCTAATCAAAGGACACGATAATCAAAACTAGGTACAACCTTGAAGGTACATCAATTTAGACACATGCATGTATGAAATAAATTATTACAAAGCGTGTAGGTAGCAAGGATTGTCCGTGCTATAACTTGCCTCAAATCCATTATAATTACTCATAGTCTTCAACTCTTGATCTTCAAACTCTTCTCCTTGATAGGAATCAAAGCATGTTCCTTCTAGTCGTAGCAATCAACCACACGAGCATACAGGTCGACAAACAAGCACAATTAAGAACAATACACTAATCAAAGGAAAAGCTTTAAAAAGAGCGCACTAAAGGACAGGGCTTGGTCAATTCTCGTCACCATCTGACATAATCTGCTTGTTTATTTTATATCTTTAGTTCTAGACATCTGATTAACGTGATTCAAATTGGGTTAGCTTCATAATTTGATAATCTATCTTCTAGAGGCACATGATTTAGTGCACCTTTCAGAATCTGTTTTTGAGGATGAAAATCTCTGCTGCGATTTATTGCTATCCTTCACCTCCCTCTGATAGCTTATATTAGAGGGATTCGATCCTACAACAAGTTAAATAATACTTCTAATTATAATTCATGTCGATATGAGTCTATCGCATCGAAAACGGATTAAAACGAATCTAAAGCGTGGAAACTATGGACTAAACAAGATTTCCGACGCTTAAAACTACCAGGGGATTTTCTACGAAAGAGTATAGACTAAACGAATATGGTAGAAAATTACAAGATTAGCTGAGGGTCTTACTAAAAATCTTGAGGCCAAAAGCAACGGAAGGCTCGGCGCGACGATGAGATGAACAATGGGCAGTAGTGGAAGAAGACTACCTTAGGAAATCCCAAACAAAGGGGCCTCCCTATAATGGAGTCTATGGTGTGCCTTTTCCAGAGGAGAGGTGGTTCGTATATATAGAGAGAAAACCTCTCGCTTCCAGGTTCATTAGCAATATGGGACTAAAGGTGTTTTGCCCCCATTCCAATGCGAATGGGCTTTGAAATTTGGCCCAATAAAGTGATGGGATGGATTTGGCCTAAAATTGGGTCAACTTTGGGCCAAGGTTGGTCTACTAAGATTTAGGGTGATTTTCATTTTTGGAATGATTATTTTCCTGGTTATAAAATAATTCCAGATAAGTCCAGAATTGATATTAAAACCATGAAAAATATTCTAAAAATTCTAAAAATCCTAGGAAAAATTCCAGAGATAGAGTTGGACATGAGGAACCCAAATATTGTATTTATAGCTCACGAAAAGGATCTTAGCATGTTTCAAAAATTGGAATTTGCTCTAGGGCAAATAGGATTAATTTCTAGAAAAAAATCTAGAAAATTCCCATTAGGCTCCTCAACACATTTTTGAAAACTTTAAACACATAAAACCACTAAATGAAACCGGCATGAATGCAAAGCACTCAATATTATAACCTATATTATTTTATTTTGAATTATTTTTCTGTACTAAATTCCCTATTAATTATATAAAGCTTGGAAAATTTTAGAAAATTGAGAAAATCATTGTATTAATTATGCTGACAAATCACATCCCAAAATCCAAAAATTTTGGGGTGTGACAAAGGTTGATCCCATCGTGCGTAATGGTGAGCTTCAGCGAGCAGCCCCATGGTGGGCGCCAAGTGTTGACGATTTATATCAAGCACGTCAGCCTGGGGGTACCCCACAGAGTAGATTTATGGGTCTCGCCGAGTTCTAGGAATGATAGTGCATGAACAACACAAAGATTTGGATAGGTTCGGGCCGCAAATTGCGTATACCCTACGTCCTGTGTGCTTGATTGTATTGTACGTGAGTTGAGTTGTTTTGATGGGGTCCCTGCTCCACGTTATATATCCGGGGAGCAGTGTTACAAGTCGGTTACATGATCCTAGTCGTATACCACAGGGAGTACTACAACATGGTACTTTGGGGAGTCTCCTAACAGTACACGACTAGTATTTCCAATCAACTACGCTGTCTTGCACCATAGCCAATTGGTTTAAATAATCGGGCTAAACCTTCCCTACCGAGTAGTTTAATCCCATGGATGAGTGGCCCTAGGGATCCTGGTACCACACCCTCCTCTGCTGGTTTTGTGGCCAAACCAACAAACCCCGCGTACTTGGTCCAGCCTCCACGCCATGCCTTTCACCTCCGATGCCCAGATAGTCTACTCGGTCTTGCCTCGTTCCTTGACTCGGCCGCGTACAATGTACCGGCTCAGATCATCTCCTCCTTCCATGTTGCCTCACTTGTTCTTGCACCACGTGAACCCCACTTGATCCCATCGGCCACCGGGTCCCTCAATCCAAGCCCACTTTTCTCTCCACTCCTGGAAGGCTGCTCTTGCTAAGACCTTTCACGCTTGTTATTCACCTGCACCAATGCAAACCAAACTGCATTCTACATCTACAATACTTGAGCCAAGGCGAACGTCAGTCCACACCACGTTGTCAATCACTCATCACTAGAAAGTGACCATCCACTCGGTCCCTCGGACACACATGGTCCTCATATTCAATATATTATCTTCCGTATTTACTTGAGTTATTTATTTTGCATTTATATCATGATTAAGTGTAGAATGTCTAGTCTAGATTATAGCTATTGTAGCCTGGCTTTAGATGTTCTCTCCTAGTTCTTTATCTCAGCTGGTTCCTCGATTCTGCTCAATGCTTGCGGTGAATTGTCACTGGGGTATTGACTCCTAGACTAGACAGTAACCTTGGTTTACCCCCGTTGCAACGGAGGTGGTAGCTGTTAGGTGGTAACAGGCCTATACAGTCTTCGTAGTCCAGAATGTTAGTCCCGGCCTGTAGGGTACCCCCCGAGGTGTTGGCAGTTCCCCTTCTCATCCCTTTCCGTGAGTTGTTGGTGCTTCCACCGATGCTGAGATAATAGAACTAGGAAAAGAACCATAGATGCCATTCTTCATGTGTTGGCAGTCGTTACAGCCCAAATCCGACCACCAATACTCGGGAATAAATGAGGTTATATGCAACATTCCATGTACTTAGGTTTTATTTCTAATAAAGTTCCACGAGTTTTGGTGAGTGTTACTTGTGCAGGTACAACTACGACAAATATGTGCTATTGGGGCCGGAAATGACCAAATCGGCTGAACGACTCTGTTCGGCCGGTTACCCCCCTTAGCCGAGCAGACCACCGGGAGTCGTCCAAGTCAACAATGACCAAGCGAACACATCACATGACACGTGGGCGAACGCCAACATTTCTAATAAAGTTCCACGAGTTTTGGTGAGTGTCATGTTTGTAGGTACAACATTGTGAAATATGTGCTATAGGGGTCGGAAATGACAGAAACGGTCGAATGACACGTTCGGCCGGTTATCCCCCTTAGCCGTACAAGCTGCCGGAAGCCGTCCACATCACCGATGACCAAGCGGACACAACATATGACAAGTGGACGACCGCCAACTCAACTCGGACCCATGCCAAGTCATCCTGGGCCCACACAACTCAATCCCACGCATCAGAGGCCGGTCCAGGAGCACCACACAGTAGAGGCGGTGCTGGGGGGTGGGCCTGGGCTCCCAGCCCAATTCGGCCGAACTGGGGGGTTCGCCCGAACCGCCCCCAGTTGTAAAAACTGCCTCCCAGGAGCGCATCTCGGCCCTTGGTGCAGATGGCGGTGGATCCTGCATTCGGCCGAACGCCAGGGTTCGGCCGAACCGACGTCCCCGGCCGAAATCCCAGGGGGTACCCGCCCCGGTCCCTTGGCGGCCACTCCAGCCCCAACCGTCCTATGCAGCTATAAATAGGACCCCTTACCGCACTTGTAAACACTCACCAAGCCAAGGAGCTCATTTCCACTTTCATTCTAGTAGAGTTAGGATAGTTTAGTTGGGAGTTAGAGTTGAGTCGAGCTTTGCCTCGGAGGTTCCAGAGTCATCTTCAGAAGCTCTGGTATAAGCTCTTGTATCTTTTACCTTTTCCTTCAGTAAGACTTTGAGTATCAATATAGTTATCTTTATCACTTTCATGTGTAGGAACCTTCCATCGAGACAGTGAATTCCATCACTACCAGGCATGGTAGGATGTCTCGTAGTGTCTTCCGAACTAACCACGGTGCTCTTCCGATCTGCATCCAAGTGCTGACACCAAGATAGACCTACCTGCTGAGAGCTGCAAAAAGGGCGATCATCAAGACCTCTCCGGATAGGAAGGAAGATCCCGGAGTGCCCATCATTCAGTGCTCGATATGGAATCGTCACATTGATGATGCACTTTGCGATCTAGGGGCAAGCGTCAACATCATGTCTAAGGTATTATTTAAGAAATTATGCTACCCTACTTTGTCACCATATAAATTACGATACCTCGGGATACTTCCAGGTGAAGTGCTACAGCGGTGATTCTGTGCGCTTGCAGAATATTCACATATTTTACTAGCCATAAGGAAAACCACTGAAACACTCCTTACCCCAGTACCAGGATTCTCAATTCTGATATTGGATCGTAAGAAGTGCCAACATCATGCTAGCCGTAACCTTTGCTGGAGATCACTCTAAGTCATTGGAAGTATATAGGAATGCTTTCCTGTCTCGCTGTCCTCCCACTAGCTAGACCGCTCTTCTATCCTTATCATTTACCCTGGACTTCTCATTGTGTGTGTCAACTACATATCACTCCTATCATTTCCTTTACCCCCGCCTTGTTAGCCGGTACTTTAATTAGTAGTTACATCCTTGTTAATAGTCAATATTCTTTGTCCAATGCTTTCTTGAGGAAATAAATACGATACCTTGGAATACTCCCGATTGAAATTCTACATCGGTATCCGTGCGCTTGCAGATTTATATCTGTGTCGTAAGAATACCAATGAACACTCCTTGCACCATTACTGGGATTGACAATTCTAATAGTGGATCGTAAGAAGTGTCAACAAACATTTCTGGCACCATTGCTGGGGAAGCAATTGGCGAAAGATATTGATAATTGACATTGGTGTCTACTAATCTAATTTACCGCTAGCTTTCAAGATCGAGATTCACGTACATGCCATTCTCACTTGCAAATTCCTACACTAGAGTTAGCAAAAAAATCATCATCCATCCACAAAATAAATGCTCCATGTTCTATGATTCCCTCTCCATTCTTATCCTTGAAAAGAGACATGGGCTATGCAGAAAACAAAGAAAGACATTCTAAAAAGCATGGCAAAAAATGAGAAAAAGAAAAGCATGTTCAAGGCATGGCAAAAAGAAGAAAAAAAAGAAAGATAGCCCATGCTCTCGAAAATAAATTCAAGGAGAGCAAGAATCATCCCAAGGAGTTTCCACCATATATCCACTCCATATCCACACACACTTGCACTTCTCGATCTAAAGCTATGATTTGATCCTCCGAATGTCCAGTCTTTGACTTAGCAAAATATAAGATGCAAGCATGCCTCCATTCATCTTTCCTGAGCACCACAAAAACCTGAGTAGATTTTAAGATGAACGAAGGCGAAAGCCTTTGGTGAGGATTCAAATACCACTTAATTGATTGAGTGTGCCAATTGAGGAACTATATTTAAATTTTCAAAAATTGTGGAAAACTCTGAGATGGGATCTTGCAAAGAGTAGGAGTGGAATGAAACTGAGTCAAACTGTTCAGCCTTTCAACCACCCAAAACAAGGAGATTGCTATACGCCCCATAGGTAAAGATAAGTTTTAAACTCTACCAATAATTCTAGTATTATAGAGTGTTAGTTGTGCACATAGTCTACCTATAGGATACTGACATTGTAGCAACTATTGATCCACCGAGCCTAAGTCTTTGGCTTTGCTCGAGGATGAGCAAAGGTCTAAGCTTGGGGAGCTTGTTGACGGTCATTACGACTTGATCTTGGCCGATTTTTACCGCCAAAGTCTCGATAAATAAATGACTTATAGATATAGTTCCATGCATTGTTAGGCTTACACTAACTATTTCCATGAGTCTTGGTGTTTCCAAAGTGTTTTGCAGGATTATACCCAAAAACAACAATAAATGAACGATCCACCGTTTGGGCTAGAAATGGACTGTAAAATATCACGAGCACAAACAATCTCATATGCTAAGTAGGAGTACACCACTACGAAGAGCTCGTCAAGATGATTCCATTGGATATATTATTCGTAATATTTGGAGCTCGGGATAAAAAGATATAACTTCCAATGGATCACGACGTCAGCACGTGACGTCAGCAACCCAGCACAAGACCAGCGCACATACGCATGAGGCAGGCCAGATACGACAGCAGCTTAGACACGCATAGCGCGCAGGCGCATGCGGTGCATGCCCATGAACCAGCCAAGGCGGCTCGCATGCATGTGTGTAACACCCAAAAATAGGCCATTTAAATTTTTTAGTAATTAATCTGCTTTTTATTGAATTGTTCATAATTAATATAGGTTAAATAAATTATTTATGAATATTAAAATCAAATATAAGTTGTAGAAACATTTTTGCTGCATTCATGCTGCTGCACTAAGTTTTGTTTGCTAGAGGATCAAATGAGAATTTTAAAACTAGTTTAAATTCGAATTTGAACCACCCTTGTTTGAACCTTAGAAGAGTTGTGTTGACGCAAAATATGCAGTTCGCGCCAAGCACACAGCAAGCCGAATCAGCTGGCTTCACACGTGGCCTTGGCTTTCGAATTCCGGAGGCGTGCCAGTCAGTTTTCCCTGAAAACTAACAAAGGAAGAAAACGTTTAGATAAAAACCCTGGAACGTGCCGGCTTGATACCAGACAGTTCCATTTGTACGGCTCGCAAAGCCAGTCTTGATCGATATATAGCTACGGGCGAGCTATCTATCAATAATCCATGCATTCGGTACGTATTCGGCAAAAGCACGTAAGAAAGATCTTTTGTCTCTTTATTACGTGTGGACTCCTTTCAAAAAGTAATCATTAAAAATAGCCATTAAAAATCATAGTTGCAATTGTAGTCATTCAATAAATGGTGGTAAACATATTAATAACAAATCAGTTAACTTGTTTTCTACAAGATATATGAATAAAACATAGGTGAATACAAAACGGTAAGCAGGAGACAGATAGCACGCAGAAAAGTAGGGGCTTAGAATTGGACGAGTGAAATTTATTTCTTATTAATGAGATGTAAATGTTATAGTATATAATTTTATTTTACTAGTCCACAACCCGTGCGGGAATAATTTTGAGAGATTTTATCAGAACCTTTTAAAAAATTAAGGGTCGTGGCTAATAATCAATATTGTTTACCTTGCGCTTTGTTCTATTTGGTACTTATTCTACGTATTTATCTTTGTCCACTTGTGATAAACTTTAGTTAGTAGTTACTATATATGCTTTCCCGTTCACATTCACATCGCTTTTGAACTTTACATCAGACCTTTTGTTACGTGTTTAAGTTTAATCAAAACTTACTTTGGGCTATGTATTTAACATTGTTCTTGTAACATCCTGAATACTTGTGGTGCTATGCTAAGAACGTATATCTAAAAAAAATTGTGGACACATAATGTAGTGGAGACAATGATTCTTGTTTCATTTTTATAGAACAATGTAATAGAAACATGTCTAAGAGCTTCCTAAGAGCATATGTAACAATGCCTGTCTATGTCATGTTGTAGCGGAGACCATGACCTGTGCATTCCTCACACTGGAACTGAAGCATGGGTGAAGTCAATAGGCTACCAAGTTGTTGACAGATGGCGGCCATGGTACTTTGGAGAGCAAGGTGCTGGGTACGGTGTTTGATGTCCGT
>OAMR01000012.1:3675208-3686221 GCA_900205405.1 Echinochloa crus-galli
ATGCCAATTTCTTTGATAACTGGCCCAGATCTTCACTTGTATTCTTTTAACAATGTTACCAACTTTTCTTTGAAAACCGAACTCAAGTTAGCACTGATAAATGTCGGCCTTGGCTTGTCACCATCTCCAATGTAGTAATATCCAGTTCTTCTAATAACCCACTTCATTCGGTAAGCTGACTGATGTGCTCCACATAATCCATCATGCACTTCACTCATCAACTTCTTTGCTTCTTCTTGATTTAAGCAATGTAATAATACTCCGTCCAGGGATTTATAATATAAATCTTTATCAAGAAGAACAAACTTTATAGCTTTATACCTGAGTCTTCTAGAAACCTTCTGGGATGGATTCTCCAAATAATTGGCAATTTCTTTCCTCCAATCACCTTCTGCCGAACTACTTCCAAAAGCACAGTCATCAGTAGCAAATACCTCTTGATTCTCTCTGTAACCTGATGCACTTTGGGCCAATCTATTTGCCTCTCCATTATCCCCTCTAGGAATGTGTTGTAGAATTACTGATTGGTGTTAAATCCCCAGGGCCCATGCCAAGCTTCCTAAATGTAGTATATGGCATCACATCCACAGCAGCTCCACCATCGACGAACATCTTGGTTAAAGGCTTCCCATTGACAAATCCTTTCAAATATAATGGCTTCATATGTCGATTATGGATTGGCTTTTCAAAGACAGCTTGCTTATTGAGCATCAATTGTGCCATTAGCTGTTCGACCTCATCTACCTCTGACAACGCTTCCTCCTGCACAACTTGATCAGTGGGAGCCATAAATTCATTCGGCAAAAAGCATACCATGCATGTAGGAGCCGAATGACCATCTTCTTCAGGCTTGTCCTTTCGACGCCATACTGACTTCATCCTAGGCCTTGCTTGCTTCAATTCTTGATTCCTCAAGCGTTGCACTCTTCTCTTTTGGCTTTTCCTCAAGCCAGGTGGACACCATTGTCCTTCTTGCCAAACATAAGCATGACCTTCTTCTTCTTCATGATCAACCCACCTGTAATCAGCATGCCTCTTTCTTGGTTGATAATCAAAACGCCGATCATCACTAGGATGCATCCTGCCAATTCTTTCATGGACAGATCGGCGATTGACAGTTTCCTGCCTATATTCATCATACCTATCATTGCATTCAGGACAATTATTCCATGTGGGAAGCTTCAAACCTTCGTTCCAACAGTGTCTGAAGAATGCACACCCCCAATGCGCACGTTCCTGCTCTCGAGCATACTCTTCTTGTTCCTCCCTATATCTTTCTTCCTCGTATCTCCTCTTCTCCTCTTCACGTCTATGCCTTTGGTAACGCTCCTTTTCTTGCTGACGTTGCCATTTGTTAAGGAGGATACGTGTAGTGACTCTAGGCTTGGAGGATTTCCCAATTTCAAATTGATCATTCGGGAAGCGAGAGTCTTTTTTGCGAATCTGTTCAATTGTGACTTGCCGAGTAGGATCAACTGAGCCACTTTGTTTTGCCTTCTCTGAAGTTAAAACTTTCATCTTCCCCTTTTCTTCAGGTGCAACAGCATTCACCATGTTGATTGAAAACCCAATCATATTCTGAGGGAAGGGATTGCTATCCAATTTCATTCTGTTGTCAAACTTCAGGTGCCCCTCTTGAATAGCCTTTTGAATCCTCATTCTGAAGATCCTGCATTCATTAATGGAATGAGAATTTCTGTCATGAAATCCACAATACTTCTTGTCTTTCACTCCTTCAGGCCGAAGCATAGAATGCCCCTCTGGTAATTTGATTCGGCCTTCTTTCACAAGGAAATCAAATAATTTGTCCGCCTTAGTCACATCAAAATCATATGTGCCCTTGGTCTGTTTAATCCACTTCTGATTCACTGCAATCGGCTCTTTGCCCCACACTATTTCTGTTGCAGCTACCTCTTCATTGTCCTCATACTCATCTTCTTGATCTGCTCTTTCGAGGAATTGGTTGTAAATATCGGCTACATCATTTTGCTTGGCAAATCTACCATCCTTCTTGAAGCCATATGCTTGGTTACTCATCAATGCCAATTTCTTTGATAACTGGCCCAGATCTTCAAACTCCATTCCAAACAGCTTTTCACGAATTGCAGGTAGCATCCCAGTCACAGCCATACTAGCCAACTGATCATCTGGAATATTTAGAGAAAAGCACATATTCTTTGTCTCCCTGAATCTTCTGAGGAATTCTGTGGGTGTTTCATTAAATCTTTGCCTCATGCTAGTCAAATCAACCAATTTCTTCTCAGTGCTGCCAGTGTAGTAATGAGCATGGAATTTCTTTTCTAGGTCCTTCCAAGTGCAAATTGACTGAGCAGGTAATGAAGCAAACCATCTAAAAGCTGGACCTGTTAATGACAATGGGAAGTATCTTATTCTGAAAGCCTCATCTGCTGAAGCCTCACCAAGTTGCATCAAATACCGTGCTATATGCTCCACAGTACTAGTGTCATCCTGTCCTGAAAATTTAGTAAATTCTGTAGGCACTTTAACTCTGTTAGGCAATGACACCCTTTGATACCATTCTGGGAAAGGCGATGAGTACATGTATCCCTGATTTTTAGGCTTCAGACCGAACTGATTTTGCAATACATCGGTCATTTTTTGTACCATGATATCAACATTGGTATCTTGATTCTCTGGCCTTCCAGTAGGCATTCCTGCAGCACCATGATATCCAGGATTGGGTAGAGCATCAATAGCATTATAATCCATGAATTCTGAATATCCATTCCCATACATATCCCTTTGCAGCCTGTTTTTCAAAGGAGATATTTTGTAAGCAGAAGCAGGTGGATTCCCTGTAGTACCGAATGCCGCTTCACCAAATGTGCGAGGTTTTGGCACTGCTTGCTGAGGATCTTGCTGAATTGGGCGACCATTCGCATCTTTTGTCCCAGAAGCTCCAGTTTCTCCAACATTGTCTTTTCCATGCGGCTTTTGAGTTGTCGTGTGTGGACCGAAGTACGTTGGTCCACCAGGTGGCCCATATTCCCGCTCAAAAGTTTTATCCACGCTCTGACCAAAAATACTGATCATTATCAATCGAAAACTGTTCAAGAATGCAGTATTGTGATTGGTCATTGTTTCTCCCAGAGCCTTGTACAATAAGCAAGAAAAATGCTCTCTTTCTTCATCTGAGCTCATGTCTGACTGTCCAGGCAGCAAGACTCTTGGCAGTTCTGTCTTGAGAAAAGGTGCACCACTCCTGTTTTTGCCGAAAGACAGCAAGCACTTTTTAGTGAACTGCTCTACAGCAGCTTTCACCATCTGTTGTTGCTCTTCAGTCAGTTCTTCAAGAGTGACATCCAACAATTCTTTTAATTCAGGCATCTTCAAAACTTGAGTGTCCCACCGGGCGTGCCAAAAGGTGTGTTGACGCAAAATATGCAGTTCGCGCCAAGCACACAGCAAGCCGAATCAGCTGGCTTCACACGTGGCCCTGGCTTTCGAATTCCGGAGGCGTGCCAGTCAGTTTTCCCTGAAAACTAACAAAGGAAGAAAACGTTTAGATAAAAACCTGGAACGTGCCGGCTTGATACCAGACAGTTCCATTTGTACGGCTCGCAAAGCCAGTCTTGATCGATATATAGCTACGGGCGAGCTATCTATCAATAATCCATGCATTCGGTACGTATTCGGCAAAAGCACGTAAGAAAGATCGCATTGCCGACCGCATGACGTCATCGTGACGATAGATCGGTCTTTAACTACACAAAGCAAAGCAGCACATATCCATGACCGATTATCGAGTACAAATATAATGTGAAAAATAAATAAAAGGGTGAGTCGTGATCGTGAATCCAAAGTAAACAAGAATGCATAGGCCGAAAGCAGCACCCGTCAAGCGTAATAACAAACAAGTTAATCCACCGCATGATACGACTTGTTTGAAACCACGCCACCAACCAAAATTAGATCAATCCACCGCATGATACAATCTAATCATGAAAGGCTAAAAGCATGCATTGTCTAAAGCAAACTCGCGAACACGTTTCACTCGTTAAGGTACTGCCGAATACGGCTAGACAGCCGATTCGGGTTCCGCGAAGAAGGAACAAGCTCTGTCAACGATGATGGACCTATCAGATCGATCTCGAGCTCTAATCCACCGGATGATTAGTTCTAAAACGACCCAAAAACCTGCATCTACCGCATGATACCCGGCTCTGTCAAGATCCATGCACAATCAACAGGCTTGAACCCGCGACACGTGGCAATCTAGATCGACTCGGATTCGGCTATGTAGAGAGAACGTGATCATGCCTTGCAACGAGTCGAGACCGAACCTAACCGATCTAGATTGGGCAAAAAGAGTGTTGTATGAATTAAACATAAAGTAAAAAAAGGAGGAACAAACTCTGTCAACGATGATGGACCTATCAGATCGATCTCGAGCTCTAATCCACCAGATGATTAGTTCTAAAACGACCCAAAAACCTGCATCTACCGCATGATACCCGGCTCTGTCAAGATCCATGCACAATCAACAGGCTTGAACCCGCGACACGTGGCAATCTAGATCGACTCGGATTCGGCTATGTAGAGATAACGTGATCATGCCTTGCAATGAGTCGAGACCGAACCTAACCGATCTAGATTGGGCAAAAAGAGTGTTGTATGAATTAAACATAAAGTAAAACCCAGACAACACAGGGTAACTTAATGAATCTACTAGACCTTGCCAAAATCTAATAGAGCCGATAACTTGGTCCATACTAGATCTTAGCCCACCGCATGGCTTATGACCTAACAGAGGAACCTTCTTGAACCACGCTTAAATCCACCGCATGATACTAAGCACGGTAACAAGACTACTTGCATCATAATCTAAATCCACCGCATGATACTAGACATGATACAAGGTTGCCGGTACTTACGGAGGTCGACGGATCGATGATTCCCCTCGAAGAACTCGACGACACGACTAAAGGACTCGAAAAGGTGGCGCGAGGCCGGTTTGTTGTAAGATTGTTTGATCCCTATTACAGCTGCCATGGGTTTATATTTATACCCAGGTCTTGATACAACTCCTAGTCGGACACGACTACAATACTTGTTTCTAAAAATAAATGACGAATCTTCGTGCCCACATAGCTTTCCTTGTTCGAACCGGCCTTTTCCTTATATTGATCCACGTCATCACGCCTTCCCGAATGCTACCGCTTTTGCCTGCGGAACTATGCCTCTGCCGAATGACGACGCGTTCCCGACCGCAGAGCGTTATTGCCGAATACTTCAGAGAAAGCCCCTTAGCCGAATGGTATCCTTCCACCAAATCCGGCCCACACGTCAGCCTCTTCCTGGTGCTAAATTTTGGTGTTAACACATGCCCCTTCAATTTCGGGATAAAGGATACTTTTATCTCGGAATGTTGTTTCTGGCCAAGTCCACTTTTGCTCCCTCAACTTTTCCTTCGGTCAACCCCTGCTCCCCCCTCTCTTTCCCAAAGTAGAGAAATTCGCCCCCTCCCCCGCGGCCCAGCAGCCCACCAACTCTTCCCCTCACCACACCAGCCCAACCCAACACGCTTCGCCCCCTTCCCCGCTCCACTCGGCCCAAGCGCACCACCTTCGGCCCAGTGCCTCCGCTCTTGGGCCGCCCAGCCAAGATGGCCCAGTTGCCTCCCTGCGTCAGCCTGCCTCCGCTCCCTGCCACTAATGTGCGGGCCCCACGCGTCGTCTTTCTCCTCCCGACCATGCCCGAGTCTGACTCGGCGCTGCTCCGCCCGACCGCCCGCACTGTGGCCCCGCGCCCGAGCTACCTCCCCGCGTCCATGGGCCCCTCCGGAACCTTCCATGCACCTTCTCCCTCGTCGCCTTTCCCTCCTTAGGTCGGTTCCCTTAAGGAAGCAGCCCCGCTTTAGGAAGGGGATCGCTGCCGAGCGCCGCCGCCTGATTCGGCGTAGCGCGCACGCCGAGCAATCCCCCGGGCTATAAATGCCGCATCCTCGCGCCCCCTAAGCCCTCACCATGACTCGCCTTGAGCTCCCCGAGCTTACGCCACCTCCCCGAGCTCGGGTCGGCGACGAACTCCGCCCTGGCGCCGCCACGCTCCAATCCGCCCCCTTAGGTTCTCGCCCTCTCTCTCGCTCCCTGGCACGTCCATCTGACTCGCCGGAGTACCCCGGCCGCAATCCACCGCCACCCGTCACCCCCTATGCACAATAGGCGACTAGAACCCCACATTTCACTCTCCATAACTCCCCGATGCCGTAGGTCCAATCCAAGCTCGAAACCGAGCCCCATAGCACCGGATTGCCTCAAGCCGGTGAGCTCCCCGCCGCCCCCGAGCAGCGCCGCCGTGTTCCAACTCCCCCGCCGGCGAGCTCTCACCCAGGACCAACCTCAGCCGCAGGATTGCGATCCAACGGTGCTCAGCGCCTGAGCCCCCCCGGTCAAATCGAGACTTACTGGTCAACTGAGCTGTTTTTGCTAAAGAACCCCCTAGGTTTCGCGAAATCAACCCGCCGTCCTATGCTATTCAAAAGTATTTACATTAGGGTCCTATTTTATTCGATTAAGCCCCTATGCTTTTAAATAATTGAACCTACAGTCCTGCCCTGCCCTTTTTACGCGCTAGCCCTCGAAGTTTTAAGCATAATTCCGCATAGGTCCTCTGTTTTTCAGAAATAAGCCCTTGGAACTTTAAAAATATTGCCAGCAAGTCCCTGCAACATAGAAACGCCACAACTTTTTCGTTTTAGCACCGATTAGAGTGATTCTTGCGCTCATGTGTTCGTAGCAAAGCATAGATTTTTTCAAAGCCTTCTTTTGTACCATTTCTACTATTTGGTGTACTGTTCTAATAGATTATTCTTGTTTGCATGTACCATCTTGTGTGGATGCTTGTGTGGTGATTCGTGTCCAGTCGGTGAGCCGTTCGCTTTGGAGTTCGAGTACACGGAGGACTTTCCGGAGCAGGACTCGCAGCAGCAGCAGCCCTTTGAGGAAGGCAAGTTATAGCACAGACAATCCTTGCTACCTACCCACTTTGTATTAAATTATTTCATACATGCATGCATTTAATTTGATGTACCCTTAAGGTTGTACCTAGTTTTGATTATCCCGTCCTTGTTTACCTTGGGTTTATGCATATGGGTAGAATATTTACTATGTGCAACTATTGTCACCATTGTTTAATTGTTAATCTTGACTTAATGGTTCACTCTAACATGTATGATAAAACTTGTTTTTTAGCAACTTGGTTTAGGGAGCTAGAGCATGTGCTTGAGTAATTATAATGGATTTGAGGCAAGTTATAGCATGGACAATCCTTGCTACCTAAACACACTTTTTACATACATTTACTTTCATATGCATGTGTCTAAATTGATGTCCTATTAAGGTTGTACCTAGCTTGTTTACTCATGTCCTTGTTACCTTGGGATTATTGCATATGGGTAGAATCTTTGCTATGCGCAACTAATGTCACCATTGTTTAATTGTTAATCTTGAATTAATGGTTCACTCTAACATTTATGATAAAACTTGTTTTTTAGCAACTTGGTTTAGGGAGCTAGAGCATGTGCTCTGTGCTTTGCTCTAGTGTCTCCTTAAGGTCCGGTTCTTAAATCAGCAACCTAGGAGCCTATCGCCACCACTAGAACTATTATGGTTCTGGTCTTCGTCACTTAGCTTGTACGTCTCTAGCTTGCCAGTGGTTACCGACGGGCCGACAGCGTTATGGGAAGCAAGGCACGGGGTGTTACTTGATTCCACTGAGGACGGTAGCCCCGTTGGCTATGTCTCATTAGGCACAGTCCCGTGTTGGGAGTCCCTGTGGTACAGGAACTCCGCACGTTGCGCTCTTTGTTTTTGTTGTTGGCATGTGTTGCCCGCGCTTCAAACGCCATTGAACCCCTCACGTTGCACCCTAAGGGTCAGTCAATCTCGGTGCCTAGAGTCTCACCACCTTGTTGTACCTTAGCGGCTACTGTCTTGTTAGGGTGTCTTGTGAAAAACCTCGTAGTGTCCCTATGCAGTCACACCTCGGAAGTGTTGATGTGCATGGTTGGGTATAAAGTTCTTTTGAGCTTTTACGTGACTGGTGGGTAAAGGGCGAAACCTCTGCAGAGTGTAAATCCATCATGATAGCCTTGCTCAGGGTCATGAGCGGCCTGAATCCTTTTTTATTAGAATTTGATGCTATTTATGTCTAATGTCACTTACACTTTACTAATTGGGTTGCAACTGGGTATTCATACACTTGTAGTAACTTGGATAATGTTAAAACGAATCAACTAAAAGTGCTATTGCAGTTGAGCCATGTTTAGCTTTTCTTTTCAGCCTTCATACAACTGTGCTATACTTGCTAGTTAATTGTTTTACTTACACTTGCTATTATTCAACAAAATCCCAGATAGGTAAAAAATTGGGCTGTGCATGAGTCTGCTGCTGAGTTTCCAGAAGATTTGCCTTACTACCGAGTTGCGTTCTGCTAGTCAGAGTCCCTGTGGATTACGGCTACACTTAGCTGAGAGTTATTAGTCTTCCGCTGTATTGGTTAGTTTATTTATAATGCACTCTGATGTAAAACTTTATTTAATGAAATACTTATTTAGCATATGTTCTCTGTTTATCATATTTGTTTGCTATATGTATACTATGACTTCCTGGGCACATATATGGCCGCATTCGGGTTTCTGTGTAAATTCGGGTGTGACAATGTGCGGGAGGCAGGTGGCCCCCACGTGGGCCAGGCTTGCTCCCTCGCGTGACGCAGGAGGAGCCAGCGGCCACATGGCACAGTGCAAGTCGCACAGCAGCGCTAGACGCGCAGCGCGCAAGGCGGCCCCACGTGCGCATGCAGAAGGCGGCAGAGTTGCATGCAGGCCTCCGTGAGCAACAGAAGGTGGTGGAGACATGGACAAGTGGCGCACTCCGGCTGGCCAAGCAACCCATCACACAGATCAGCTGCTGCACTCGCATGCAGAGGCTGTGGGGAGCAGACATGTGGCCAACTCATGTTGGCTCCCAAGCTGCTCTCGCGGATCAAGCCCAAGGAGAAAGCACAAATGCACGCAACCTTCTCCACGTCCCCAAGGCACCTCTCCACTATAAATAGAGCCCCTCTCTAACACACACCACTTGGTAGCAAGTCTCTAGTCATCTCTTTCAAGATGTTGAGTTAGGCTAGTCTAGTTGGGAGTTAGAGTCAGGGTCAAGCTTTGCTCGGGGTTTGGAGTCATCATCTGGAGTTCTGGTAAAGCTCCTATATCTTTTCCTTTTCTTTATGCAAGACTCTAAGTATTCTAAAGAATTAAAATGGCGACCAGAGAGGGGGGGAGTGAATGGGAGTCGATAAAAATTCTCTCGAAAGAGTGAACTCGGCCTATGTCCCAAAATCACTTCCTACGGCGACCAACTCACTTTCTTGCCAAATCCACGAAGTCACTGAAGTAATTCTGGACCTCGGAACAAGTCTTCAAGCAACTCAACTATCGACACACAGTGGAAACAACAATCAACCCAAAACACAAGCTGAAGGCAATAGAAAGAGAATCAGCAAGAAGGTCCGGAAACTCCGCACAAGTCCGGAAACTCCACACAAATGTTTGAAAACTCCGCTACAGTCCGAAAACTCCAAGCAAATGTCCAGAAACTCCGGACCAGTCTGGAAACTCCACACAAATGTCCGGAAACTCCTCACCTTTCATAACAGCCTGCGCAAAGATCTAAGGAAAGCCAAAACTGGAACAAACGAACTCAAAATTTTGTGAAATTTGGTTGGTAGCTTTCTGCAACCATTGTGAGTCTGTGCCTAAACGATCTTTCCAAAAAGATCAATACTTCACCATGAATTTCATGAATTCGGTCAAAAACACTAGAGAAGGAAGAGATGGGAAAATCTTTGAATTCACGCTCAATCCATAAGAGATTCGTGGGGGAAACAAGTCAAAGATGCTCACAAAGATCCCAACAACATAATCCCCCAACAAATTCAATGGATTTTGCCTCGAATCACAAAGAACAAAAATCCACCAAAAAGGCTCCAAAAATCACGAAAAGGAAAAATGAAGAGCACACGGGATTTGAAGTACTTCTTCCATTGATTCATGAGGACAACATCTATACAAGGGCTAACCTCCTCCGTTGATCCAACCCACTTGAAATTGGAGGAAAATCGAAGTGAAGTCCTCTCATCTCTTCCTCACAACATGAAGCTCATGGGTAGCCTAGGAAAAAAACAGCAAATGAACTAGGGTTCCAAGAGATAGCTGTTATCTCCCACCATGTGAGTACATATAGCCGCCGCCGAAAGACACAACTACCCCTACAACTTAACCACGAGATACACGCCCTCAAGGGAAATTTCGGAAGTTGTAGATATTTCTCCTCCGGCTAGGCATGTATCCATCTGGAGTTGCTTCCCTACGACGCAACCTCCACGATCACGCCGCATGTCCTCCGCTTTGAAACTTCCCAACGCACAGGACCAGAACGAAACCGGTCTGACCGCTTTCCAGAAACCGACGCCAGGTCTTCGGACTTGGTTATGTGGCCCAAACCAAGAAACCCCCGTCCACTAATTTTGTGGCCAAACCAACAAACCCCACGTACTTGGTCCAGTGTCACACCCGGATTTTCTCAAAACCCGAATGCGGCCATATGTATGCCCAGGAAGTCCACAGAACACATACAATGAACAAATATGATAAACAGAGTACAAATGCTCGAAATAAAACAGTTTACATCAGAGTATATCATCAATGATTATTACAGCGGAAGTCTATAACTCTCAACTAAAGCGAAGCCGTAGTCCACAGGGAGTCGGTCTGGGAGAGCGCAACTCAGAAGTACGGTAGGTCCTCAGGGGACTCAGTAGCAGACTCATGCACAACCCAATCTGTTACCCATTTGGGATTTTGTTGAATAATAGCAAGTGTAAGTAAAACAATTACTTAACATTTATAGCACGGGTACATGAAGGCTCAAAATAAGGCTAGACATGGCTTAACTGCATTAGCACTTTTAGTTGATTCATTTTAGCATGATC
>OAMR01000012.1:3686700-3701359 GCA_900205405.1 Echinochloa crus-galli
AGGCGGCACTCTGGAATAGTTCAGGGGGGAGAAATGAAATAGAAATGACATTAAGCATAAATAAACATCATGTTCTAATCAAAAAGGATCCAGGCCGCTCGTGACCCTCAGCAAGGCTATCATGATAGATTGTACACTCTACAGAGGTTTCGCCCTTTACCCACCAGTCGCGTAAAAGTTAAAGGAACTTTGCACCCAACCACGCACATCAACACTTCCGAGGTGTGACGGCATAGGGACGCTATGAGGTTTTTCACAAGAAACCCTAACAAGACAGTAGCCGCTAGTATAACAAGGCGGTGAGACCCTAGGCACTGGGATTGACGTACGCTCACGGAGTCACACCACGAGGGGGTCAATGGCATCCAACACGCGGGAATCACACCCATCCATGCGCAACATGTGGAGTTCCCCATCGCAGGGACTCCCAGCACGGGACTGTGCCTCACGGGGGCATAGCCGATAGATCACCCGTTCCCGTTGGAATCAAGAAACACCCTTTCACCTTGTGTCCACTAACGCCGTTGGCCCCAATGGTAAGCACTGGAAAGGTAGAGATGTACAAGTTACTTGACCAAGACCAGAGCCATAATAGTTCTAGCGGTTGTGATAGGCTCATGGGTTGCCGCTTTAAGAACTGGACCTTAGGTAGAGACACTAGAGCAAAGCACACAGCACATGCCCCAGTTCCCTAAACCATGTTGCTAAAAAGCAAGTTTCAACTTTATCATTAAAGTGAACCATTAGATCAAGATTAACAATCAAACATTAGTGACAGTAGCTATGCATAGCAAAGACTCTACCCGTATGCATAAGCCCAAGGTTATCAAGGTACAAGATATACAAAACTAGGTACAACCTTAATGGGACATCAATTTAGACACATGCATATGAAAGTAAGTGAATATAAAAGGTGTGTTTAGGTAGCAAGGATTGTCCATGCTATAACTTGCCTTCCTTGAAGTGTTGCTGCTGGTACGAGTCCTTCTCCGGAAAGTCCTCCGCGAACTCGAACTCCAAAGCTAACGGCTCACCGACTGGACACGAAGCACCACACAAGCATACACGCATACCAATACATGCAAACAAATATAATTCTATTAGAACAGTACACCAAATAGTAGAAACAGCACATAAAAAGGTTTTAGAAATATTCTACGGTTCACTACGAACACATGAGCATGAAAATCACGCTAATTGGAGCTAAAATGAAAAAGATATGGGTTTTCTAAGTTCCAGGGCCATGTTGGCAAGTTTTAAAAGCTTCCAGGGGCTTATTTGAAAGAAATTAAGGACCTAAACATAGTTTTGTATAAAAACCAAAGGGCTAACGCGCAAATAAAACTAACCAGGACCTCGGGCACTAAATTTGAAAAGGGCAGGGGTGTTTCAAAAAAGAAAGGACCTATCCGTAATTATTTTTGAACAGAGGTGGACCGCGGGTTGATTTCATATATTGCAGGGGCTCTTTAGCAAAATTGCCTGGGCTGACCTGTATGGGTTTGTTTGACTCGAATGGGGGGTGTCGTGGACCGTCGGATTTAGATCTGATGGCCCGGATTCAACCTGGCGGCGGGGGTCGTCGGCAGGGGAAGGTTCCACGGCGGCGCCGCTCGGCAGCAGACGGAGCTCGCTGGAGTTGGGTTGTTCTCGGGCTAGAGCCCCCCATTGGCCATGGGACTTGGCCCTGCGGCATCAGGGAGACATGGAGAGTCCACACCAGAATCTCAAGGTGGCAATGGGGCAGCGCAGCGGCCGGACGATGACGGGCCGCTGCGAGGCTCGCCGGCGAGAGGGGGAATGGGTGTTAGGGGGGAAGGGTGGGGACCGGGGAAGGTTCGGAGGGTCCAGGGGCGCGGGTAGAGGCCAAGTCGTCCGGCGATTGCGGCGGATTCGGCGCCGGGAAGGGAGGCGCATCGGGCGAGAGGAAGCAGATGGATCTGATAGTGGGGCCGGGCTGTCAGCCAGAGAGGGAGAGAGGGGAGTGGGCGCCCGCTTGGGCCGGCGTGGGCCGAAAGCGCTGGGGAGGGGAGGGGAGGGCTTGGCAGGGAAGAGCTGGGCCGGCTCAGCTGCGTGGCCCGAGAACTGGAAGGGAGGTGGGCTGGATCGGGAAAGGAGAGGAGGGAGCAGGAGTGGCCCGGGGGAAGAGTTAAGGGGGCTAAAGCGAACTCGACTTGAATTAACTTTTCTAGGGCTCAAACAAATGCAACTTAAATTCGAATTTAAACAGAATTTAAATTCCAACTTAACTTGCCATCAAACAAAACACAGTGCAGCAGCATGAATGCAGCAAAAATATTTCTACAACTTATATTTGATTTTAATATTCATAAATAATTTATTTAACCTATATTAAATATGAGAAATTCAATAAGAGCAAATTAATTACTATAAATTTTAAATGGGCTATTTTTGGAGGTTACAAACCTACCCCCTTAGGATCAATCTCGTCCTCGAGATTCGGATAAGGAAGCGAAGAGTTGTGGATATTCGATCTTGAGATCCTCTTTTCTTTCCCAAGTTGCTTCGTCCTCCGAATGTCGGTTCCATTGCACCTTGCACATTCGGATGACCTTGTTTCTGGTTACTCTCTCCGACCTTTCTAAAATCTTGACGGGGTACTCATCGTAGGTGAGATCTTCTTGTACATTCAGCTCATTTATCAGGATCTGCTCCTCAGGTACCCGCAAGCATTTCTTCAACTGAGACATGTGGAACACATCGTGCACTCTGGCTAGTTTCTCAGGTAGCTCTAGCCGGTAAGCCACTTCACCCATTCGGTCCACTACTTTGAATGGTCCGATGTACCAAGGTGCTAGCTTACGCTTGACATTAAACCTTTTCACGCCTCGCATCGGTGACACCTTCAGATACACAAAGTCGTCGACTTTAAAGGTGTGATCCCTTCTTCTAACATCGGCATAGCTTTTCTGCCGTGACTATGCCACTTTCAAGTTCTACCGGATCACTTGCACTTGTCGCTCTGCCTCTCTTAGTATCTCAGGCCCGAAAACTTGATTTTCTCCAGTCTGGTTCCAGAATAGTGGAGTTCTACACTTCCTGCCATACAAAGCCTCGAATGGTGCCATCTGCAGACTCTTCTGGTAGCTGTTGTTGTACGAGAATACCGCATAGGGCAAACTTTTGTCCCATATGACACTATACTGCAGAGCACATGCTCTCAACATGTCTTCCAGAATCTGGATGGTTCACTCGGTCAGTCCATCCATCTGTGGGTGATAAGCTGAGCTAAAATGCAGCTTAGTGTCCATAGACTCATGTAGCTTCTGCTAGAAGTGTGACATGAAGTGAGTACCTCGGTCAGACACTATCTGTTTTGGCACACCATGCAAGCACACAATCCTTTCCATATATAGCTCTGCTAGTCTGGCTCCCGTGTAGGTGGTCTTTACTGGGAGAAAGTGTGCCACTTTGGTCAAGCGGTCCACAATCACCCAAATGGAGTCAAATCATCGCTGTGTGCGGGGTAGACCCGTTATGAAGTCCATACCAACTTCTTCCCATTTCTATTCAGGCACTTTCAAAGGCTGGAATAATCCAGCTGGCCTCTGATGTTCAACCTTGACTCTCTAACAAGTGTCACAAAGTGCCACATATGTTGCCACATCATGCTTCAATCCGTACCACCAGAATCTTTCCTTGATGTCTAGGTACATCTTGGTGCTTCCTAGGTGGATCGAGTATGCCGAATCATGTGCTTCTCTTAGGATCGTGTCCTTGATCTGCGCTATATCGGGCACACATATCCTCTTCCCGTGCCTCAAGGTTCCCTATTCATCCACTCGGAATCTAGGGGCCTTTCCTAGGGCAACATTCTCCATAATCTCCCCGATCTTTTCATTACCAAGCTGACCCTTTCGGATCTCCTATTCAAGAGTCGGTTCTACCATCATCTCTGTGATGCTAGTCACGAACCCCAGACTCATCTTCTCAAATTCCCGGCTGAAGAACAGCAGACAATGGCCGGTGATCTTCTTCACATAGCTTCTCCTACTCAGAGCATCCGCCACCACGTTAGCCTTACATGGGTGGTAATGGATATCTAGATCATAGTCCTTGATCAACTACAACCATCTGTGGTGCCTCATATTTAGCTCTGACTGAGTGAAGACGTAATTCAGGCTCTTATGATCGGTGTAGATGTCACACTTGTGCATAATCAAGTAATGCCTCCAAATCTTCAGAGCATGCACTACAGCTGCCAACTCCAGATCATGTGTCGGATAGTTCTGCTCATGCTTCCGCAGTTGCCTTGATGCATAAGCTACTACTCTTCCCTCCTGCATAAGCACACATCCCAATCCTAGACGGGATGCATCGCAGTAGATTGAGGAGCTCTTGGCTATGTCAGGCAGCACTAGCACGGGTTCTGTAGTCAACCTCTTCTTCAACTCCTCAAAGCTGACTTGACATTCTGTTGTCCAGATGAACTTGGCATTCTTCTCCAGTAGGGCCGTCATTGGCTTAGCAATCCTGGAGAAACCTTCGATGAACCGTCTGTAGTATCCAGCCATACCGAGGAAACTCCTGATCTCACTCACATCCTTAGGTGGATTCCAGCTGAGCACATCTTGAACCTTGTTTGGATCCACAGCTACTCCTCCATTGGTCAACACATGACCCAAGAATGCCACTTCCTTTAGCCAGAATTCACACTTTCTCAGCTTAGCATATAGTTGATGCTCTCTGAGTCACTGCATCGCCATACGCAAGTGCTTCTCGTGCTCTTCCTCATTCTTGGAGAAGACCAGAATGTCATCAATGAACACCACCATGAACTTGTCCAGATAGTCCACGAAGACGCTATTCATCAAGTACATGATGTATGCTGGAGCATTGGTTAGTCGAAAGGACATGACTGTGAACTCATATAGCCCATACCGAGTGGTGAAGGCCATCTTGGGTATGTCGGATGGTCGGATCCTCATCTGGTGGTAGCCCGATCGAAGATCTATCTTGGAGAACACACAAGCTCCCTTCAATTGATTGAACAGATCATCAATCCTTGGCAAGGGATAATTGTTCTTGACAGTCACTTCATTGAGGGCTCGATAGTCCACGCACATCCTATGCGTTCCATCCTTCTTATCCACAAACAACACTGGTGCTCCCCATGGTAAAGAACTAGGATGAATATACCATTTTCTAGCAAAGAGCTTAATTCTTCCTTAAGTTTCCCAGTTCCTTCACTCCCATCCTATATGGCATTTTAGCTATATGTGCAATGCCAGGTTTTAGTTAAATAATGAATTCAACTTCGTGTTCCGGGGGCATACCTGGCAATTCCTCTGGAAACACATCCGGAAACTCGCACACCACTCTGATGTCCTCGGGAGCCGCTCCATCGGCTTGATTGACTTGACATTGTTTAGAGGGCTTGGCTGCTTGGTACTCCACTTTTTCTCCAGTCGTGGCTGTCAACTGTATCATCCTTTCAGCGCACTTGATCACCCCACCATACTAGGCTAATCAACTCATCCCCAGGATCATGTCAAACCCAATGGAGTTCAGGACTATGGGGTATACTTCAAAGTCTACCCCCCTTATCGAGACGAGGGTCCGGGTGCAATGTAGAGTGGCTCGTTGCTCCCCCTGGTGAGCTAACTAGTATAGTATTCCCCATAGGTCTTAGGGCCAGCATATTCTTTTGAACAAATGCAGCAGAGATGAAAGCATGCCAAGCTCCAAAATCGAATAAAATAGTTGCAGGGGTCGAGTTGACAACGAACGTACCCACAACCACGTCGGTAGCTCCCTCTGTGGTCTCAGCACCCATGTGGTTGATTTTGCCCCTAACGCGGTTCGAAGGACCTCTGCTTGCTTGTGCCTGCTGCTGGTTCCCATTCTGCCCAACTCTCTGGGGGTTGTTCTGGCCTGCAGCGTTCTGAGCCTTCTTGGGGCAGACATTGGCCAAGTGACCCTTCTTGCCATAGTGGTAGCATGCCCTTGGGCCCACCGGTACATTGTTGGCGGTGTTGGGGCGCTGGACATGCCCTTGCTACACCTGGTTGCGCTGAGCTGGGGCATTCTGTAGCTGGTTCTGGAAGCACTGTTGCTGTGGTGCCTGAGAGTACTGGGGACGATGCTGGTACTGGCCACGGTTTAGTGAGATTGGCTGACTCTGGAAGTGTTGCTGGCTCACCATCTGTTGACCTTGGGGAGTAGTGAACCGGGGCCGGTTGTTGCTCCCAGTCCGCTGGCCCTCGAACTTCTGCTTCTTCTCCTCCATCTCACGGCGCTTGTGTTCTAGCATCAGGGCGCTGTCCACCAGTTTCTGAAAGTTTGGGAACTTGGTGCACATCAGCTGGTACTGCAGGGCATCCTGCAAGCCATCGCGGAAACGGGACTGCTTTTTGCTATCCGTGTTCACGTACTCTGGAGCATAGCAGGTGAGCTCAATGAACTAGTCACGATAAGCTAGGACACTCATCCCTTCCTGCTTCAGTGCCAGGAACTCCTTCTTCTTCAAAGTCCTCAGGGCTTCAGGCACATGGTGTGAGCGGAAGCTGTCATGGAACTCCTGCCATGTGATCTGAGTACGATCAGGGTGAGCGTACTGATAGGAATCCCACCAGTGCAAGGCTGGTCCTTGAAGTTGTCCTCCTGCGTACAATGCCTTCTCCCGGTCGTTGCACTGAGCGATGTCGAGCTGTCGCTCCACTGCCTTGAGCAAATCCATTGCATGCAGGGGATCGGTTGCTTTGTTGAAGGTGGGTAGGCGTCCCTTCAAAAACTCGCCCCTCTTTGTCTCTGGGTGGCATGTGGGGCTGGTGAGGTGGATTCTGTTGTTGGTGCCGCATCAGTGCCATAGTCTGAGCCATCTATTGCATCAGCTGAGTCTGGGTGAGCATCATCTGCTCAATGGTAGGGGGTGGAGGTGGTGGCGGTGGCTGGTTCTGGTTGTTCGCACCAGCGTTGCTCCTTGTGTTCACCATCTATTAGCAAGAGATTCCCATAAATTTTTATTGGACAAAACCAAGTAACTCAGGTTTGGAACAGAAGTACTTGAGAATACTGATTGAACTGGTTAAGATAGAGCATAAGATAGAGCAAGTGAAACAAATAACCCCTTCTATGTATTCAATAATATCCTTATGCCTTAATCCAAAATCTAGATGGTGGTAGACTTGCGTCTACGCCCATCATGATCATTACAAAAATCCAACTCATACATAAGCATAATGATAATCAAACCAAGCATCGAAAGACATGGTTCACACTAACTCGACTCACTGGTTTTTGACTCGACTAGAAAGGAAAATGATGACTACTCGATCTTATTATAGACTCATGGTAAACTCCTTAGGATCCTGCTGGATGGTGGTACGGGCGGTGGCAGATCCGAAGCAGTGCCTCTTGCGAGGCGGTGGCTCTGCACGGTAGTCTGGGCTGCGTGGCGGTGGCGCTCCCATCATCTGGTTGAGCTGCTCCAACTCCTGCTGGGTCCCTCTCAGCTGCTCCCTCAGAGCGGCGATCTTATCAGTAGCTGCCTCCAGGTCAGTGTTGAGGGTAGCCACAAGTGTGACAGTAGCAGCGAGCTGGGGGTCGGCAATGTCTCCGATGGGGGCGATGGTGCAAGCTGTCTCTCTACTCCTCCTGTGGGGGTACCACCTCTCTGGCCCATCCTGGATCTCTGCCCAGAACCTATCTCTGTAGTAGTAGTAGGCACGGCGAGCAACATATGCTAACCCTGCCTCCTAGGTGGATCTCTCACTGGAGGCGTAGTGGATCGACCTCGTCCTGGCAGCTCTGGTTCCGTGGTCAGCTGTACGGATCCGCAGTGTAGTACTCCAGAAGGGGGGGAAGCGGGGGTGCGTCCACCTCTCACTGTGGTACTCCATACCCACGTTGCATGTGCCGTAGTGGGAGCGGAGTATCTGCCTTAGGCGCCAGTGGTAGAAGTTGTCTCCTACGTCTCTGACAAAGTCCTCCACGGTCCATCTCGGTGCTGCCGGTGCGGGTGCAGGCTGCTGGGGTGCTGGGGCTCCTCAGGATCATCACCCTCACCATCTGACGGATCATCACCACCGTCTTCATCATCATCACTCTCAGCACCATCTGGGTCTCTGGTAGGATATCCACCACCTGGCTGAAGTGGCTCGAGTTGCTCCTCTGGCTCATCAGCGGGCTCCATCTCCTCATTCTCGGGCTCTCCCTGCTGCTGCTCCGCCTCTTCTTTTTCCTGCCTCAGGCATTCCTCCTCTTGCATCTCTTCCCACTCCTGGAAAGCATCCTGTAGGGGACGCCAAAGTCCATCTCCGGAACACGGGGCAGAAGCTAGCCACAGGTGGACTTGCGGGCGGTCAGCTTCGTGCGAGCCATCTACTGCACAGAGAAGACAAGGAAAAATCTTAGAAAAACTTTGCAAAGGACTGGGGTAGAGGATACAATGAACACTATTTTGCAAAACACAACACTTTTATAAGTAAAAATAGTGAAGACTGGACTTGACTAAGACCGACCATTCTATCTAGGCTGCGATCCTACAGTCAGCACGGCTCTGATACCAATCTGTCACACCCGGATTTTCTCAAAACCCGAATGCGGCCATATGTGTGCCCAGGAAGTCCACACAACACATATTGCAAACAAATATGATAAACAGAGTAGAAATGCTTGAAATAAAATAGTTTACATCAGAGTATATCATAAATGATTATTACAGCGGAAGTCTATAACTCTTGACTAGAGTGGAGCCGTAGTCCACAGGGACTCCGACTGGGAGAGCGCAACTCAGAAGTACAGTAGGTCCTCAGGGGACTCAGCAGCAGACTCATGCACAGCCCAATCTGTTACCCATCCGGGATTTTGTTGAATAATAGCAAGTGTAAGTAAAACAATTACTTAGCATTTATAGCACGGGTACATGAAGGCTCAAAATAAGGCTAGACATGGCTTAACTGTATTAGCACTTTTAGTTGATTCATTTTAGCCTGATCCAAGTTACTACAATTATGTGAAACCCAGTTGCAACCCAATTAAATAAAGTGTAAGTGATATTAAGCATAAATTGACATCATGTTCTAATAAAAAAGGATCCAGGCCGCTTGTGACCCTGATCAAGGCTATCATGATAGATTGTACACTCTGAAGAGGTTTCGCCCTTTACCCACCAGTCGCGTAAAAGTTCAAAGGAACTTTGCACCCAACCACGCACATCAACACTTCCGAGGTGTGATGGCATAGGGACGCTATGAGGTTTTTCACAAGACACCCTAACAAGACAGTAGCCGCTAGTTTAACAAGGCGGTGAGATCCTAGGCACTGGGATTGACGTACGCTCACGGAGTCACACCACGAGGGGGTCAATGGCATCCAACACGCGGGAATCACACCCATCCATGCGCAACATGTGGAGTTCCCCATCGCAGGGACTCCCAGCACGGAACTGTGCCTCACGGGGGCATAGCCGATAGATCACCCGTTCCCGTTGGAATCAAGAAACACCCTTTCACCTTGTGTCCAATAATGTCGTTGGCCCCAATGGTAAGCACTGGCAAGCTAGAGATGTACAAGTTACTTGACCAAGACCAGAGCCATAATAGTTCTAGCGGTTGTGATAGGCTCATGGGTTGCCTCTTTAAGAACTGGACCTTAGGGAGAGACACTAGAGTAAAGCACACAGCACATGCCCCAGTTCCCTAAACCATGTTGCTAAAAAGCAAGTTTTAACTTTATCATTAAAGTGAACCATTAGATCAAGATTAACAATTAAACATTGGTGACAGTAGCTGGCAAAGACTCTACCCATATGCATAAGCCCAAGGTTATCAAGGTACAACCATAATGGGACATCAATTTAGACACATGCATATGAAAGTAAATGAATATAAAAGGTGTGTTTAGGTAGCAAGGATTGTCCGTGCTATAACTTGCCTTCCTCGAAGTGCTGCTACTACTGTTGTGAGTCCTTCTTCGAAAAGTGCTCCGCGAACTCAAACTCCAAAGCTAACGGCTCACCGACTAGACACGAAGCACCACACAAGCATACATGCATACCAATACATGCAAACAAATATAATTCAATTAGAACAGTACACCAAACAGTGGAAATAGCATATAAAAAGGTTTTAGAAATATTCTAAGCTTCACTATGAACACATGAGCGAGAAAATCACGCTAAATTGAGCTAAAACGAAAAAGATAAGGATTTCTAAGTTCCAGGGACCTGCTGGCAAGTTTTAAAAGCTTCCAGGGGCTTATTTGAAAGAAATCAGGGACCTAAAAATAATTTTGTATAAAAACTGAAGGGCTATCATGCAAGTAAACCTAACAAGACCTCGGGCACTAAATTTGAAAAGGGCAGGGGGTGTTTCAAAAAAGAAAGGACCTATCCGTAATTATTTTTTAGCAGAGGTGGACCGCGGGTTGATTTCAAATATTGCAGGGGCTCCTTAGCAAAATTGCCTGGGCTGACCGGAATGGGTTTGTTTGACCCAAACAGGGGGGCGTCGTGGGCCGTCGGATTTAGATCTGATGTCCCGGATTCAACCCGGCGGCGGGGGTCGTCGGCAGAAGAAGGTTCCGCGGCGGCGCCGCTCAACAGCGGGCGGAGCTCACCGGAGTTGGGTGGTTCTCGGGCTAGAGACCCCCATTGGCCATGGGACATGGCCCTATGGCATCAGGGAGACATAGCGAGTCCATCTGGGTGGATCAAGGTGGCAATGGGGCGATGCAGCGACCGAACGACGACGGGCCGCGGCGAGGCTCGTCGGTTAGAGGGGGAATGGGTGTTAGGGGGAGAGAGAGCGGCCAGTTAGTAGCTGGGGGGCTCAGTACCTTCGTGTGTAGCTCCTGGGGAACTCGATTTGGCCAGAGCGGGACCGTGGCCGCCGGTCGACGATGGCCGGCGCTCGTGCGGGGGTAGGCGCGGCGGTGTTGTGTGGACGGGGGCGCTGGGGTGCTCGTGAGCTCGGGAGGGGTGCTGGTGAGGGTCCGGGGTGCGTGGGGGCGGCTGCGATCCGTGCCTTCCAAGCTGGGGGTGGCTTGCCATGCTCGGGGCAACTGGGAAAGGAAGGGTGGGGACCGAGGAAGGTTCGGGGAAAGTGCTGGGTGGGTCCAGGGGGGCGGGGAGAGGCCTAGTCGGCCGGCGATTTCGGCGGATTCGGCGGCGGGAAGGGAGGCGCGTCGGGCGAGAAGAAGGAGATGGATCTGACAGCGGGTGCCCACTTGAGCTGGTGTGGGCCGAAAGCGCCGGGGAGGGGAGGGCTTGTTGAGGAAGAGCTGGGCCGGCTTGGCTGCGTGGCCCGAGAAGAGGAAGGGAGGTGGGATGGTTCGGGAAAGGAGAAGAGGGAGCAGGAGTGGCCCGGGGGAAGAGTTAAGGGGGCAAAAGCGAACTCGACTTGAATTAACTTTTCTAGGGCTCAAACAAATGCAACTTAAATTCAAATTTAAACAAAATTTAAATTCCAACTTAACTTGCCATCAAACAAAACACAGTGCACCAGCATGAATGCAGCAAAAATATTTCTACAACTTATATTTGATTTTAATATTCATAATAAATTTATTTAACCTATTTTTAGTAAATATTTATGAATATTAAAATCAAATATAAGTTGTAGAAATAATTTTGCTGCATTCATGCTGCTGCTCTGAGTTTTGTTTGCTAGAGAATCAAATGAGAATTTTAAAACTAGTTTAAATTCAAATTTGAACCACACTTGTTTGAACCTTAGAAGAGTTGTTTCTGGCCAAATCCACTTTTGCTCCCTCAACTTTTCCTCCGGTCCACCCCTGTTCCCCCTCTCTTTCCCGGAGCAGCCCAGCCCCCCTTCCCACGGCCTAGCAGCCGGCAGCTCTTCCCCTTACCACGCTAGCCCAACCCAACACGCTTCGCCCCCCTCCCCCGCTCCACTCGGCCCAAGCGCACCGCTGTCGGCCCAGCACCTCCGCTCTTGGGCCGCCCAGCCAAGACGGCCCAGCTGCCTCCCTGACGTGTAGGCCCCACGCATTGTCTTCCTCCTCCCGACCGCGCCCTAGTTGGACTCGGTGCTGCGCCGCCTGACCGCCTGCGCTGTGGCCCCACACCCGAGCTGCCTCCCCACGTCTGTGGGCCCCTCTGGAACCTTCCCAGAACCTTCTCCCTCGTCGCCTTTCCCTCCATAGGCCGCTCCCCTTAAGGAAGCAGCCCCGCTTTAGGAAGGGGATCGCCGTTGAGCGCCACTGCCCGATTCCACGTAGCGCGCACGTCGAGCAACCCCCCAGGCTATAAAAGCCGCATCCCCGCGCTCCTAAGCCCATACCACGACTTGCCTTGAGCGCCCAGCCACCGCAGCGCACCTCCCCACCTTGCGCCACCGCCCCGAGCTCGAGTCACCGACGAACTCCGCCCCGACGCCGCCACGCTCCCATCCGGCCCCCTAGGAGCTTTGCACGAAGGTGATGACCCCCAGAGCCGGTTCCCGCCCTCTCTCTCGCCCCCTGGCACATCCATCTGCCTCGCTGGAGTACCCCGGCCGCAATCCACCGCCGCCCGTCGCCACTGATGCACAATAGGCGACTAGAACCCCCCCATTTCACTCGCCATAACTCCCCGATGCCGTAGGTCCAATCCAAGCTCGAAACACAGCCCCCTAGCGTGATTGCCTCATGCTGGCGAGTTCCCTGCCGCCCCCGAGCAGCGCCGCCGCGTTCCAACTCCCCCACCGGCAAGCTCTCGCCTAGGACCAACCTCAGCCGCAGGATCGTGATCCAACGGCGCTCAGCGCCTGAGCCCCCCGGTCAAACCAAGACTTACCGGTCAACCGAGCTGTTTTTTCTCAAGAACCCCCCAGGTTTCGTGAAATCAACCCACCATCCTATGGTGTTCAAAAGTATTTACATTAGGGTCCTATTTTATTCGATTAAGCCCCTGCACTTTTAAATAATTGAACCCACAGTCCTGCCATACCCTTTTTACGCGCTAGCCCTCGAAGTTTTAAGCATAATTCGTTCATGTGTTCGTAGCAAAGCGTAGATTTTTTTCAAAGCCTTCTTTTGTACCATTTCTACTTTTTAGTGTACTGTTCTAATAGATTATTCTTGTTTGCATGTACTGTCTTGTCTGGATGCTTGTGAGGTGATTCGTGTCTAGTCGGTGAGCCGTTCGCTTTGGAGTTCGAGTACACGGAGGACTTTCTGGAGTAGGACTCGCAGCAGCAGCAATACTTTGAGGAAGGCAAGTTATAGCACGGACAATCCTTGCTACCTACCCACTTTGTATTAATTATTTCATACATGCATGCGTCTAATTTGATGTACCCTTAAGATTGTACCTAGTTTTGATTATCCCATCCTTGTTTACCTTTGGTTTATGCATATGGGTAGAATCTTTGTTATGTGCAACTACTGTCACCATTGTTTAATTGTTAATCTTGACTTAATGGTTCACTCTAACATTTGTGATAAAACTTGCTTTTTTAGCAACTCGGTTTGGGGAGCTAGAGCATATGTTGTGTGCTTTGCTCTAGTGTCTCTCCTTAAGGTCCAGTTCTTAAAGCGGCAACCCACGAACCTGTTGCCACCGCTAGAACTATTATGGCTCTGGTCTTGCTCAAGTAGCTTGTACGTCTCTAGCTTGCCAGTGGTTACCGATGGGCCGACGGCGTTATGGGAAGCAAGGCATGGGGTGTTACTTGATTCCACTGAGGACAATAGACCCATTGGCTATGTCTCATTAGGCACAGTCCTGTGTTGGGAGTACCTGTGGTACGGGAACTCCGCACATTGCGCTTTTTGTTTTTGTTGTTGGCATGTGTTGCCCGCGCTTCGAACGCCATTGACCCCCTCACGTTGCGCCCTGAGGGTCAGTCAATCTCGGTGCCTAGAGTCTCACCGCCTTTTTGTACCTTAGCGGCTACTATCTTGTTAGGGTGTCTTGTGAATAACCTCGTAACGTTGATGTGCATGGTTGGGTTTAAAATTCTTTTGAGCTTTTACGCGATTGGTGGGTAAAGGGCGAAACCTCTACAGAGTGTAAATCTATCATGATAGCATTGCTCAGGGTCACAAGCGGCCTGGATCCTTTTTTATTAGAATGTGATGCTATTTATGTCTAATGTCACTTATACTTTACTATTTGGGTTGCAACTGGGTATTCATACACTTGTAGTAACTTGGATAATGTTAAAACAAACCAACTAAAAGTGCTATTGCAGTTGAGCCGTGTCTAGCCTTTCTTTTAAGCCTTCATACACCCATGCTATACTTGCTAAGTAATTGTTTTACTTACACTTGCTATTATTCAATAAAATCCCGGATGGATAACAGATTGGGCTGTGCATGAGTCTGCTGCTGAGTTTCTAGAAGATTTGCCTTACTACTGAGTTGCGTTCTCCCAGTCAGAGTCCCTGTGGATTGCGGCTCCGCTTAGTTTGAGAATTATTAGTCTTCCGATGTATTGGTTAGTTTATTTATGTTGCACTATGATGTAAAACTCTATTTATTCAAGTATTTATTCAAGCATATGTTCTCTGTTTTACCATATTTGTAAGCTGTATCTGTTATGTGGACTTCCTGGGCACACATATAGCAGCATTCGGGTTTCTGTGTAAATCCGGGTGTGACAGATTGGTATCAGAGCCGTGCTGACTGTAGGAACGCAGCCTAGATAGTACGGTTGACAAATTACTAGGAGACCCCCAGGTTTTAAAAATTT
>OAMR01000012.1:3701429-3712122 GCA_900205405.1 Echinochloa crus-galli
CTGACGCTAGATGGTTGAACAAAAGCAAAAAGATGGTGTACATGGGGCATCGTCGGTTCCTTCGACGAGACCAGTTGTTCTTTTCCGCGCTTGGACGCCATTGACCCCCTCGTGTTGCTACATGAGCGTCAGTCAATCTCGGTGTCTTGGGTCATGCTGTCTAGGTTGTACCATAACGGCTACTGTTTTGTTAGGGTGTCTTGTGAAAAGCCTCGTAGCGTCTCTATGCCGTCACACCTCGGTAGTGTTGATGTGCGTGGTTGGGTGCAAAGTTCCTTTGAACTTTTACGCGACTGGTGGGTAAAGGGCGAAACCTCTACAGAGTGTAAATCTATCATGATAGCCTTGCTTAGGGTCACGAGCGGCCTGGATCCTTTTTTATTAGAATGTGATGCTATTTATGTCTAATGTCACTTATACTTTACTATTTGGGTTGCAACTGGGTATTCATACACTTGTAGTAACTTGGATAATGTTAAAACGAACCAACTAAAAGTGCTATTGCAGTTGAGCCGTGTCTAGCCTTTCTTTTAAGCCTTCATACACCCATGCTATACTTGCTAAGTAATTGTTTTACTTACACTTGCTATTATTCAACAAACCAGGATGAGTAACAGAATTGGCTGTCCATTAGTCTGCTACTGAGTTTCCAGAAGATTTGCCTTACTACTGAGTTGCGTTCTCCCAGTCAGAGTCCCTGTGGATTGGGGCTACACTTAGTTGAGAGTTATTAGTCTTCCGCTGTATTGGTTAGTTTATTTATGATGCACTCTGATGTAAAACTTTATTTAATGAAATACTTATTCAGCATATGTTCTCTGTTTATCATATTTGTTTGCTATATATGTACTATGACTTCTTAGGCACACATATGGTTGCATTCGGGTTTCTGTATAAATCTGGGTGTGACAGATTGGTATTAGAGTCGTGCTGACTATAGGATCGCAGCTTAGTTAGAACGGTTGTTAAATCTTAGGAGACCACCATGATTTTGTGATATGAATCGTTTAGTTACGCTTTTCAAAACCAGTGATGTCGAGTATTTTGTGAATCTTGCCCCTAGGTGCTTGACTTGGTTGTTATTATGCATATGCTTGATTTGGGTTTTTGTAATGATTGTGATGGGCATAGACGTGAGTCTACCACCATCTAGATGCTGGACTAAGGCTTAAGGACCTTAATGTTTACATAGCAGGGGGTATTTATTTCTCTTGCTCTATATCTATCAAATCCTCCATCCTGACAGGAATTACCACTAATAATAGATGGTTAACACGAGGAGCAACGATGCAGCAGATGGCCCAGACCATGGCACTGATGCAGCAGCACCAGCAAAACCTGCCTCACCAGCCTCACATGCCGCCCAGGGACAAGAGGGGCGAGTTTCTGAAGGGACGTCCTGCTACCTTCAGCAAGGCCAGCGACCCCCAGCAGGCTGATGATTGACTCAAGGCGGTGGAGAGACAGCTCGACATCACGCAGTGCAATGACCGGGGGAAGGTGTTGTACACCGGAGGACAACTTTAGGGACCAGCACTGGACTAGTGGGATTCTTACCGGTATGCTCACCCCGATCGTGCTCAGATCACCTGGCAGGAGTTCAGCAACAGCTTCCGCTCTCACCATGTGCCGAAGGCTCTGATGACCCTGAAGAAGGAGTTACTGGCACTGAAGCAGGAAGGGATGAGTGTCACCTCTTATCGCGACAAGTTCATTGAGCTCGCCCGCTATGCTCCAGAGGACGTGGACACTGACATGAAGAAGCATACCAGGTTCCGTGATGGCTTGCAGGATGCACTGCAGTAACATCTGATGTGCACCAGGTTCCCCAACTTTCAGGAACTGGTGGACGGCGCTTTGAATCTGGAGCACAAGCGCCGTGAGATGGAAGAGAAGAAGAGGATGTTCCAGGGCCAGTAGATAGGCAGCAGCAGTCGCCCTCGCTTCGCTCCTCCACAGGGGAATCAGCAGATGGGGACTCAGCAGCGCTTTCAAAGCCAACCTAGCTTGCTGAGCCATGGCCAGTACCAGCAGCGCCCCCAGTACCGCCAGGCGCCATAGCAGCAGCGTTTCCAGAACCAACTGCAGAATGCCCTAGTTCAGCGCAACCAGGTGGAGCCAATTCAGCACCCCAACCCAACCGGCAATGCACCAGGGGGACAGAAGTGCTTCCATTGTGGTGAGCCAGGGCATTATGCCAACGCCTGTCCCCGTAGAGCCCAGAACACCGCTGGCCAGAACAACAATCAGAGGGCTGGACAACCGCAGAATCAGCAATAGGGTCATGCAAGTCTTGCTCCGTAGAACCCCGCTAGAGGCAAGCTAAACCACATGGGAGCAGAGACTGTAGAGGGAGCTACTGACGTGGTCGTGGGTACGTTCCCTATCAACTCGATTCGTGCAACTGTTTTGTTCGATTCTGGAGCTTCGCATGCTTTCATATCTGCTGCTTTTGTGAAAAAGAACTTAGTGGCATTACTGCCCATGAAGAGTACTATGCTAGTGAGCTCACCAGGGGGGGAACAGCAAGCCACTTTACACTGCCCCCATATTACCGTCACCATAAGGGGGGTAGACTTCGAGGCACGCCCGATAGTCCTGGAGTCTATTGGTTTCAACTTGATTATGGGTATGAGCTGGCTAGCTAGATATGATGCAGTGATCCATTGCGCCAAGAGGACCGTACAACTGATGGCAGAGTCTGGAGATAAGGTGGAGTACCAGGCAGCTAGTCCCTTGGAGCATAATGAAGTCAATCAAGCTGATGGTGCAGCTCTTGAAGACATCAGAGTGGTGAGCGAATTCTCGGATGTATTCCCAGATGAATTGCCAGGTATGCCCTCCGAACGCGAAGTTGAATTCGTTATTGAACTTAAACCTGGCACTGCACCTATAGCTAAAAGGCCATATAGAATGGGAGTGGAGGAACTGGAAAAACTGAAGGAGGAATTAAGCTCATTGCTAGCCAAGGGGTATATTTATCCTAGTGCTTCACCATGGGGAGCACCGGTGTTGTTCGTGGACGAGAAAGATGGGACACAGAGGTAGTGTGTGGACTATCGAGCCCTCAACGAAGTGACCATCAAGAAGAAGTACCCGTTGCCAAGGATTGATGATCTGTTTGACCAGCTCAAGGGAGCTTGTGTGTTCTCCAAGATAGATCTTCGATCGGGTTATCATCATATGAGGATCCGGTTGTCGGACATACCCAAGACGGCTTTCACCACTCGGTACAGATTGTATGAGTTCACAGTCATGCCCTTTGGACTGACCAACGCTCCTGCATACTTCATGTACCTGATAATAGCATGTTCATGGATTACCTCGACAAGTTCGTGGTGGTGTTCATTGATGACATTCTGGTCTTCTCCAAGAATGAGGAGGAACACTAGGAACATTTTAGATTGGTGCTATAGAGGCTCCGAGAACATCAACTATATGCCAAGCTGAGCAAGTGCGAGTTCTGGTTGAAGGAAGTGGCATTCTTGGGTCATGTGTTGTCCAATGGAGGAGTGGCAGTCGATCCGAAGAAGGTCAGTGATGTGCTAAGCTGGAATCCGCCTCGGGATGTGAGCGAAACTAAGCTGGAATCCACCTCGGGATGTGAGCGAAATCAGGAGTTTCTGTGGGATGGCCCAATATTATCAAAGGTTCATCGAAGGATTCTCCAAGATTGCTAAGCCCCTGACGACATTATTAGAGAAGAATGCTAAGTTCGTCTGGATAGAGGAGTGTCAGACCAGCTTCGAGGAGTTGAAGAAGAGGCTAACAACAGCACCTGTGCTAGTGCTGCCTGACATAGCCAAGAGCTTCTCTATCTACTATGATGCATCCCGTCTAGGATTGGGATGTGTGCTTATGCAGGAGGGAAGAGTTATAGCTTATGCATCAAGGCAGCTGAGGAGACATGAGCAAAACTACCCGACACATGACCTGGAGTTGGCAGTTGTGGTGCATGCTCTGAAGATTTGGAGGCATTACTTGATTGGACACAAGTGTGACATCTATACCGATTATAAGAGCCTAAAATACGTCTTCACTCAGTCAGAGCTGAATATGAGGCAATGCCAATGGTTGGAGTTGATCAAGGAATATGATATGGAGATCCACTACCACCCAGGAAAGGCTAACTTGGTGGCAGATAGTCTGAGTAGGAGGAGTTATGTGAACAAGATCACCGGACATTGTCTGCCAGAAGAACTCAGCCTAGAGTTTAAGAAGATGAGTCTGGGGTTCATGACTAACATCATAGATATGGCAGTAGAACCGACTCTTGAACAAGAGATCCGAAAAGGTCAACTCGAGGATGACAAAAATCAAGGAGATTGTTGAGTAGGTTGCTCAAGGGAAGGCCTCTGGTTTCAGATTGGGTGATCAAGGAACCTTGTGGCACAGGAAAAGGATATATGTACCTGATATGTCGCAGATCAAGGACACGATTGTTGGCGGTCGTTACAGACCGATTTCTGACCTCCAACCAAGTATAAAATAGACACAATGGAGACACGCACAAGTTTTGGTGATTGTCCTCTGTGCAGGTACAAAATGGAGAAACACGTGCTATAAGGGTCAGAAGTGACCGTTTCGGCCGAACGACACGATTCAGCCGGTTACCCCCCTTAGCCGGATACGAAATCGGGAAGCCATCCACGTCACCGACACTCAAGCAGCGACCGGGATGACACGTAGACGACCGCCACCTCATCCGGGGCCGGTCCAACTCGAAGCCAAGTACCAGGAACTAGCCAGGAGGGCCCACAGTGCAGAGGTTGCACGGCAGAGCGCTGCCAGGCCACAGGGACCGTTCGGCCGAACGGCCCACTTCGGCCGAACCGCCCCCATAAGTCCACCGCCTCAGCAACCGCCTCGGCACCAAGGCGGTGCCACGTGCCCGTTCGGCCGAACACATCGGTTCGGCCTTCCGGTCTTTGTAGCCCATCACGTTAGTTCCGGTCCGTAGGATTCCCCAGTTGGGAAATAGTGGCACCCCTTCTCATCCCTTTCTGTGTGTCCACCGGTTCCCTTGTCCCGAAGCAAGTATCTATCTGTATCCTCTGATCTGCTCGATCAATCAGTAGAATACCTCTACCAGACTCGTACCCTCTCTACCCTCCTATCACTCCTCTTCTCTTTGTTGTTGTCATCCACCTCATCCATACCATTCACTCCATTCCATCTACCTAGGACAACTTAGTTTAGAATCAGTCCACTTCTCGTTCTCCGTGGAAATCGATACCTTGGAATACTCCCGGGTGAAAGCTACATCGGTATCCGTCCGCTTGCGGATTTATCTGTAGGCCGTAAGGAGTGCCAACAAGCTTTCTGGCGCCGTTGCCGGGGAACGGTAGCTGTTCTGATTCCGAACCCAAGTTGTCCGTGTATTCCACCATCCATATGGATCCCACTCTTACCTTACGCCAACACTCGGCTCCAAAGGGCGCTTGTTTGGAGCCACCACCATCATCACATCCCATATCCACACCCGGCTATGAGCTACGTCCCGGCTTCATAGCCATGGTTCGTGAGCAATCGTTCTCAGGAACGAAGGCCGAGAGTCCATACGCGCATTTGCGCGAGTTTGAGCAACTCTGCTCATGCCTGACCATTGCGGGCATGACACAAGAGACACTCAAATGGAAGCTATTCCCGTTTTCACTAGCGGGAGGAGCAAAGAAATGGTACTCTCTGGCTGTCAGTACTATGGACGGGAGCTGGGATGTTCTCAAGGAAAAATTCTGCCTAAACTTCTTCCCAGTCTCCAAGGTAGCCAGTCTCCGAGCGGAAATCATTAACTTTAAGCAATTAAAGGGAGAATCGTTAGGAGCTGCTTGGGCTCGTTTCATGCAAATCTTGGCATCCGGACCGGACCTAAGCCTACCAGAACCTGTTGTTTTACAACACTTCAGCCTTGGCCTCTGTCCCGTAGCCACCACTTTCTTGGACTCTGCTTCTGGAGGGTCGTTCTTTCATTTGGTCCCTAGTGAAGCGAGGGTAGTCCTGGACCGTATCCTAGACAACACCCCCTACACTGGAATCTATGATGAACTCCCCGATGAAGAAGAGAAGCAGCCTGAACCTGAACCTAAAAAGCCAATACCAGTCCAATCCAAATCCATTAGCTCGTCCAGTCCATCAGAACCTGAAGCTCATTTCGAACCACAACCATATCCTAGCCCAGACTACTATGATTCACTCTACACCACTCCCTATGATTTTGACGATGATCTATTCGATGACATCGGGAGTGTAACGATTTTCCTTCGACAACACCGTGTAGAGCCCATAGACCAAGCCCCCGACAAGGAAGAACTCGAATACCAGAGAGAATACCTTGGATGTCTCTCTGCTATCATGAGTCGGGAGTGGCTAGAAGAGGCCGAAGCCTCAACCGAGGTCGTCAAGATGCCCAGAAAGATTCAAAGGACATACTGTGAGGTCCTGGGCAAAGACAAAAAATTGGGTATGACCCGAGCCTCGGGATCAACATAATCTCTAGCTCATTGGTGCACGACCAACTCCCTGGTGTACCTTGGTCATTTTCTCAAAAACGACTAAAATTCACTTCAGGAAGAATCCTGGATTGTTTGGGGATCTTGCGGGTCACCCACCCGTTAAGATTAATGACCCTAAACTCTTCATGGATTTCCATATCTTTGACCTACCCAGCGACACCACACATCACATCTTCATAGGTAGACCAATCCAGAAGATATTGGAAAAGGAACCAACAAATCAGCTAGTAGAGCTCAGGATTGGCAAAGAACTCATCCCTGTCTCCTATTCTCAATCCTTGAACACCCCATTAGAGGCAGACCCCGATCCTGACCCATTAGAGGAAGTTAGGTCAGCTCACCTATTAGACCTAGAGCAGCCTATTCCAGAAGAAGATCTCCCGTTTTTCTCGGAAGAAGAGGAAACACATCCTCCGATTGAGCTTGACACAAACGAAACTCCAAAACCATCCCCAATCGAGCTCAAACCACTTCCACCTGGACTTAGGTATGCTTTCCTCTTTGGAGATAAGCAAACTCCAGTGATCATCAGTGATAAGCTCTCCGAACTAGAAACCCAACAACTCATCACTGTCCTGGAGAAGAATCGATCGGTCTTAGGATATTCTCTCCAAGACCTGAAAGGGATTAGCCCAAATCTCTGTACTCATCGCATCCCGATCGATTCTCAAGTAATGTCGTCTCGGGAACCTCAAAGACGGCTGAACAATGCCATGATAGAGGTCGTGAAAAAGGAAGTTCTCAAGCTCCTTCATGCTGGGATCATCTATCCAGTTCCCAATAGCGAGTGGGTTAGTCCCGTCCAAGTCGTTCCAAAGAAGGGAGGAATGACGGTAGTGCGCAATGACAAGAATGAGCTCATTCCTCAGCGCACTGTTATCGGGTGGCGTATGTGCATAGATTATCGTAAACTCAACAAAGGCACCAAGAAAGACCATTTCTCTCTTCCGTTCATAGACGAGATGCTTGAACGGCTAGCCAAACACTCCTTCTTCTGTTTCCTTGATGGTTACTCTGATCACCAAATCCCAATCCATCCTGAAGACCAGAGTAAAACCACGTTCACATGCCCTTATGGGACGTATGCCTATCGGCGTATGTCCTTTGGGTTGTGTAACGCACCTGCCTCTTTCCAACGTTGCATGATGTCCATCTTCTCTGACATGATTGAGGAGATTATGGAAGTGTTCATGGACGATTTCTCAGTTTATGGAAGGACCTTCACCGAGTGTCTGAAAAATCTGGACAAGGTCCTCCAGAGGTGTAGAGAGAAGCACCTCATTTTGAACTGGGAAAAGTGCCATTTTATGGTGCGAGAGGGTATTGTCTTAGGACATCGGTTGTCGGAACATGGAATCGAGGTAGACAGGGCAAAAATAGAAGTGATTGAGCAACTTCCACCTCCCACAAATGTTAAGGGAATCCGAAGCTTCCTTGGTCATGCCGGTTCTATAGGCGCTTCATCAAAAACTTTTCCCAGATATCTCGGCCCTTGACCAATCTTTTAGCCAAAGATGCCCCCTTCATTTTCAATGAGGAGTGTTACGCCGCTTTTCACACCCTCAAGAAGGCACTCATTTCCGCTCCCATTATCCAGCCTCCCGACTGGAGCATCCCATTTGAAATCATGTGTGATGCGAGCGACTATGCCGTAGGAGCTGTGCTGGGCCAAACTAAGGACAGGAAGCACTATGCTATCTAATACGCTAGCAAAACGCTCATCGGCCCTCAGCTCAACTACGCGACCACGGAAAAGGAACTCTTAGCGGTCGTATTTGCTATAGACAAATTCCGGTCCTACCTAGTCGGGGCCAATGTCATAGTCTATTCAGATCACGCTGCTCTGAAGTACCTTCTGACCAAGAAGGATGCAAAGGTGCATCCCTGCACATGAGGCATATAAAATCCTAGAGAGGTGCCACGCAGCTCCGTACGGAGGACACTACGGTGCATTCCGGACCAATGCTAAAGTCTGGCAGAGCGAATTCTATTGGCCCAGCATGTACGAAGATGCAAGAGCATTCGTCATGCGATGCCCCCGCTATCAGAAACACGAAAACATTAACACTAGAGACGCGATGCCACTCACTAGCAATCTCCAAGTAGAAATTTTCGATGTTTGGGGAGTGGACTTCATGGGTCCCTTCCCAATTTCCGAGGGTTGCCAGTTCATCCTAGTGGCAGTATACTATGTCTCTATGTGGGTGGAAGCTCTACCTTGTGTAGCCGCCGATTCTAGGAACGCGAGACGAATGTTTCATGAGTACATCTTTCCGCGTTTCGGCGTTCCTAGGATAGTCATTAGTGATGGCGGATCCCATTTCATCGATTCAGCCTTCCGTAAGTATCTTTCAAGTCTGGGGGTGCAGCATAATGTTGCTACACCCTATCACCCTCAGACTAGCGGTCAAGCAGAAACATCAAACAAACAAATCAAAAATATATCGGCAAAGAACTCATCCCTGTCTCCTATTCTCAATCCTTGAACACCCCATTAGAGGCAGACCCCGATCCTGACCCATTAGAGGAAGTTAGGTCAGCTCACCTATTAGACCTAGAGCAGCCTATTCCAGAAGAAGATCTCCCATTTTTCTCAGAAGAAGAGGAAACACATCCTCCGATTGAGCTTGACACAAACGAAACCCCAAAACCATCCCCAATCGAGCTCAAACCACTTCCACCTGGACTTAGGTATGCTTTCCTCTTTGGAGATAAGCAAACTCCAGTGATCATCAGTGATAAGCTCTCCGAACTAGAAACCCAACAACTCATCACTGTCCTGGAGAAGAATCGATCGGTCTTAGGATATTCTCTCCAAGACCTGAAAGGGATTAGCCCAAATCTCTGTACTCATCGCATCCCGATCGATTCTGAAGCAATGCCGTCTCGGGAACCTCAAAGACGGCTGAACAATGCCATGAGAGAGGTCGTGAAAAAGGAAGTTCTCAAGCTCCTTCATGCTGGGATCATCTACCCAGTTCCCAATAGCGAGTGGGTTAGTCCCGTCCAAGTCGTTCCAAAGAAGGGAGGAATGACGGTAGTGCGCAATGACAAGAATGAGCTCATTCCTCAGCGCACTGTTACCGGGTGGCGTATGTGCATAGATTATCGTAAACTCAACAAAGCCACCAAGAAAGACCATTTCCCTCTTCCGTTCATAGACGAGATGCTTGAACGGCTAGCCAAACACTCCTTCTGTTTCCTTGATGGTTACTCTGGATATCACCAAATCCCAATCCATCCTGAAGACCAGAGTAAAACCACGTTCACATGCCCTTATGGGACGTATGCCTATCGGCGTATGTCCTTTGGGTTGTGTAACGCACCTGCCTCTTTCCAACGTTGCATGATGTCCATCTTCTCTGACATGATTGAGGAGATTATGGAAGTGTTCATGGACGATTTCTCAGTTTATGGAAGGACCTTCACCGAGTGTCTGAAAAATCTGGACAAGGTCCTCCAGAGGTGTAAAGAGAAGCACCTCATTTTGAACTGGGAAAAGTGCCATTTTATGGTGCGAGAGGGTATTGTCTTAGGACATCGGGTGTCGGAACGTGGAATCGAGGTAGACAGGGCAAAAATAGAAGTGATTGAGCAACTTCCACCTCCCACAAACGTTAAGGGAATCCGAAGCTTCCTTGGTCATGCCGGATTCTATAGGCGCTTCATCAAAAACTTTTCCCAGATATCTCGGCCCTTGACCAATCTTTTAGCCAAAGATGCCCCCTTCATTTTCAATGAGGAGTGTTACGCCGCTTTTCACACCCTCAAGAAGGCACTCATTTCCGCTCCCATTATCCAGCCTCCCGACTGGAGCATCCCATTTGAAATCATGGCTACACTGGGAGTTAGCAAATATTTTCCATCATCCATCCACAAAAATAAAATGCTTCATGTTCCATGATTTCCCTCTCCAAATATTCTTGATAGAGACATGGGCTATGCAAAAAGAAAAGCATGCCAAAGAAGCATGGCAAAAATAAAAAGAAAAAGAAAAACATAGCAAAAAGAAAGAGAAAAAAAAGAGAAAAGCATGTCAAGTGGCATGGCAAAAATATGAGAATAAAAGATAGTCAGAGGATACAGATAGATACTTGCTTTTCCCAGTTCAAAATGAGGTGCTTCTCTCTACACCCTGTCTCTTATACACATCTAGATGTGTATAAGAGACAGCCTCAGCG
>OAMR01000012.1:3726764-3754756 GCA_900205405.1 Echinochloa crus-galli
CATCATCTTCTAATCAAAAAGGATCCAAGCCGCTCGTGACCTTGAGCAAGGCTATCATGTTAGATTTTACACTCTGCAGAGGTTTTGCCCCTTTACCCACCAGTCGCGTAAAAGTTCAAAAGAACTTTGCACCCAACCACGCACATCAACACTTCCGAGGTGTGACGGCATAGGGACGCTACGAGGATTTTCACAAGACACCCTAACAAGACAATGGCCGCTTATGGTACAGCACAGGCAGCATGGCCCAGGCACCGAGAATGACGTACGCCTATGGAGTCTCACCATAGGGGGGTCAATGGCATCCAATGCGCAACAAAACATACCAACAACTTGACGGGGCCGGTGCGCTGAGCAGGACTTGGCTGTGCCGGGTTGCGTTGAGCTGGTACATTCTGCAACTGGTTCTGGAAACGCTGCTGCTGTGGCGCCTGGAGGTACTGAGGGCGCTGCTGGTACTGGGGGCGCTGCTGAAACTGATTGCGGTTCAGCAAGCTGGACTGACCCTGGGGGCGCTGCTGGCCCATCATCTGCTGGTTCCCCTGCGGAGGAGTGAAGCGGGGGCGGCTGCTGCTCCCAGTCTGCTGGCCCTGGAATCCAGTATAATCACATATAGTCTTCGGCTCTTGATCTTCAAACTCTTCTCCTTGAAATCTCTTGATGGCACTCCTCTACTCGCAGCAATCAACGACACGAGCACAACATGTAGCTAAACAAGCGAACAAACAATATACAACTAAGAACAGCTCACCAATAAAAATAAAAGCGTTAAAATAGCATGCTAAGTGGAAGGGCTCGATTCTATGGTCACGTGAGCGCAAGAATCACTCTAATCGGAGCTAGAACGAGAAAGTTATGACTTGATCAATTCTCGTCACCATCTACCATAATTTGCTTGTTTATTTTATATCTCGAGTTCTAAATATCCGCTTAACGTGATTCCAATTGGGTTAGCTTCATAATTTGATAATCTATCTTCTGGAAAAATATCACTATTTTAGGAGCTACTGTGTAGAAATGACACATGATTTAGTGCACCGTTCAGAATCTGTTTTTGAGGGTGAAAATCTCCGCTGTGACTTATTGGTATCCGAAGGATTTTGGTTATAAAACAATACGAATATATGCTTGATTGATTTTAGTTAAACAAAATAATATGTAATGGTTATTTCAAATAATTATATTTGAATTTGCAAAACCGAGTTCAAACAAATAAGAAATTTTTTGAAGCACTTCAGTCAAAGTGTGCAGGAATATGTTTCAATATTTTATACTTAGTTATACGCATATTTTAACTTGACGTATTTAATGGAAGTTGTAGGAAATTTTCTATAGATATCCAAAATGTATTTATTTGCTAGATTTGGTTAAGCGGATCAAAAGTTATGGTCAAAACAGTGAGTAGCTCAGGAATCTAGTCGAATTTTCAGAAAACGTTGGAAATTATAGACTAAACAAGATTTTCATTGCTTAAAACTAGCAGGGGCTTTTCTACGAAAGAGTGTAGACTAAACGAATATGGTTGAAAATTACAATATTCGCTGAGGGACTTACTTAAAATTTGGAGGCCAAAAACGACGGAAGGCTCGGCGCAACGACGAGACGAAGAATGGGCAGTAGTGGAAGATATGGTGGAAGAATACTACCTTAGGGAATCCCAAACAAAGGGGCCTCCCTGTAAAGGAGTCGATGGTGTGCCTTTTCCAGAGGAGAGGTGGTTCGTATATATAGGGAGAAAACCTCCCACTTCCAGGTTCATTAGCAATATGTGACTAAAGGTGGGTTGCCTCATTCCAATGCGCTTGGGCTTTGAAATTTGGCCCAATAAAGTGGTGGGATGGATTTGGCCTAAAATTGGATCAACTTTGGACCAAGGTTGGTCCACTAAGATTTAGGGTGATTTTCATTTTTGGAATAATTATTTTTTTGGTTATAAAATAATTCCAGATAAGTCCAGAATTGATATTAAAACCATGAAAAATATTCAGAAATTCTAAAAATCCTAGGAAAAATTTCAGAGATAGAGTTGGACATGTGGTACCCAAATAAAATATTTGAACCTCACAAAATGGATTTTAGCCTACTCCAAAAATTGGAATTTACTCTAAGGAAAATAGGAATAAATGCCAGAAAACTATGGAAAATTCCCACTAGACTTCTAAACGCGTTTTTGAAAACTTTACACACATAAAACCACTAAATGCAACCGGCATGAATGCAAAGCACTCAATATTAAACCTATGTTGTTTTAATTTAACTCAGAAAATAAAATTTCCTATACTAAATTCCCTATTAATTATTTAGAGGTTGGAAAATTTTAGAAAATTAAGAAAATCGTTGTATTAATTATGCTATCAATTCACATCACTACGAACACAAGCGCTAAAACAAAAATTTTGGGGTGTGACACTTCACTACGAACACATGAGCGCGAAAATCACACTAATCGGAGCTAAAACGAAAAAGATATGGCAAATCTAAGTTCTAGGGACCTGCTGGCATGTTTTTAAAAGTTCCAGGGGCTTATTTGAAGAAAACCAGAGACCTATGCATAATTTCATATAAAACTGAAGGGCTTACGCGTAAAAATACAGGAGCTGGACCGCGGGTTCTATTTTTCAAAAGCGTAGGGGCCTAAACGCGAATAAAGGACCTGGTTGTAAATACTTTTTCAATAGGAGCGGACGGCGGGTTCATTAATAGAGAATGGAGGGGTTCTTTTGCAAAAACACCAGGGCTGACGGGTATGAGTCTGTTTGACTCGGGGCTTGGGCGCGCGTGGGTCGTTGGATATAGATCCAACGGCTCAGGGGGATCGGGGAGGAGATGCTAACCGGCGGCGACAAGGGAGGCGGCGACGTTGTGCCAGCGCGGCTGAGGGTTGCCGGTGCGGGCTCAAAATTGAGCTAGGAAACTCGGTTTTTGACGGGGCTCGGCCCTACGCGACCAAGGGAGAATGGCGAGCACACTGGTGGTGACCAAGTCGAGGGAGGAGCGGTGGAGGTGGCTACCGTCGGGGAACGGTGGGAAAGGTGCTCCGACGAGGTGGATGGAGGGCTTCGGTGCTCGGTTCTGGGCGGTGTTTGGCGCAGGAGCAACGTGATGGGATGGCAAGTTCACCGGGGCGGTCTAATTTGACAGTGGAACGATGGAAATGGCTGAAGACGCGGCAGGGCGGCGGTGAGGTCCCTGTGCAAGTCCGGCGAGCGGATTAGGCGCGGTGTGGGGCAAACAACGGCGGGGATCAACTTGGTTAGCGTGATTACCTCTTCTGGAAGCCCTGGAGTGAGCTCCTAACGCACAGAGGTCAGTGGTGGCGAGGTTCGACGCCGGCGGCCGTCGGGCGGTGGCGCAGAACGAGGAGCAAGCTGGGGAGTGCTTTGCCAGGGCTGGGGCTCAGTGGGGTGCTCGGTGTGGGATTTGTGGTGCTGCGGCCGAGCTTATATAGGCCAGGGGAGGGCGCCTTGGCATGCGAGCCACGCCAATTGGCGGCGGCGGCGGCCGGGATCGCTTTCCATCGTAGGGGGGATTTCCATGCGGGGAGCGCGCTAGAGAAGGAAGGGCGCAGCGGGCGAAGCTTCCTGGAAGCTTCGTGGGTGGCCTACGGACGCGGGGCGGGCCAGGACGGCCGGGGAAAGCGACAGACTCGGTGCCGGGAGGGAGGCGCGTCGGGCGCGGGGAGGAAGACAATGTTGACAGGTGGGCCCCTCGGCGCAGCGAGAGGGAGAGAGGGGGCGTGGGGGCGCGCCGGGGAATTGGGCCACGCTGCGCGCATGGGCCGGGGCGAGTGGAGGGGCGAGCGCTGGGCCGGCTCGGCTGGCCGAAGGCCCAGGCGGGGAGGAGGTGGGCCGCGGAGTTGGGCTGGGGAGTGTGCGTGTGAGCAGGCCGGGGCGGGGGGGAGTAAGGGGGTGGGCAGAACCAGGGAAAGAGTAGAGGGGGTGAGAGCGAGCTGGGGAGAAAGCTTAGGGGGCAAAAGTGGACTCTGCTGAAAAGAACTTTTCTAGGGCTCCAAACAAGGTGATTCAAACTTGAATTTAAATAAATTTAAACTCTCGCTTGAACCACAAGCAATACAAAGATAAATGCAGCAACATGAATGCAACAAAAATGTTTCTACAACTTATATTTAATTTTAATATTCATAAATAATTCATTTAACCTTTATTAAATATGAACAAATTAAAAAAAAGCCAATTAATTACTAAAAATTTTAAATAGGCCATTTTTGGGTGTTACAAACCTACCTTCCTTAAGATGAATCTCGTCCTCGAGATTCGGATGTAGATGCGAAGAGCTGCGGGTACTCGGTCTTGAGATCTTCCTCCCGTTCCCATGTGGCTTCATCCTTCGAGTGTCGGCCCCACTGTACCTTGCACATCCGGATGACTTTGTTCCTTGTCACCCTTTGAGATACCTCCAGAATCCTGACCGGATAATCCTCGTAAGTGAGGTCCTCTTGCACATTTAGCTCATCTATCGGGATTTGCTCTTCAGGCACCCGCACACATTTCTTCAGCTGTGACACATGGAACACATCGTGCACTCCGGCCAATCTCCCGGGTAGTCCCAACTGATATGCCACTTCACCTTTCCTTTCAAGTATCTGGAAAGGTCCGATGTATCGAGGTGCTAGCTTGCCCTTGACATTGAACCTCTTCATGCCCCTCATCGGTGACACCTTGAGGTACACAAAATCTCCAACCTCGAAACTGAGATCCCTCAGTCTGACATAAGCACAACTCTTCTGCCTGGACTATGCCACCTTCAAGTTCTGCCTGATCACTTGCACTTGGCGTTCTGCCTCTCTGAGTATTTCAGGCCCAAAGACTTGACTCTCTCCAGTCTGATTCCAGAACAGTGGTGTTCTGCACTTTCTGCCATACAAAGCCTCGAATTGTGCCATCTGCAGACTCTTCTGATAGTTGTTGTTGTACGAGAATTCTGCATAGGGTAAACTCTTGTCCCAGCTAACACCATACTGCAGTGCACATGCCCTCAACATATCCTCCAGAATCTGATTAGTCCGCTCTGTCTGTCCATCTGTCTGGGGTGGTAAGCTGAACTAAACTGCAGCTTAGTGTCCATAGACTCATGCAGCTTCTGCCAGAAGTGTGAAGTGAACTGAGTACCACGGTCAGACATTATCCGCTTTGGCACTCCATGCAAGCACACAATCCTCTCCATGTATATTTCTGCCAGTCTGGCTCCGGTGTAAGTGGTCTTCACTGGAAGAAAGTGTACCACTTTGTTCAAGCGGTCCACAATCACCCAAATGGAGTCAAATCCTTGCTGTGTGCGTGGTAGACCCGTTATGAAGTCCATACCAACTTCTTCTCATTTCCATACCAGTATCTTCAAGGGCTGGAGTAATCTAGCTAGCCTCTGATGTTCAACCTTAACTCTCTGACAAGTGTCACATAATGCCACATGTGTCCCCACATCACGCTTCAATCCGTACCACTTGAATCTTTCCTTGATGTCTTGGTACATCTTGGTGCTTCCTAGATGGATTGAGTATGCCGAATCATGCGCTTCTCTTAGGATCGTGTCCTTGATCTGCGCTATATCGGGCACACATATCCTTTTCCCGTACCACAAGGTTCCTTGATTATCCACTCGGAAACCAGGGGCCTTTCCTAGGGCAACATTCTCCACAATTTCCTTGATCTTTTCATCACCAAGATGTCCTTTCCGGATCTCCTGTTCAAGAGTCACTTCTACCGTCATCTCTGTGATGCTAGTCACGAACCCCAGACTCATCTTCTCAAATTCCAGGCTGAGTTCTTCAGGCAGACAATGGCCGATGATCTTGTTCACATAACTTCTCCTACTCAGAGCATCTGCCACCAAGTTAGCCTTCCCTGGGTGGTAGTGGATCTCCATATCATAGTACTTGATCAACTCCAACCATCGGCGTTGCCTCATATTCAGCTCTGACAGAGTGAAGACATACTTCAGGCTCTTATGATCGGTGTAGATGTCACACTTGTGCCCAATCAAGTAATGCCTCCAAATCTTCAGAGCATGCACCACAGCTGCCAACTCTAGATCGTGTGTCGGATAGTTCTGTTCATGCTTCTGCAACTGTCTTGATGCATATGCCACGACTCTCCCTTCCTACATGAGTACACACCCCAGTCCTAGACGGGATGCATCGCAGTAGATGGAGAAGCTCTTGGCTATGTCGGGTAATATTAGCACAAGTGCTGTTGTCAGCCTCTTCTTCAACTCTTCGAAGCTGGTCTGGCACTCCTCTGTCCAGATGAACTTGGTATTTTTCTCCAATAATGCCGTCATGGGTTTAGCAATCTTGGAGAATCCTTCGATGATCCGCCGATAGTATCCAGGCATCCCAAGGAAACTCCTGATCTCGCTGACATCCCGAGGCGGGTTCCAACTGAACACATCATTAACCTTCTTTGGGTCAACTGCCACTCGTCCATTGGACAACACGTGTCCCAAGAATGCCACTTCCTTCAACTAGAACTCACACTTGCTCAACTTGGCATATAGCTGATGTTCCCAGAGTCTCTGCATCACCATCCTCAAATGATCTTCATGTTCCTCTTCATTCTTGGAGAAGACCAGAATGTCATCAGTGAACACCACCACGAACTTGTCAAGGTAGTCCATGAACACACTATTCATCAAGTACATCAAGTATGCAGGAGCATTGGTTAGTCCAAAGAACATAACTGTGAACTCATACAACCCGTACCGAGTAGTGAAAGCCGTCTTGGGTATGTCTGACGACCGGATTCTCATCTGATGATAACCCGATCGAAGGTCTATCTTGGATAACACACAAGCTCCCTTCAGCTGATCAAATAGATCATCAATCCTTGGCAGCGGATACTTGTTCTTGACGGTCACTTTGTTGAGGGCTCGATAGTCCACACACATCCTCTATGTCCCATCCTTCTTGTCCACAAACAGTACTGGTGCTCCCCATGGTGAACCACTAGGACGAATATACCTCTTGGCTAGCAAGGAGCTTAATTCCTCCTTCGGTTTCTCCAGCTCCTTCACTCCCATTCTATATGCCCTTGTAGCTATAGGTGCAGTGTCAGGTTTAAGTTCCATAATGAATTCAACTTCACGTTCCGGGGGCATACCTGGCAATTCCTCAGGGAACACATCCAGGAACTCGCTCACCACCCTGATGTCAGCGGGAGCTGCACCCTCAGCTTGGTTGACTTGGCACTGCTCTGAGGAACTGGCTGCCTGGTACTCCACCTTATCACCGGACTTCACTGTCAGCTGTACGGCCCTCTTGGCGCATTGGATCACTGCTTCATATCTGGCTAACCAGCTCATCCCCAGAATTAAGTCGAACCCAATAGAATTCAGGACTATGGGATATACTTCAAAGTCTACCCCCCTTATTGCAATGATAGCTCTGGAGCAGCGTGAGCTGGCTCGCTGTTCCCCTCCTGGGGAGCTAACTAACATGGGGTTCCCCATTGGTCGCAGAGTCATCATATTCTTGTGTACAAATGCAGCAGAGATGAAAGCATGCGAAGCTTCAGAATCGAATAAAATAGTTGCGGGGGTCGAGTTGACAAGGAACATACCCACAACCACGTCAGTAGCTCCCTCTGCAGTTTCAGCACCCATGTGGTTGACCTTGCCTCTAGCGGGGTTCTGGGTCCTTGGCCTGCCTGCGCCGGCAGCTGTCCGGCCTGCTGGTTGGCGTTCTGGGTCTTCTTGGGGTAGACATTGGCAAAGTGCCCCTGCTCTCCACAGTGATAACACACTCTGGGACCAACTGGCGTGTTGTTGACGGGGTTGGGGCATTGAACGGGGCCTTGCTGCACCGGGTTGCGCTAAACTGAAGCATTCTGCAGGAGCCACTGCTGCTGTGGTGCCTGGGGTACTGGGGGCGCTGCTGGTACTGGCCACGGTTGAACTGGCCGGGTTGACTCTGGAAGCGCTGCTGGCTCCCCATCTGCTGACTGCCCCTGAGGAGGAACGAAACGGGGGCGACTGCTGCTCCCGATCTGCTGGCCCTGGAACTTCCTCTTCTTCTCCTCCATCTCACGGCGCTTGTGTTCCAGCATCAAAGCACCGTCCACCAGTTCCTAGAAGTTGGGGAACCTGGTCCACATCAGCTGGTACTGCAGTGCATCCTGCAAGCCGTCACGGAACCTGGACTACTTCTTGTCGGTGTCCACGTCCTCAGGAGCATAACGGGCCAACTCGATGAACTTGTCACGGTAAGCGGTGACACACATCCCTTCTTGCTTCAGTGCCAGGAACTCCTTCTTCAGGGTCATCACAGCTTCTGGCACGTGGTGGGAGCGGAAGCAGCTGCGGAACTCCTGCCAGGTGATCTGAGTACAGTCGATGGGTGCGTACTGGTACGAGTCCCACCAGTCCAATGTCGGTCCCTGGAGCTGTCCTCCGGCGTACAACACCTTCTCCCGGTCGTTGCACTGGGCGATATCGAGCTGTCTCTCCACTGCCTTGAGCTAATCATCAGCCTGCAGGGGGTCGGTGGCCTTGCTGAAGGTAGGAGGACGTCCCTTCAGGAATTCACCCCTCTTGTCACTGGGCGGCATGTTGTGCTGCGGCGGATTCTGCTTGTTCTGCTGCATCATCGCCATCGTCTGGGCCATCTGCTGCATCAGCTGGGTCTGCGTGAGCATCATCTGCTCAATGGTAGGAGGTGGTGGCAGCAGTCCACTGGCACTGGCGTTGCTCCTTGTGTTCATCATCTATCATCAGTAAATAAATTTCATAAAAATTCCGTTGGTGTCTTCATATGATTACTAGCTGGTTATGATGGAGGGCTTAATAGAAAAAGAGTAAGAGAAATGAATACCCCCCTCTATTTAATCACTAAAGTCCTTAGTCCTACATCTAGATGGTAGTAGACTTGCGTCTACGCCCATCACAATCATTACAAAAATCCAAATCAGGCATAAGCATAAAGACAATCATTTCAAGCACCTAAATACATGATTCACACAAGACTCGACTAGATTTAAGTTTTGAAAAAAAAGTGCAACTAGACGGCTTATAACACATAATCATGGTGGTCTCCTAAGATTTGTCAACCGTTCTAACTAGGCTGCGATCCTACAGTTAGCACAGCTCTGATACCAATCTATCACACCTGGATTTTCACAAAAACCCGAATGCGGCCATATGTGTGCCCAGGAAGTCATAGAGCACATATACCAAACAAATATGACAAACAGAGAACATATGTTTGAATAAATTCTTCATTAAATAAAGTTTTACATTAGAGTGCTTCATAAATAAACCTACCATTAACAGCGGAAGACTAATAAACTCTCAAACTAATGGAGCCGTACTCCACAGGGACTCTGACTGGGAGACCACAACTCAGTAGTACGGTAAATCTTCGAGAAATTCAGCAGTAGACTCATGCCCAGCCCAATCTTTTTACCCATCCGGGATTTTGTTGAATAAATGACAAGTGTAAGTAAACAATTACTTAGCAAGTATAGCACGGGTATGAAGGCTCAAAATAGGCTAGACACGGCTTAACTGCATTAGCATTTTTAGTTGGTTCATTTTAACATTATCCAAGTTACTACAAGTGGATAAAACCCAGTTGCAACCAAATTAATAAAGTATAAGTTACATTAAACATAAATAAACATCATCTTCTAATAAAAAATGATCCATGCCGCTCGTGACCCTGAGCAAGGCTAACATGATAGATTTTACACTCTACAGAGGTTTCCCCTTTACCCACCAGTCGCGTAAACGCTCAAAAGAACTTATAAACCGAACCACGCGGAGGTGGATCAGACTTCATAAATCACACTACCGAGGTGTGACCGCATAGGGACGCTACGAGATTTTCCACAAGACACCCTAACAAGACAGTGGCCGCTATGGTACAACACAGGTAGTATGGCCCAAGGCACCGAGATCGACTTACGCCTACGGAGTCACACCATAAGGGGGTCGATGGCATCTAAAGCGCGGGCTTCACACCCAACAATATGCAACGTGTGGAGTTCCAAATCACAGGGACTCCCAGCACGGGACTGTGCCTCACGGGGGCATAGCCAATGGATCACCCGCCCTCGGTGGATCAAACCATACACTCACGAGTGGTTCTCATAGTGCCGTCGGCCACTCAGGTAACCACTGACAAGCTAGAGACGTACAAGCTACTTGACAAAGACCAGAGCCATAATAGTTCTAGCGGTGGCGACAGGCTCCTGGGTTGCCGCTTTAAGAACCGGACCTTAGGGAGAGACACTGGAGCAAAGCACACATCACATGCCCCAGTTCCCTAAACCATGTTGCTAAAAAGCAAATTTTATCATTAATATTGAAGTGAACCATTATGTCATAATTAAGAATTAAATAATAGTTACTGTAGCTACGCATAGCAAAGATTCTACCCATATGCAATAACCCAAGGTAAACAAGGAATAGGGTAAACAAAACTAGGTAAAGCCTTAATGGTACATCAAATTAGACACATGCATGTATGAAGTAATTTATTACAAGCGGGTGGGTAGCAAGGATTGTCTGTGCTATACCTTGCCTTCCTCGAAGGGCGGCTGCTGCTACTGCTGCGAGTCCTACTCTGGAAAGTCCTCCACGTACTCGAAGTCCAACGCGAAAGGCTCACTGACTGGACACGAATCACCATACAAACGAGCACGCAAACCAATACATGCAAACAAAAAATAATATATTAGAAAAGTACACCAAACAATAGAAACAGTACAAATAAAGGTTTTAGAAATATTCTACGCTTCACTACGAACACATGATCGCGAAAATCACACTAATCGGAGCTAAAATGAAAAAGATATGGCAAATCTAAGTTCTAGGGACCTGCTGTCATGTTTTTAAAAGTTCCAGGGGCTTATTTGAAGAAAACCAGAGACATATGCGTAATTTCATATAAAACTGAAGGGCTTACGCGTAAAAATACAGGAACTGGACCGCGGGTTCTATTTTTCAAAAGCGTAGGGGCCTAAACGCGAATAAAGGACCTGGTTGTAAATACTTTTTCAATAGGAGTGGACGGCGGGTTTATTAATAGAGAATGGAGGGGTTCTTTTGCAAAAACACCAGGGCTGACCGGTATGAGTCTGTTTGACTCGGGGCTTGGGCGCGCGTGGGTCATTGGATTTAGATCCAACGGCTCAGGTGGAACGGGGAGGAGATGATGACCGGCGGCGACAAGGGAGGCAGCGACGCTGTGCTAGCGCGGCTGAGGGTTGTCGGAGCGGGCTCAAAATCGAGCTAGGAAGCTCGGTTTTCGACGGAGCTTGATCCTACGGGACCAGGGGAGAATGGCGAGCACACTGGTGGTGACCAAGTCGAGGGAGGAGCGGTGGAGGTGGCTACCGATGGGGAACGGCGGGCGTGGTGCTCCGGCGAGGTTGATGGAGGGCTTCGGTGCTCGGTTTTGGGCGGTGTTTGGCGCAGGAGCAACGTGATGGGATGGCAAGTTCACCTGGGTGGTCCAATTCGACAGCGGAGCGACGGAAGTGGCTGATGATGCGGTGGGGTGGCGGTGAGGTCCCTGTGCAAGTCCGGCGAGTGGATTAGGCGCGGTGTGGGGCAAACAATGGCGGGGATCAACTTGGTTAACGTGATTACCTCCTCAGGAAGCCCCGGAGTGAGCTCCTAACATGCGGAGGGCGATGGTGGAGAGGTTCAACAGCGGCGGCCATCGGGCGGTGGAGCAGAACGAAGAGCAAGGTGGGGAGTGCTCTGCTGGGGCTGGGGCTCGGTGGGGTGCTCGGTGTGGGGTTTGTGGTGCTGCGGCCGAGCTTATATAAGCCGGGGGAGGGCTCCTTGGTGTGCGAGCCACGCTAATTGGCGGCGGCGGGGGCTGGGATCGCTTTCCATCGCGGGGGGGATTTCCATGCGGGGAGCGCTAGAGAAGGGCGCGGCGGGCGAAGCTTCCTGGAAGCTTAGTGGGTGGCCCACGGACGCGGGGCGGGCCAGTATGGCCGGGGAAAGCGGCGGACTCGGCGCCGGGGAGGGAGGCGCATCGGGCGCGGGGGAGGAAGACAATGCTGACATGTGGGCCCCTCGGCGCAGCGAGAGGGAGAGAGGGGCATGGGGGGCGCAGGGGAATTGGGCCGCGCTGCGCGCACGGGCCGGGGCGAGTGGAGGGGCGAGCTCTGGGCCGGCTCTGGCCGAAGGCCCAGGCGGGGAGGAGGTGGGCCGCGGAGTTGGCCTGGGGAGTGTTTGTGCGAGCAGGCCGGGGGGAGTAAGGGGGTGGGCTGAACCAGGGAAAGAGTAGAGGGGTGAGAGCGAGCTGGGGAGAAAGCTTTGGGGGCAAAAGTGGACTGGACTGAAAAGAACTTTTCTAGGGCTCCAAACAAGGTGATTCAAACTCGAATTTAAATAAATTTAAACTCTCGCTTGAACCACAAGCAATACAAAAATAAATGCATCAACATAAATGCAACAAAAATGTTTCTACAACTTGTATTTAATTTTAATATTCATAAATAATTTATTTAACCTTTATTAAATTTAAACAAATTAAATAAAAGCCAATTAATTACTAAAAAATTTAAATAGGCCATTTTTGGGTGTTACACTTCGGCTTCAGATATCCTGCCACTTTTGTCAGTACCGACTTGGTTGATCTTGGTGGTCTCTTCAACCTCAGCCACTGTCAATGGATCTCTGGTAATTTCATCGACTGAAGCAGTTTGTTTCTCCACATCATCGGTTTGAATTGCCTTTATAAAGGCCTTGGTTGGAGATCTGACCAAAGAAAGAAGCAATATCAAATTGCGACCACTAGATAGCAAGACAACTACTCAACAATGACTAGAGTTATTTTTCTACTTACTCCATGAGAGGTGTCGGGGCAGTCAGAGGTTGGAAACTGAAATTCTTCAGAAGAGTTAGCTGCCTTTTTCAACTTGTAGTGCTCCCAGTCGTTCCACTCATCATTGCACTTGTTGTGGATGAACCTTGTGGCTTCACGATGCGCTTGGGTGCCTTGTCTTGCTCAGCAAGATCCACTTCAGATGGAGCAGCCCCAGTGATTGGCTTCGGAATACTAACGAAGGAGTAGCTTGAACGCTTCCTTTTCGCACCAACAGGGATTGTTGGGGTACCCTTGAGCTTTCTGGTTCGAAGTCCGCTACGGTGGTGGTAAGTTGCCAGAAATTGTTACTCTAATTAGAAGACTAGGCATAGGGGGCTTACCTTTGACTTTGCCTTGTTTTGGATCTATCGATGCTGTGTCCGCATCTGAGTCGGCGACGCATTCTTCATCAGCCTTGGTGGCAGTGTCGGGAATGTCCTCAGTGCTCAATATTCTTTCGGAAGAAGTCTTGCTGATGTCCTTCCAAGCTTCCTCAGTTAAATCATCAGCAAGCATCGTGGCCTGGGTTGTTAAAAACAACTCGAGTCAATATTATTTCAAATAATGGTTTCTGAAGTAAACACTACAATTACTTATAGGGTCTGGAGGACTTGACTTTGAGTATTCTCCGACGATGACTGGTTTTTCTGTGGCACCAGTAAACAAGCGATCTAATCGCATAAGAACTGTTTCGCCAGAAAGCTCCTCAGGTACCATTAGCGATGGATCTGTGTTGCCTTCATATTCATATCCCAGATTGCAACGCTCTTGAAGCGGTTGAATCCTTCGCTTTAAAAAGCTGAAGGCGATTCCAACACCTGTCAGACCTTAGATCTTCAATGCATCTACTCGCTTTAACAAAACGGGTACTTCTTTGGCTTCTTCAGGTGTTAGACGTAAATTCCAGTTAGAAAGATCTCATGGGTACCACCCATCTTTCTCTGGACAACTTTTACTATGATTGCTTGCTGCATTAAAATTATTCAAGAAAGGCTCAGATAAACAAATATGTGATGTTATTGACACAAAGGAATACATAATGCTATCAACTCACCAATGGTAAACCATTTTGCCTTCCAATCTCTGCATGAGTCCATGATAGGCATATCAAACCATTTAGCCCGCATATTCTGGCGGAACTGGATCCCGGCTCCGCCGACTACCTCTATCCGTTGAAAATTTTAATGGGGCTTGATGTGGTACAAGGTACGAAACAAAGGTAGACTTGGTTTAATACCTAAGAACGCCTCACATTCGTGGACCTGCACAAAGATATAGAGAACTCCATTTTGATTAAGGTGGTGAAGTTGAAGTTTGTAGAAAGAAAGCAATTCTCTCATGAATGATGACAGTGGCAAACCTACTCCTCGCTCACAGAATGAAAGAAAGAGAGGAATTTCTTCATTGTTTTCAGTCGGGAAAGGTTGTTACCAACATGATTTCCATTCTAAAGTCGCCTGGGAAAGAAGCAAAACTTGTTCTACCAGATTATTCAGATCATCGGTAGAGGTTGTGCATTGTTTCCAGGCATTGGCTGGGCACGGAGGATCTTTGAACTCGACCCGGACATTTGGATCAACCAAGGAAACTTTCTTCCTTGTGGATTTCTTTTCTGGCGGCTGCGTGGATCCAGCATCACCCGCTTTTTTCACTGCTCCTTGCTTCCTACCCATCTTGACTATGGGCGACAAACAACTAAAAGAGATGCGATAGGGATGTGAAAACCTCGGGGGCTAAAAGCTCAAGGATTGAAAGCTCGGGGGCTCAATACCAAGCTCTATGAGGCGAATGGTGATTGCAACAGCTTAATGCAGTGAAATGAACCAAGACCTATCGCTTTAAAATTTATAACCTTTGATAGGGTTACTGTTTGATACAGTACTATGGCATCTCATATTCTGTTATTTTGGCTGGTTTTTAGGGATAACCTTCCTAATTAAGCCACGAGCGATGGCATATTCAGAGATTTTGAATTATGGTTATTTTGGCCGGTTTTTTAGGGATAACCTTCCTAACCAAGCCTTGATCTTTAAACAAAATATATTTGCTTTAAAGCTCGGGGGCTGTTACCAGGATATCCGGGATTTTATTTTCCAAAAATTTTGGTTCAATCCAAATTAAGACCTTCGACTAGTTTTAACAAAACTACTCGAAGCTCGGGGCTACACCCAATGGGTGCACCTACTCGGTGCACGCCATTAAACCACTCGAGATGAAGATAGAAGACTTCTTTTTGAACCTCCGACTACTCAAAAAGTACTCGAAGGCTCGGGGGCTACACCCATTGGGTGCATCTAAAGATGCACTCCAATATAAACTACTCTACATAGATGACCTGAGCATCTTGGGCATGGCTCCAACTACTCGAATTGTCTAGATATTATGTTTTTAAAGATATTAAAGCAAATTCAAGATTTGAAGAAAAGGCGCAAGATGCTCGGGGGTTTGTGGGACCAGGATCCCTAGGGCCACTCATCCATGGGATTAAAACTACTCGATAGGGAAGGTTTAATCCGACTCCTTTAAACCAGTCGGCTATGGTGCAAGACGGCGTAGTTGATTAGGAAAGACTAGTCGTGTACTGTTAGGAGACTCCCCAAAGTACCCTGTTGTAGTACTCCTTGTTTTATACGACTAGGATTATGTAACCGACTTGTAACTCTGCTGCCCGGATATATAAGGAGGAGCAGGGACCCCCTAAAAACAACTCAACTCACGTGCAATACAATCAAGCACACATGACGTAGGGTATTACGCTACTCGCGGCCTGAACCTGTCTAAATCTTTGTGTTGTTCGTGCACTGTCGTTCCTAGAACTCGGCGAGACCCACAAATCTATTTCCTGGGGTACACCCTAGCAGACGTGCTCGACATAAATCGTCGACACATGGGAATCCTTAAGATTAGCATAAAAAGTCTTTAGCTCCTCATAGGAATTTTGGAGTGAAACATTTTTCAGCTCCATATCCTTCAACCAGTTGTTTTGATATGCTATGCTTCCAGAAAAGGAGATTTAGGGGCGTGAATAGCAGGGCAAGAACAAGGTGGGAAGCACCTCCTACATGCCACGTACGATGCCACCTTCGGGGATGCCCAAGCCAACTTCTTTTAGAGCACCCCACCAGTGAGCAAGCGATCCACACCTTCGACAGCTACTGCACCATCACCGCCGCCACCATCTTCTGCACGTTCTTTGGATTTAGGTAAATTTCTTTGCAGGAGGGCAGCAAGAGTCCCACCTCGACACCACACACTTCCAACATTCAGTGCCACCATTGCCATGGGCTTGTCCACGTGCAGAAGGATTGTCCTAGTCAGCGGGCATACATTGCTACAGAAGATGGATACATAAGCACCTCCGACATTGAAGATGATGACGCAAATGATATTGATGAGGATCGTGGCATTGCATTTGGTAATGAGGACACGACGGCCTTTAGAAACATCATTGTGCAGCGAGTACTTAGCACACAAGTACAACAACCTGAGAAGATCCAACGCCATAACATGTACCAAATTTTTTCGTCATCAACAACTGTCGCACACGTGTCATCATTGATGGAGGTAGTTGCAATAATTTGGTGAGTTCTAATTTGGTCAAGAAGCTTGGCTTGGCCGCACGCCCTGATCCCCATACATATGGTATTCAGTGGTTTAGTGATGCGGGGAAAGCTAAGGTAACACAAACCTGTAGCGTTTCTTTTTCCACTGGTACATCTGCTGATTCTGTTGACTGTGATGTCGTACCTATGGATGCTTGTTCTCTTTTATTGGGACATCCTTGGGAATTTAATAATGATGCTATACACCATGGAAAAAGTAATAAATACACTTTCATAAATAAAGGACAGAAAATTACTTTGCTACCTATGACACGTGCTAAAATTGTACAAGCTGATAAAGAACGAGCTGCTAGTTTGCATGATAAGGAATCTAAAAATCTGCAAGTTGCTAAATCTATTTACTCACCTAAAAAGGATAAGTCTGCACCAACTTTTGAGGTCGAGGGAATTAAATTAAAGGGGGGAGTTATGCTTGCAATGAAATCTGAACTTGCTGAACTTTCTGATGATATGTGCTATGCTTTGGTATGCAAACTAGCTTTGTTTTTGCTTGATGATATTGCTAGCTCTTTGCCTCCTGTTGTCACTAATATTTTGCAGGAGTATGAGGACGTTTTTCTAGCCGAGTTACCACCGGGGCTTCCACCTTTGAGAGGGAAAGAGCATCAAATTTATTTGATCCCCGGAGCCACATTGCCGAACCGTGCTGCTTATCGCACCAATCCCGAGGAGACTAAGGAGATTCAGCGACAAGTCCAAGAACTGTTGGACTGTGGGTATGTATGTGAAAGCCTTAGTCCTTTGTGTTGTTCCTGTGCTTTTGTTCCCAAGAAAGATGGTACTTGGCGTAGGTGTGTTGATTGTCGAGCTATCAATAATATTACCATTCGATATTGTCATCCTATTCCTAGCCTAGATGACATGCTTGATGAGTTGTGTGGTGCTATAATTTTCACAAAGATAGACTTGAGTAGTGGTTACCACCAAATAAGAATGAAACTTCGAGATGAATGGAAAACAACTTTTAAAACCAAATTCGGGTTATATGAGTGATTAGTTATGCCTTTTGGTTTAACGAATGCACGTAGTACTTTCATGCGATTGATGAATGAGGTTTTGAGGGCTTTTATTGGGTGATTTGTGGTGGTTTACTTTGATGATATATTAATTTTCAGCAAGTCTTTGGATGAACATATGGAACACTTACATGTTGTTTTTTATGCTTTGAGAGATGTGGTGGGAACTAGGGTTTCCCGATCTTTCGAAAGGTTATGATAACTCTCGATTTGGTGGAGTCGTGACTCAAATCGATCCGGCTTCCAAACAACACGTTCTGAACCCCGCAATTGCAGCACCACGTCTCCTCAGGTTATCAACTGGCGTTGCATGGTTGACCTCGTCCAGAAGGCTAATCCTTGCATATGTATGATTAAACTCACGAAGTTGGGGTCTCACAAACCGATGAGCGGCGACACTGTTCTTGATAGAATTGATCTAAGCAAAACCCAAGCCCTAACTTGGGTGGTGGCTACTGTTTTAAGGAGTCTAGGGTCATGGTTGACCCCCCTAGACGCACCCCTATTGGGCTCAACACGATACAACGCCCAAAGGCCAAAATACGGCGACGTAGCATCGAAACAAATTCTGGACGTCAACTTGTTTTGTTGATTCCTGATGACTCCAGACAAATTTTGACATGAGACCAATGCCATTTCAAAGATTATCTTCTTAGCTTTCCAAGCATATAAAGAACGTCCAAATCTGATCCCATATGTGACCCGGGCGTACGATTTAGCGCTGACTGCTCCTGGACTCCGAGGTGGGCTCGAAATCGATGGCCTCAAATCCTCTTATCCCAAATAAGAATGGAACTTGGAGATGAATGGAAAACAACTTTTAAAACCAAATTCAGGTTACATGAGTGGTTAGTTATGCCTTTTGGTTTAACCAATGCACCTAGTACTTTCATGCGATTGATGAATGTGGTTTTGAGGGCTTTTATTGGGCGATTTGTGGTGCTCTACTTTGATGATATATTAATTTTCAGCAAGTCTTTGGATGAACATATGGAACACTTACGTGTTGTTTTTTATGCTTTGAGAGATGTGATGGGAACTAGGGTTTCCCGATCTTCCGAAAGGTTATGATAAGTCTCAATTTGGTGGAGTCGTGATTCAAATCGATCCGGCATCCGAACAACAAGTTCCAAACCCCGCAGTCGCAGCACCACGTCTCAGCAGGTTATCAACTGGCATTGCACAGATGACCTCATCTAGAAGGCTAATCCTTGCATGTGAATCGAAGAACACAAGCAAGAACGAGAAAGATTGCAACACAATTGCAGATGTATGATTAAACTCACGAAGTTGTGGTCTCACAAACCGACGAGCGGCGACACTGTTCTTGACAGAATTGATCTAAGCAAAACCCAAGCCCTAACTTGGGTGGTGGCTACTGTTTTAAGGAGTCTAGGTTCATGGTCGACCCCCCTAGACGCACCCCTATTGGGCTCAACACGATACACGGTCCAAAGGCCAAAATACGGTGATGCAGCACAGAAACAGATTCTGGACGTCAACTTGTTTCATCGATTCCTAATGCCTCCAGTACTTTCATGCGATTGATGAATGTGGTTTTGAGGGCTTTTATTGGGCAATTTGTGGTGCTTTACTTTGATGATATATTAATTTTTAGCAAGTCTTTGGATGAACATATGGAACACTTACGTGTTGTTTTTTATGCTTTGAGAGATGTGATGGGAACTAGGGTTTCCCGATCTTCCAAAAGGTTTGGAACGTGTTGTTCGGAAGCCGGATCGATTTGAATCACGACTCCACCAAATCGAGAGTTATCACTCCCCCTCTTAGTCCTAGGGAATCCCAAAACAAAGTCCATAGAAATATCTGCCCAAGGAGTAGAAGGAACTGGAAGAGGCATGTATAACCCATGTAGATCAAGCGAGACTTAGCTTTTTGACATGTGGAGCAGCGAGAAACAAACCTCTCAACATCTCTCTTCATATGAGGCCAAAAATTGCGAGACATGTCATATGAAGAGAGATGTTGAGAGGTTGATAACCTACTGAGACATGGTGCTGCAATTGCGGGGTTCAGAACGTGTTGTCAGAAGTCGGATCGATTTGAGTCACGACTCCACCAAATCGAGAGTTATCAGAACCTTTCGGAAGATTGGGAAACCCTAGTTCCCATCAGAAACATTGAAGGTACTGTAGCTGAAGGAGATGTGGAGAAAGCCAATAGCACACCACTCGCCATCATTGATGTGGAAAAGGCTAGTGAGGAGCCATCTGATGAGGACATCACCGCCAACGATACAGCCACGCCATCTTCTCCTATCATTGCCAGTTCTATTACCCGTGCTCGTGCTAGACAACTTAATCATCCGGTGAGTTCACTCCTGAGTTCATGTTCATCATATTTAGACTGTGGAGACCAGTGCACTCTTGTTTTGCTTAGGAATCATGGAGAGGATCGAGAACGAAAAGGATTCGCGCGGGCTGGATTCGGACTGCAGAAAAACTTCAACTTGTGATGGACGCCACAGTCGCATACGGACTCGTATTGGGGCATTCAAGTACTTCACGGAAAGATTATCAAGTCTACTTCCCAACGTATCCAACCACATGTACATAGCTGTTCGAAGTCGGCCAAAATCGTCTATTTGCGCCAAGATGTTTTCTGCCCATGATGCTGCATCATCTTATTTTGGCCCAATGGGCCGTGTATCATGTAGAGTCCATTATGGACACATCCTAGGGTTGGAGCACAACCCAGAACCCCTATGGTCATCCTCCCTTGTCTTATACCCCTTACCGCCGCCAAAAACACTGGGGGTTTTTTTAGATCAAGTTTAGCCATTGCTACTTGCTTGTAAGCACGCGTGCTGGCCCAGCCGCCCATCTTCGAGTCTTCAGAACCCCACTTCGTTTGTGATTGAGTTTGAGATTGAACACTTCATTTCCATTTAGTAATTTCTATACTTGTTCAATACTTGTTCTTGCTAGTTCTTCAATTGCTTTGCAGGACATGACCGGGTGACGTGATGAGGACATCACCGGCTTAGATACGACCATATTAATGGCTTGCAAACCAAAGGTGAATCAATCCTATATCACAAATATTGTTGGTATATTCGATGAATTGATGCTGCGCCATGATGTATGTTCATTCTCATTTTCATAAATACATACGTGGATTAAAAAGAGTGCTAGACACATATGGAAGGCATGGAGGACCAAAAAAGTTGATTGGGGACCAATTCTAAGTATTCCCACGTCCTCCATCAAGTTACCACGTCACATTGGCCCAAAGAAGGAAAGAGACCAAATCCAACACGTTTTGGAAAGTCTGGATTCGGACTGCAGCAAAGTGCTGACTTGCGACGGCAACCACGGTTTCATCCAGACTCCGTTTTGGGCGTTTAAGTACTTGATGAAAAGCTTCTCAAGTCTACTTTCAGAAGGATCTAGACTCACCTCATATCTGTTCGGATGCGGCCGCAATCATCGATTTACGACAGAGACCTTTTCTGCCCACGGTGCCGCGTCACCTTATTTTGGGCCAATGGGCCGTGTATCAAGTTGGGTCCATTAGGGGCACGTCCTATGGTTGTAGGACGACCCCAACCTCATCCTGGTCATCCTCCACCCTCTTTTATACCACCATAGCCGCCACAAACAGATTGAGTTTTGTTTAGATGAAAGTTTAGCCATTGCTACTTGCTTGTAAGCGCGCGTGCTGGTCCAGCCACCCGTCTTCGAGTCTACAGAACCCCACCTTTGTGAGTTTATGTTGGTAGATATTTTCAATTGAGTTGCTTGTTCTACTTGTTCTTGCTTGTTCTTCGATTGCTTGCAGGAATTACCCTAGTGGTTTGGTTGATCGTGCTCCACAAGATCGCGGCTACCGCTGGAGTTGGTGTATCGGTTGCTAAGGCGCAGCGCATGCCCTTGTGGTGTTGTAGTCAGGCCGTGAACGTCTCTCCAGTCTAAATCAAAGTTATCCCCCCTCTCATCGAAAGATCGGGCATAAACCCCAGCGGGTTCACATCATGACGTGCTTCCACAAGATCACGACATCCATAGGAGGTGGTGTATCGGTTGCTAAGGTGCAGTCTTTGGAAGGCTGTAGTCAGGCCGTCAACGTTGTCTCCTCCAATCGAGTTATCCCCCATGCCTCTCATCGAAAGATCGGGCATAAACCGTAGCGGGTTGGCATCAGTTGGTAATCAGAGCAAGGTTGTTCGGTGAGAGATTCCAATCCTTCCCCCTATTTTTTCCTACGGTACACAAAAGCCAAAAAAATTAGTAGATTAGTTTACCGTGATCCTATAAACCCTTTGAGCCTTGCTAGTACTGCTTAGTGAGGGCTTGTTGAGTTTTCGGTTGCATCGGTCGCGTCGAGTTGTTGGTCTTAGTTCTGGTCATTTAGAGTTTTGAGTTCTTGTCATGTTTCAGTCACAACTGTGTGCGGTCCTTCTATTCCTGTGCGGGCGATTTTGAGTACTCTTTGGTGACCTAGTCCGACCAGGAATCTTCTGGTTGCGTGAAGGGGAAACCGAACCGCACACCGTGTCGAAGTCCGAGTTGCAATCGATTTTGGAGTCCAATTTGCTGGCTGCGCAGGTTACATAATTGGTGGCTGTTGCATTGTGTATCTATCCTCAATGTGTTAAAGGAAGGCAGCGGTACTTCATATCCCCATATTCAACCTCTCCAAGTTTGTGCATAAACAGATCAGTTCGCCTTACTGTAGAGAGAGAGAAGAATACCCCCGTACTTTTTGAAAAAGTTTTTTTACTGGAATACCCTTGTACTTTTTGAAAAAGTTTGTGTGGTCATTGGCTGTTTGGGATCCTCTTTGTTCATATATTCAGTTTTGAGGACCCCTGAAAAAAGAAAAGAAAAAAATAGAAAAAAAGAAAAAAAAGAGAAGAAGCAAAAGAAAGAGAAGAAAGAAAGGGGTTGATCATTGTGATTGTTTTCGGTGGTGCGTTGTGACTTCCTTTGTGTCTAGGCTCGCGTCTCTAGCACTGTCTAGGCTAGGACCAGCACAATATCGCCGTTGAACGATTATTCAGCTTGCTTTGTTTTAACTAACGTGGTGCTAGCTATTCCTTGTTTTCAGCCCACCTATAGCTCCACATATCCGACTACAGCTTTATAGGTCTTGTTGCTGCAGCACCGATACACTTCATTCCAGGTTTGCAGACTTGTTGGTAACCGTGCCCTCCTGTCGAGCAATGTAAGAATTGGTAAGAGCTTGTATCACAAGTTGAGAGTGAGTGTCTTATAGTACCTACATCCTATTAGCTATAGGGTTTTTATTTCTTCACCTGTTCCTTTTGTTGCTTTTGTTTGTTTAACCATGACAGGCTCTCAAGATGATGGTGATGGATCTCAAAGTGACAAGATTCCACGGTCTCCTCGCACCAAGGGCATCATACAACATTTTGAAATGTTGGTGAAGCAACACAACGAGGGGATTGACAATGACTTGCTGGTGACAAATGACAAGATTGGGCAATTGGAGGCCTCACAGATTGCAACCAATAGCAAGCTTACGAAGATGGAGGCGTTAGTGGTTCGCATGGACAAGAGTCTTGCTGTACTTTTGAGGCGATTTGATGAGATGCATGCTAAAACCACCACTGGAAAAGATGGATATGACAGGAAGGAAGAAAGTTTTGAAGACAATGCTTATAGTGCAGATACTGAAGTCGAAGACCAAGATCCTGCTCGCCGTTGGCAACGTTATAATCGTCGAGGTATGGGTGGTCATCGACGACGTGAGGTACATGGTAATGATGATGCTTTTTAGCAAGATTATTTAAGATACCTCCTTTTGATGGTAAATATGATCCTGATGCTCATATTACTTGGGAAATTGCTGTTGATCAAAAATTTACATGCCATCAATTTCTTGAAGCCACACGTGTTAGGGCTGCTACTAGTGAGTTTACTGAATTTGCTTCTGTTTGGTAGATAGAACATGGCAAGAAACATCCTAATAACATGCTACAAACTTGAGATGCTTTGAAACGGGTCATGCGGGCTAGATTTGTTCCTTCTTAACATGCACATGATCTGTTACATAAGTTGCAGCAATTGAGATAGGGTGCTAAAAGTGTAGAAGAATATTATCAAGAGTTACAAATGGGTATGCTGCGTTGTCAAATAGAGGAGGGTGAGGAACCTGCTATTGCTAGATTTGTAGGAGGGCTGAATAGAGAAATTCAGGACATCGTTGAATATAAAGATTATAATAGCATAATGAAATGTTTTCATATTGCTTGTAAAGCTGAAAGAGAAGTGCAGGGACGACATGTAGGTGCGAGGTCTAATGTTTCTGCAGGAAAATCAGCACCATGGCAGCAGCGTACGACTACTTCCTTGACTGGGCGTGCACCTCCTCCAACTCCATCGCCGAGTCGATCAGCACCGCCGCCTCCCTCCAGCGACAAGACACGTGTTGTTCCTGCAAATTCAGCAACAAAATCTGTGCCAAAACCAGCCGGTAGTACTTCCTCAGTTGCCTCCACAGGTAGAACAAGAGATATCCAGTGTCACCGGTGCAAGGGGCATGGGCATGTTCAGCGTGATTGCCCAAACAAGCGAGTTCTGGTGGTTAACAATGATGGTGGGTATTCCTCTGCTAGTGATTTCGATGAACAAACACTTGCTTTGCTCGCGGCTGACGATGCAGGTAGTGAGGATGCACTAGATGAACAGATTGGTGCGGATGATGCGGAGCATTATGAGAGCCTCATCGTGCAGCGTGTGCTTAGTGCACAAATGGAGAAGGCGGAGCAAAATCGGCGGCATATATTGTTCCAAACAAAGTGTGGGTCTATTGTGAGGGGTATTGTGACGAACCGGATTCTCACCGACGAGAACCCGACTCTCTGTACCCTTGAGATAGTCCCAGGAATAGCAGCTATCTCGTACAGAACTCATCTTAGTCAAATATCACATCCATACAGCGGAAAAAGATTCATTACATGATGTTCGGCCGAACTGACCAGTTCGGCCGAACCTATCCGTTCGCCCGAACTGGCCGGGGCACCCCCCTCGGCGCCTTGGCCGGTGCTCTACCTCAACCGCCTCTCCCACCTATAAATAGAAGTGTTCTCCTCACTTGTAACACACACCTTTAATTAGTAGTTACATCCTTGTCAATAGTCAATACTCTTTATCCAATGCTTCCCTGCGGAAATATAAATACGATACCTAGGAATACTCCCGGTTGAAATAGGACGACGTGCAGGTGCAAGGTCTAATGTTTCTGCAGGAAAATCAGCACAATGGTAGCAGCGTACGATTAGTTCCTTGACTGGGCGTGCACCTCCCCCAACTCCGTCGTCGAGTCGTTCAGAACCACTGCCTCCTTCTAGTGACAAGACACGTGTTGTTCCCACAAATTCAGCAACAAAATCTGCCCCAAAACCAGCCGGTAGTACTTCCTCAGTTGCCTCCACAGGTAGAACAAGAGATATCCAGTGTCACCGGTGCAAGGGTTATGGGCATGTGCAGCATGATTGCCAAAAACAAACGAGTTTTGGTGGTTAACAATGTTGGTGGGTATTCCTCTGTTAGTGATTTCGATGACCAAACACTTGCTTTGCTTGCGGCTGACGATGAAGGTAGTGAGGAGCCACTAGATCAACAGATTGGTGCGGAAGATCGGAGCATTATGAGAGTCTCATTGTGCAGCGTGTGCTTAGTACACAAATGGAGAAGGCGGAGCAAAATCAGCGGCATACATTGTTCCAAACCAATTGTGTAATTAAAGAGCGTTCTTGTCGCTTGATCATTGATGGAGGCAGCTGCAGCAACTTGGCTAGCAGCGACATGGTGGAGAGACTTTCACTAAAAACAGCACCACATCCACATCCACATCCATACCACATTCGATAGCTGAACAACAGCAGTAAGGTAAAGGTAACCAAGCTGGTTCGAAATAGTTTTGCTATTGGTTCATATCATGATGTTGTGCCTATGGAAGCTTGTTATATTTTGGTAGGTAGGCCATGGCAATTTGATACAGATTGTAGACATCATGGTAGATCAAATCAATATTCTCTCTACACCATGATAAGAAACTTGTTTTGCTTCCCATGTCTCGCGAGGCTATTGTGCGTGATGATATTGCTAAAGCCGGAAAAGATAAAACTGAGAACACTAAAATTGCCAAATCTGCTGAAAGTAAGAAAGATGAGATAAGATTAAAAGGGCATTGCTTGCTTGCTACTAAATATGATATAAATGAATTGGTTGCTTCTACTTCTGTTGCCTATGCTTTGGTGTGCAAGGATGCTTTGATTTCACTTCACGATATGAAGCAATCGTTGCCCCCTGCTGTTGCTAACATTTTGCAGGAGTATTCGGATGTGTAAATCTTTGCCCCCTGCTGTTGCTAACATTTTGCAGGAGTATTCAGATGTGTTTCCAAGTGAGATACCAGCGGGGCTGCCACCAATGCGAGGGATTGAGCACCAAATTGATCTGATTCCTGGTGCATCTTTGCCTAACTGTGCACCATAGAGAACAAATCCGGAGGAGACAAAAGAAATTCAGCGGCAAGTGCAAGAGCTACTCGACAAAGGTTATGTGCGTGAGTCTCTTAGTCCTTGTGCTGGCCCATCACTGTTTTGCATAAAAAAACACTAAAAGAAAAATAAAATAAATATCTAGCGACCACTGGTTTTAGGCCAAGGTATTTGTATGTCTGCAAGCCTTGATTCAAGGCTAGTGGCCAAATTTCACTTGGCCTGGCGAGTTTTCGCTCGTTCTTTGCGCTCCGTGCAAGATAGGAAACGTACTCTACGCCTCCGCTCCCATGCCGCTCCACTAGCCTGTTTTGGGACCCATTGTTTCAACACTCGCACACAAGCTAGTTCCGTGGCATTCCACTAGTTGGCATATATGCCTTTTGGGTTAACTAATGCACCTAGTACTTTCATGAGATTAATGAACGAGGTTTGGCGTGCTTTCATTGGGAAATTTGTTGTAGTATACTTTGATGATATTTTGATCTACAGCAAGTCCATGGTTGAACATCTTGATCACTTGCGTTCTATTTTTAATGCGTTACAAGATGCACGTTTGTTTGGTAATCTTGAGAAGTGCACCTTTTGCACCGATCGAGTGTCTTTTCTTGGCTATGTTGTGACTCCACAGGGAATTGAGGTTGATCAAGCCAAGGTTGAAGCTATACAAGGATGGCCTATACCAAAGACTATTACAAAGGTGAGGAGTTTTCTAGGACTTGCTGGTTTCTATCGCCGCTTTGTGCAGAATTTCAGCACCATTGCTGCACCATTGAACGAGCTTATGAAGAAGGGAGTGCCTTTTGGTTGGGACAAAGAGCAAGAGAATGCTTTCAATATGCTGAAAGATAAGTTAACACATGCACCTCTCCTCCAACTTCCTGATTTTAATAAAGCTTTTGAGCTTGAATGTGATGCTAGTGGAATTGGATTGGGTGGTGTTTTGCTACAAGAGGGAAAACCAGTTGCATATTTTAGTGAAAAATTGAGCGGGCCTGTTCTGAATTATTCCACTTATGACAAAGAATTGGATGCTCTTGTTCGCACATTGGAAACTTGGCAGCATTATTTGTGGCCCAAAGAGTTTGTTATTCATTCTGATCATGAATCATTGAAACATATTCGTAGTCAAGGAAAACTAAACCGTAGACATGCTAAGTGGGTTGAATTTATTGAATCTTTTCCTTATGTTATTAAGCACAAGAAAGGGAAAGAAAATGTTATTGCTGATGCCTTGTCTAGGAGATCATAGATATACATTGCTGAACCAACTTCATTACAAAATCTTTGGATTAGAAACAATTAAAGACCTATATGCTAATAATGCTGATTTTAAAGAGGTGTTGCTGCATTGTAAAGATGGGAAATGATGGAACAAATTCATCGTTAGTGATGGGTTTGTGTTTAGAGCTAACAAGCTATGCATTCCAGCTGGCTCCGTTCGCTTGTTGTTGTTGCAGGAAGCGCATGGAGGTGGCTTGATGGGGCATTTTGGAGCCAAAAAGACGGAAAATATACTTGCTGGTCATTTCTTTCGGCCAAAGATGAGAAGAGATGTGGAGAGATTCGTTGCTCATTGCACTACATGTCAAAAGGCTAAGTCAAGGTTAAATCCACACGGTTTGTATTTGCCTTTACCCATTCCTAATGCTCCTTGGGAAGATATTTCTATCGATTTTGTGATGGGTTTGTCGAGAACTAGGAAGGGTCGTGATAGTGTGTTTGTGGTTGTTGATAGATTTTCTAAGATGGCACACTTTATACCATGTCATAAGACTGATGATGCTTCTCATGTTGCTGATTTGTTCTTTCGGGAAATTGTTCGTTTGCATGGTGTGCCTAATACTATTGTGTCTGATCATGATGTTAGAATTATTAGTTATTTTTGGAAGACATTGTGGGCTAAATTGGGGACTAAGCTTTTGTTTTCTACTACATGTCATCCCCAAATTAATAATTCATTTAGGAAAAACCGAGATATAACCTAGTCAACTTTTATTTATAAATCTAATTGAATAAATATT
>OAMR01000012.1:3778197-3804430 GCA_900205405.1 Echinochloa crus-galli
GAGAGTATAGTTGAAAAGTAAAAGATGAACCGCAATTCTTAATTGACGGGGATACCATAATTTTATTGGTCTTGTGATCATCGGAGAGTACATTGAAGTTGTTACATAAACCCTTTTTCTGGGTAGAATTTCCTCAAATGCTCGATGTTCAACACATTTGGTAGATCTTCTCAATCTTGAGTCTGGAGGCGATATGTTCCAACTCCAATGACTTTCTTGACGAGAAAAGGCCCCTCCCATCGTGACATAAGCTTGTGTAGGCCGTCAGTCTTCTGCATGCGCCGCAAGACCAAATCTCCTATGACGAAAGAACTAGTTTGAACGGAGCGTTGGTGGTATCGTCGTAAACCTTCGAGATAGCGAGTGTTCTGGATAAGAGCTACCACTTGACCTTCTTCAACACTATCAACGTCTTGGAACCTTTCTCGCCGGGAAGTTTGTTCATCGTAATTTTCTAGTCGTGGTGCCTCCCAAAGGAGATCAGCAAATATAACTGCTTAAGACCCATAGATTAAAAAATATGGCGACTGTCCAGTTGCACGGCTGGGCTGTGTGCGTAAACCCCAAAGTACTGCGGGTAACTCCTTGGCCCATTTGCCACCGAATTTTTTCAGGGGATCATAAAGTCTGGGCTTTAGCCCTTGTAGCAATAAGCCATTAGCCTTTTCGACTTGTTCATTGGCGCGTGGATGAGCCACCGAAGCGTAGTGTGTCTCGATTGAGTACTTTTCATAATAATTTTGAAATTCTTCACTTGTGAAAACTGATCCCAAGTCTGTTATGATCTCGTGTGGTACTCAAAACCTTTGAACGATTCCATCAAAAAAATTGATTAGATTTTCTACCCGCGCGTTTACCAACGGCTGAGCTTCGATCCATTTGGTAAATTTGTCGATAGCTACAATAAGCCACTCGAAACCACCCGAATCTTTAGCTAAGAGGCCCACGAGATCAAGACCCCAACACATGAAGGGCCAAGATAATGGGATTGTGTTAAGTTCATAAGCTGGGATATGGGCTTGTCTGGCGAAGAATTGGCAGCCTTGACATTTTCTGATGATGTCTTCAGCATCGGCCTTGGCTGATGGCCAGAAGAAACCGGCTCTGTATTCCTTTCCTACCAAAGTGCGGGAGGCTGTGTGGTTACCGCAAACACCTCCATGAATTTCTGCTAGCAGTGCTTTTCCACGGTCAGCTGTGATGCACTTCATCAGAACGTTGACCGAGGCCCTACGTTGATAGAGTGTGTTGTCCACCACTACATAGTTCACAGCTCTGCGTCTGATACATATTTGTGCTTTCTTATCATATGGAAGTTTATGATCTCTCAGATATTCAATAAATGGAGTCATCCAATTGGAGTCGATGACCATGACCTGTAGTTCTGGTTGTACGTGAACTAGATTGGTCTCCTCAAGTGTTGGCTCCTTAATAGATGGCTGATGTAATTCAGGAACGAAGATCTCAGCTGGAACATTCGCATGTTTTGAACCTAGCGTGGATAAAGCATCAGCAATGACATTATAGTCTCGGACGACATGATGAAACTCCAGGGCATACAAGTGGTGCTTGAGTTTACGAACTTCTTTGATGTAGGCATCCATTGTCTCTTTAGAGCAGTCCCAATCCTTGTTGACTTGATTGATAGCAACAGCGGAGTCTCCATATACGCATCGACATTTGATACTAAGAGATGCAGCCAAACAGAGTCTGTGTAACATGGCTTCGTATTCTGCTTCATTGTTGGTAACTTTGAAGAGAATCTGCAAAACGTACTTGAGTTGGTCACCTTTGGGAGATATTAATAGAACACCTGCTCTACCACCTTCCAGCTTTAGAGATCCATCGAAATACATGATCCAATGTTTTGGGCGAGTGGTTGCCCTAAAGTACTGAAGCTCCATCGACTCGACCGTGAAATCTGCAAGGGTTTGCGACTTGATGGCCGTTTGAGAGGCGAAGTCGAGGTTGTATGCCGCTATTTCTGCCTTCCATTTGCATAACTGTCCAATGGCGTCAGGATTATTAAGGATTTTGCCTAAGGGAAATTTTGTCACCACAGTTATGTGGAAAGCCTGAAAGTAAATATAGGTGTTGTGGCCGCTCAACCATGATGACCGTGCTGATCACATGTGTTGTGGCCGCAATATATAAATATAGGTGGTCGTCTTTGGCAGGAGCCACGAGCACCGGAGGTGTAGACAGGTAGGTTTTGAGTTGTTCAAAAGCTCGGTGTGCTTCTTCTGTCCAATTGAATTGGTCTCGGTTCTTCAGTAGTTTGAAGAAAGGAAATCCCTTCTCTCCGAGTCTTGAGATGAATCTATTGAGGGATGCTATGCAGCCCGTGAGTTTTTGTACGTCCTTGATGCTTCCTGGGTCTTCCATGTTAAGGATAGCTGTGATTTTGGAAGGGTTAGCCTCGATGCCTCTGCGACTGACAATGAACCCGAGTAGTTTCCCTCAGGGAACACCAAAGATGCACTTGGTCGGGTTTAGCTTCCAGCAAAACGTTCTGAGGTTATCAAATGTTTATTGTAAGTCAGCGATGAGGTTTTGTGGTTCTTTTGTTTTTACAACCACATCATCAACATATGCCTCTACATTGATGCCAATCTAGGATGACAAGCATTTTTGTATGGCTCGTTGGTATGTGGCACTGGCGTTCTTTAACCCAAACGACATTGTCGTGTAGCAATAAGCACCGAAAGGTGTAATGAATGAAGTCTTGATCTGATCCTCCTTTTTTAGGGCTATCTGGTGATATCTTGAGTAGAAATCGAGGAAACAGAGGAGCACACATCCAGCTGTGGAGTCTATGACTTGATCAATGCGTGGGAGACCCATGGGGTCTGGAGGGCAATGCTTGTTGAGATTTGTATAGTCAACACACATCCGCCACTCGTTGTTGTTTTTCTTTTTACCAGGACTGGATTGGCCAACCACTCTGGATGGAAAACTTCTTTGATGAATCCTGCTGCGAGTAGTTTGGCAAGTTCCGCTTTGATCACGTCACGTCTATCTTGAGCAAAACGTCATAGGCATTGCGTTTTAGGCTTCGCTTTTTCATCAACTTTTAAATTGTGCTCGGCAAGCTCCCTAGCGACACCAGGCATATCAGATGGTTTTCATGCAAATATATCTTTATTATCACGAAGGAATTTGACGAGCGCGTCTTCCTATTTACAATCTAAGTCAGCCCCTATAAGGGTTGTTTTGGACGAATCGCCCATCTCAAGGTCTATAGTTTTAAGCTGTACTTCTTTAGAAGGCTTGAAACTTGTGCTTGCAGGCTTCTTGCTTGGAACCTCCAGGTCTTCTTCTTTCAACTTCTTGGCCAGAGCAAGTACTTCCAGCATCTGGATAGGGACTTGTGAGGTGGCGGCGAATTCTACTGCTTCCACATCATAGTCGTAAGCGATCTTCAAATCACCTTTTAAGGAGAGAACTCCTTTAGGAGCAGGCATTTTGAGAACAAGATATATGTAGTGTGGAATCGCCATGAATCTGGCGAGGGCCGAACGCCCAAGGATCTCATGATACGAGGTCTCAAAGTCGGCCACTTCGAACTTAATGTACTCTGTCATGAAGTTGGCTTCTGTGCCGAATGTTATTGGGTGTGTGACCTATCCCAGGGGAATTGCCGCATTACCAGGCACGATACCGTAGAACGGAGATTCTATGGGCTTTAGGTGTTTGGTGATATCGAGTCCCATTTTGGTGACGGTCTTCACAAAGATGAAGTTGAGCCCGCTGCCTCCGTCAATGAGAACTTTGGTTAGTCTGGCTTGTGCCACCACTGGATCCAAAACCAACGGATATTTGCATGGGTTGGTGAAGTTGGTCCATTGATCCTTTCTGGAGAAGGTGATGGGAAGTTCAGACCACTTGAGATATGTCAGGGTGGCCGGTTGTATCGCCATGATTTCACAGAGTGAGAGTTTCTTTGCCCGTTTTGACTGATTTAAGGACTCGCCGCTGAATAGGACTGCTGCGACATTCTAGACTTGAGGAAAACCATTGTCATGATTGTTGTCGTCCTTGTCATCCTTCTTGTCATCCTCTTTGTCTGTCTTTGTTGGTCCTTGCTTATCAAATTCTTGTTTAAGGTGAAAGCAGTCGGCCATCTTGTGTCGTCTATTCGGATGATATGGGCAAGGTCCGTTCATCACTTTGTCAATAGAGACCGTGCTTTTCTTCCATGCGGGGCGTTCAACTGCCGCGGCAGTGTTGTCTGGCTTGCGCTTTTTGTTGTCGCGGTTGAAATCATGGTTGTTATCGTTGCGATGATCCTTGCCTCCTCTGTGGTAGTTATTCTCATTATTGTTGTTGTCGCGATGCCTGTCAAAGCGCTCGCACTCACGATCATCTTGATCAGCCCACTCGGCTGCCATGCGCCACAACTCTAGGATAGTTGTTGGTCGTCGTCTGCCAAACTCACGATGTAGCTATATGGCGTAGAGTCCATCATGGAAACAGTATATGACCTCATGGTTAGATATGTCCACAATTCTTGCTCTTTTTTCAAAGAATCTCTTGATGAATTTGCGCAGGGTTTCACTTTTATCCTGTTTATAGGCTGCCAATTCGAATCGGGTTCCAGGCTGAGACCATGTTCCCTGGAAATTGACAGTGAACTTCTTGGTGAGGTCTTCCCAGGACTTGATGGACCCGGGGCAAAGGCCCTCGAGCCATGTGAGCAGAGTAGTATCCATCATGATGGGGAAGTAGCTGACTTTTATGTTGTTGGATCCTCCGGCCATCTGGATCGCAGTTGAGTAGACTCTTAGCCACTGTTCAGGGTCTTGTTTGCCCGTGAACTTCTCGATGCCAGTTGTCTTGAACTTGCTAGGTAGCTTGATCTTCTTGATGCGTCTGGAGAATGCTAGGAAGGCATCATATTTGTCTGCTGGCGAACGGTTACGTTCGTGATGACCATCACTGCGGTCAGAGTCATAGTAGTTAACATGACTGTTCGACCTGTGGCTTGTGAGTTGTCAGGCCTCGGGCGTCCGCGATTGTAATCACGATCCTTGTCATGGTCCCGTCCGCGTGGAGGGCGATCACCGTCGCGATTGTTATCGCGGGGGGATTGTTGTTGCGTGGTCGACGATCTTCATCACGTAAGTGGTCATGGTCGCGGCCGCGTGGAGGACGATCGTGGTTGCGAGTGTGATCGCGGGGTAGTGGTGAAATTCTTTAGTCTGTGGAGCTCCGAGTTGATCTTGTTTGCTCTACTTGACTGTATTACAGAGCGAGCATCTCGGTTGGCGTTAATGTGGGAGTGGAGGTTGCTATCGTCGTTCGGCCCGTTACGTGGCCTATTGCCATCTTGTAGTCTGGCATTGGGGACTTGCGCGTTAGCTTGCCTTCCAGCTGCCCCGCCTGATGACTCTCGGGGAGCACAACTCGGGTGGGCCGATATTGCGGGTTCAGCGTGCGAGCGTCTTCCTCCAGGACGTCTGCCGCTTGAGGCTTGGTGGCTTAATGCAGGACCGGTGCTGATGTTCTCGCGAGATGTCTCTAGGAGAGTCAGGACCTGCCTGATTTGTGGTGATTCAGGCATGGACCTGACAATTTCTGCTGCAATAGATATGTTCAATTGAGCGTCCTGGAGCACCGATTGGTCACCAACCATCGCGAAATCTCGTGTAAGGTTTCGAGTTGTGTTAGTGCATATGGCTGCGTTAATACGCTTTTGCTTGCGCTTAGCGTTCCTTGCTTGTCTTGAGGTTCTCTGTTCCTCAGATTCTCCATTGGCAGTGCGTTCTTCTTTAGAAATGTCGCCGATCAGGTCACGATCGTATTGGGTGCCTTGGTCGCCAGAGCCGGCCATGGAGACTTCTCTACCAGGGTCGGGAGAAGTCTATAGTAGTAGAGTTGGGGCGTTGGAGAAGTTGTCTCATGTGCTGTCAGATGAGGAGGTGATGGAAGCCGTCTGACCGTCCTGGTAGGGTAGTTCTTCCAGGATCGTTGCGGCTAGCCTTGACTCGTTGTCTCGACATGCTTTGGTAGGAATCACGCTAGGCCAGTGAACAACAAGTCCTCCTGGTGTGCTAGGTACTACGAGTCCTGATGGGAGATAGACGATTGGTTGTTCAAGATCGTAGTCGGTCTTGAAGTGGGCACATCAGGTTAAGCGTGCGAAGTTGTCGGGGCTGTCGCTCAGTAGAACCATAAAATCATCGTCTTCGTTGTCTTCTGATGGCTCAAACGCCGGCTCAGAGTCCTTGCTGCTTTCCACGGTTGATCTGTTGATATGTAGCCACGGCTTTGGGGGCTCCGAGTGGGAATCGATCCGGGGGGGTTGTCCGATGGCGTAGCCATCTCGGAGTTCCCAACTCCTTCCATATTTGGAAGCGAGTTATACCCGATATTGTTTGAGGTAATCCCGATCGGAGTTGGGGTCGAAGTCGAGCTCGAAATCCTGTGAGGTGTCAGAATTGAGATCAAAATCTTCCCTATTGAGTAGTTTAATCCCGTGGATGAGTGGCCCTAGGGATCCTGGTCCCACATACGCCGTTTTGCTCAAGATAGTCATGATGCGATCAAGGCAGAGATCGCCAAACTACTCGCGGTTTGCTTCATCAGAGAAGTTTTTATCCAGAGTGGTTGGCCAATCCAGTCCTGTTCAAAAAGAAAAACAACAATGAGTGGCGGATGTGTGTTGACTACACAGATATCAACAAGCATTGCCCTCTAAACCCTATGGGCTCCCACGCATTGATAAAGTGATGGATTCTACGGCCGAATGTGCGCTACTTTGCTTCCTCGAGTGCTACTCGGGATATCATCAGATAGCCCTAAAGAAGGAGGATCAGATCAAGACTTTGTTCATCACACCCTTCGGTGCTTACTACTACACGACAATGTTGCTTGGACTGAAGAACGCCGGAGCCACGTACCAACGAGCCATACAGAAGTGCTTGTCATCCCAGATTGGCATCAATGTCGAGGCATATGTTGATGACATGGTCGTAAAAACAAGAGAACCACAAAACCTCATCGCTGACTTACAGGAAACGTTTGATAACGTCGGAACGTTCCGCTGGATGTTAAACCTGACTAAATGTGTCTTCGGTGTTCCCTCAGGGAAACTCCTTGGGTTCATTGTCAGTCACAGAGGCATAGAGGCTAACCCTTCCAAAATCACAGCTATCCTTAACATGGAAGCCCCGAGAAGCATCAAGGATGTACAAAAACTTACGGGCTGCATTGTAGCTCTCAACATATTCATCTCAAGACTTGGAGAGAAGGGACTCCCTTTCTTCAAGCTGCTCAAGAAGCAAGACCAATTCAACTGGACAGATGAAGCAAATCAGGCCTTTGAACAACTCAAAGCCTACCTGTCTACCCCCTAGTGCTTGTTGCTCCTGCCAAAGATGACCACCTCTATTTATACATTGCGGCCACAACACACGTGGTCAGCACGGTCATCATGGTCGAGCACAAAGAGGAAGGCCATGTATTCCCAGTACAGCGGCCAGTATACTACATCAGCGAAGTACTCTCCGATTCCAAGATACGCTACCCTCATGTACAGAAGCTACTCTACGGGATCTTTATCACCTCAAGGAAGCTAAGACATTACTTTCGGGCCTTCCACATAACTATGGTAACTAAATTTCCCTTAGGCAAAATCCTTAATAATCCTGACGCGACTGGACGGATATGCACTACCAGAATGATCGACATCTGCACCGGGTGGGAAAGCCCTTTAGCACCGGGTTTCCCACCCGGTGCAACTAATCCGAGGCTAAAGGGGTACCCCTTTAGCACCGGGTCGAATAACCGGTGCTAAAGGGCCTGCCTTTAGCACCGGTTGCTGCCTGAAACCGGTGCTAAAGACCCCGGATTTCTTTTTTTTTTTGCTTTTTTCAGTAGCCATGCGTGCACGTCTATATACGTATATATTCTAATACGTGTATTCTAATGCGTATTCGGCCGACTCTATATTCATACTAGCTGACATTGTTTAGCATGTCATGGTGAGATGCTCACGTACGTCGCCAATGCTGCATGCAATTTGACCAAGGTCTGACACGATTCCTTGGCGCCATTTCTTTACGCAAACTTCGAGCAGATTGTGAGAGAAAGAGTCCAAACACAATAATTACCGAGAGCTTTGCATGCACGAGAGGGAGAGGATATGAGCTAGCTAGGGAGGTGGTGTGTTCTTGTTGGAAGACAGACGGTGCCGATCAAGAGACCCTAGCTAACCTAACCCGGCCTATAAATCGAACAGGGCGATCCAGACATATAGATCGATCGAGGAAGGCTCGACGTGAATGTTTGTTTGGGAGACATTCACGTGGGCACTACCTTCTGCACCTCCAACCGAGAGGGCAAACAACACGTTTTGCTTGATACGTTGTCGATGGCAATGTGTTCCTCTGGAAGAATCTTCTTTACGAGTTTCAGTAGCTCCTCGAAACCCTTATCAGTAACACCATTTGCTGCCTTCCACTGCAGAAGTTCAAGTGTGCTACCCAACTTCTTTAGCCCCTCTTTGCAATCTGGGTACAGGTCAGTCTTGTGGTCCTGCAACATGCGCTGTATCTTTTTTAGTTCCTTATCATTGCCGCAGTCTTTCTCGGCATCACGCAACATTTGCCCGAGCCCATCAGTAGGTTCATTTTCCTGAGCAACATCTTCCTGAGCATCGCCTTCCCGAGCAACATCTTCCTCATCGGCATCACCCATTGCAGCATATGCAAAGGAACCGTAGTATTGAGCCAATAACGGAATGTCGTCATCGGCCTCGTCTTCTTCATCTTCATCCATTAGAATTCCTCTTTCACCGTGCTTCGTCCAAACAGAATAATTCCTCATGAAACCGTGCCTCATCAAATGCACTTGAAGACAACCTCTTTGTTTGTACGATTGTATATTTTTACAATGGGTGCATGGGCAGAACATGAAACCGGACGGCGTCCTGTTAGCCTCGGCGGCATCGAGAAACGTCCTAAGGCCATCACGGAAGGCCTGAGCGTGGGGGTCCCCGTACATCCATTGTCTATTTCATCTGCATTATTAACCAATAACAAATATACATACAATTTAAAGATAAAAAAATTAATATATAAATAAATACAAATTATATATATATTCCATTATATAAATAAATTTCTAAAACTACATTACTATATTCATTAAATATAACATTACTATAAGCCTTATAAGATTATAGTTTTCTATTAATTTATAAGATTTTATAGCATTTTATATGATTTTCTAGTATTTATAAGATTTTCTGTAATTTATAAGATTTCTATTATTTTATAAGATTTTCTAGCATTTTATATGATTTTCTAGTAATTTATAAGATTTTCTATTAATTTATAAGATTTTCTAGCATTTTATATTGATTTTCTAGTAATTTATAAGATTTTCTAGTAATTTATAAGATTTTCTGTAATTTATAAGATTTTCTAGCATTTTATATTGATTTTCTAGTAATTCTAAAACCACATTACTATAAGCCTTACAACTATTCACAAGTCATACAAAACAAAATACTAACTAGCTTGCCTTCTCTCTCCATTTAAAACACAACATGCATGAACACTCTCTCCACCATGAACTCAAGCTCTCTCCTCTCTCTCCTCCAAGAACACAATCTCTCTCTAGCTAGCTTTACTTTGATTCACAAATCCCTCTATTTCTAAATCATAGAAGGATTACAAGCTAAATAAACATTAGAGAATGAAAGAGTGTACCTTGTAGTGCTCCTTAGATGAGTAGATTCTTCACAAATTTTGAAAAAAATTTGGGCAGCACCTCCCCTCCCACGGCCGAGCAGCATGAACACAGCGCCTAAGTGTTCAGCTGGCTCGGGCGGGGAGGGAAGCCCCTATATTCAAACACATTAGCACCGGGTCGTGGAAAGACCCGGTGCTAATGTTCACCCTTTAGCACCGGGTGCAGCCACGACCGGTGCTAATGTGCCGAGGCCTTTAGCACCGGGTCGTGGCTGCACCCGGTGCTAAAGGGTGAACATTAGCACCGGGTCGTGCCACGACCCGGTGCTAATGTGTCCGAGGCCTTTAGCACCGGGTCGTGGCTGCACCCGGTGCTAAAGGGTGAACATTAGCACCGGGTCTTGCCACGACCCGGTGCTAATGTGTTTGAATATAGGGGCCTCCCCTCCCCCGCCCGAGCCAGCTGAACACTTAGGCGCTGTGTTCATGCTGCTCGGCCGTGGGAGGGGAGGTGCTGCCCAAATTTTTTTCAAAATTTGTGAAGAATCTACTCATCTAAGGAGCACTACAAGGTACACTCTTTCATTCTCTAATGTTTTATTTAGCTTGTAATCCTTCTATGATTTAGAAATAGAGGGATTTGTGAATCAAAGTAAAGCTAGCTAGAGAGAGATTGTGTTCTTGGAGGAGAGAGAGGAGAGAGCTTGAGTTCATGGTGGAGAGAGTGTTCATGCATGTTGTGTTTTAAATGGAGAGAGAAGAGATTAGCACGTGAGGATATTCTCTGGCTAACAGACTGTAGCGGCGCGGCGCACGGGAAGTCCGGCCTGGCTAACAAACCGTGGCGGCGCGCACGGAAAATTCGGCCGCAACCCATGCACCCTAGCTCTGCCTATATAAACCCATGACTTCCTCACGCTCAGGAAAAAGAGGGAGGGCCAGGGGCGTCCCCTAGGCTCTACTCTCGTGCACTTCGGTGGAGGCGGCGGCCAGGATGCAGGTCGCGCCGCAGCCGGCGCCTAGGACATGATCTACTCCAGCCCGGCCATCTCGTCGTCGTCACCGGAAGCGGCAGCACTCGTTGCGCCACGGCAGACCGGCGATGAAGCGACACGTCACTCCGCCGCTCCGAGTGCATATGCATATGCGCGGGCTGTGCCTAGCGGCACCCATGGGCGGATGCACGCTGGCATAATGCACATCTCGACAACCGCGGCGGCCACATCTCGACGAGTGCGTCGACGAGCTCATGACTTTTTCTTCTTTCATGCATCTCTGTCAGCTGCACACTGAGGCTTTTCTTCTCCAACGGAGGCGGCGACCAGATGAAGGAGGACCGAGGGAGAGAGCCCTGGAGGCACGCCCCTACCCGAAGGCAGCATCCTCGCCGGAGGAGCTGCGGCACGCCGGCGCCGTCTTGCCGAGCGGATCCATCCAGGAGCATCAAGAGGACATCCCAAGGAGTTGCTGGCCGAGGCGCCCCGCCCCTCCGTACGCACATGCGCCGGTTGTGGCGAGTGGCGGCATGGTGTTCAATCTCGACGGTGGCGGCGGCCGCATCTCGACGAGTGCGCCGACGAAGCTACATGCAGTCTGCCCAAGCCTGCACCAAGCCGGCAGCGAGAGGCCGGAGGCTTTCAAGATGATGCTGCGAAAGAGTTGCTGGCCGCGAGCACTCGGATGGAGGTGTTGCGCGCGGCCATCCTCACCCGCGGCAGCAGTGCAGCACTAGCTGCGCCGTCGCCCGTCACCAAGGACGTGACGATGCACATCGAGATGTCCGGAGGCTTCTTCGATCGGCACATGGAGACGTCCGGAGGCTTCTTCGAGCAAGGAGATTATCCATCCTCGTCACTTCTGCACAATGCCGGCGGCGCCCTTCTGATTTCCACCGAGCAAGTCGCCGAGACGGCTCGACTATCATCATGCCGCCGCGCCCATCCTTGGTGCCCTTCACTTCCACCAGCATGCAGCAAGCTCGCCTGTCTGACGTCGCTGCCGAGAGCCGGCGGCACACCAAAGCCGAAGAGCACAACGAGCTGGCCGGCAGCGCCTGGCCCTCCTTCTGCCATCACCCCAAGAAGACGTGCTGGAGCGGGATTGAGGCCGAGGACCACGAGAGAAGAACAGGTGCCATGGAGATGCTGCTGCTCCACTGCCGCTGGCCGGATACGGCGCCGTGGATGACGACCGAGGCAACCATCGGGCGGGCGACGTCAAGCAAGGAGGCTGCACTACCAGAATCCTTCACATCCGCCCGCCTCCTCCGCCTCGGCCATTTTTGGACCCGGTGCTGATGGGGCTTCAGCACCGGGTCCAACGGCTAGGAGCGGGGGCGGCGCGGAGGTGTGTCAGGGCGGACACATTAGCACCGGGTCGTGGCACGACCCGGTGCTAATGTTCACCCTTTAGCACCGGGTGCAGCCACGACCCGGTGCTAAAGGCCTCGGGCACATTAGCACCGGGTCGTGGCTGCACCCGGTGCTAAAGGCCTCAGTCTGGCGCACAGTTACGGCCTTTCGCACCGGGTGTAGAAGACCCGGTGCGAAAGGGGGGCCTTTAGCACCGGGTCGTGACTGCACCCGGTGCTAAAGGCCTCAGTCTGGCGCACAGTTACGGCCTTTCGCACCGGGTGTAGAAGACCCGGTGCGAAAGGGGGGCCTTTAGCACCGGGTCGTGGCTGCACCCGGTGCTAAAGGGTGAACATTAGCACCGGGTCGTGCCACGACCCGGTGCTAATGTGTCCGCCCGGACACACCTCCGCGCCGCCCCCGCTCCTAGCCGTTGGACCCGGTGCTGAAGCCCCATCAGCACCGGGTCCAAAAATGGCCGAGGCGGAGGAGGCGGGCGGATGTGAAGGATTCCTTTATTCTTCCACAACTGCAAAAGTTCGTCAACCAATGGTCTTAGGTACACATCAATGTCGTTGCCAGGTTGCTTTGGGCCTTCGATGAGCACTGGCATCATAATGAACTTCCGCTTCATGCAGAGCCAGGGGGGTAGGTTGTAGATACAAACAGTCACGGGCCAAGTGCTATGACTACTGCTCATTTCACCAAAAGGGTTCATGCCATCGGTACTTAAACCAAGCCTAACATTCCTCGCATCAGCATCAAACTCTGGGAATGCTCTGTCGATGTTCCTCCACTGGGATCCATCGGCGGGGTGTCTCAACATGCCATCCTGCTTACGTTCTTCTTTGTGCCAGCGCATCAGTTTGGCATGGTCTTTGTTCCTGAACAAACGCTTCAGACGGGGTATCAGAGGGAAATACCACATCACCTTCGCAGGGATTTTTTTCTTAGAACGCTCTCCCCCAACATCACCAGGGTCGTCCCGCCTGATCTTGTATCGCGCGCAGGTGCAAACCGGACAACGATCCAAGTGTTCGTACTGTCCGCGATAGAGGATACAGTCATTAGGACACGCATGTATCTTCTGCACCTCCAAACCGAGAGGGCAAACAACACGTTTTGCTTGATACGTCGTCGATGGCAATGTGTTACCCTCTGGAAGAATCTTCTTTACGAGTTTCAGTAGCTCCTCGAAACCCTTATCAGTAACACCATTTGCTGCCTTCCACTGCAGAAGTTCAAGTGTGCTACCCAACTTCTTTAGCCCCTCTTTGCAATCTGGGTACAGGTCAGTCTTGTGGTCCTGCAACATGCGCTGTATCTTTTTTAGTTCCTTATCATTGCCGCAGTCTTTCTCGGCATCACGCAACATTTGCCCGAGCCCATCAGTAGGTTCATTTTCCTGAGCAACATCTTCCTGAGCATCGCCTTCCCGAGCAACATCTTCCTCATCGGCATCACCCATTGCAGCATATGCAAAGGAACCGTAGTATTGAGCCAATAACGGAATGTCGTCATCGGCCTCGTCTTCTTCATCTTCATCCATTAGAATTCCTCTTTCACCGTGCTTCGTCCAAACAGAATAATTCCTCATGAAACCGTGCCTCATCAAATGCACCTGAAGACAACCTCTTTGTTTGTACGATTGTATATTTTTACAATGGGTGCATGGGCAGAACATGAAACCGGACGGCGTCCTGTTAGCCTCGGCGGCATCGAGAAACGTCCTAAGGCCATCACGGAAGGCCTGAGCGTGGGGGTCCCCGTACATCCATTGTCTATTCATCTGCATTATTAACCAATAACAAATATACAATACAATTTAAAGATAAAAAAATTTAATATATAAATAAATACAAATTATAATATATATTCCATTATATAAATAAATTTCTAAAACTACATTACTATATTCATTAAATAAATAAATATACCTTCCGTTAAATAAATAAATAACTATTCTACCTTTTAATAAAGAACTAATAATATATATTTCATTAAAAGGTAGAATAGTTATTTATTTATTTAACGAAAGGTATATTTATTTATTTAATGAATATAGTAATGTAGTTTTAGAAATTTATTTATATAATGGAATATATATTATAATTTGTATTTATTTATATATTAAATTTTTTTATCTTTAAATTGTATTGTATATTTGTTATTGGTTAATAATGCAGATGAATAGACAATGGATGTACGGGGACCCCCACGCTCAGGCCTTCCGTGATGGCCTTAGGACGTTTCTCGATGCCGCCGAGGCTAACAGGACGCCGTCCGGTTTCATGTTCTGCCCATGCACCCATTGTAAAAATATACAATCGTACAAACAAAGAGGTTGTCTTCAAGTGCATTTGATGAGGCACGGTTTCATGAGGAATTATTCTGTTTGGACGAAGCACGGTGAAAGAGGAATTCTAATGGATGAAGATGAAGAAGACGAGGCCGATGACGACATTCCGTTATTGGCTCAATACTACGGTTCCTTTGCATATGCTGCAATGGGTGATGCCGATGAGGAAGATGTTGCTCGGGAAGGCGATGCTCAGGAAGATGTTGCTCAGGAAAATGAACCTACTGATGGGCTCGGGCAAATGTTGCGTGATGCCGAGAAAGACTGCGGCAATGATAAGGAACTGAAAAAGATACAGCGCATGTTGCAGGACCACAAGACTGACCTGTACCCAGATTGCAAAGAGGGGCTAAAGAAGTTGGGTAGCACACTTGAACTTCTGCAGTGGAAGGCAGCAAATGGTGTTACTGATAAGGGTTTCGAGGAGCTACTGAAACTCGTAAAGAAGATTCTTCCAGAGGGTAACAAATTGCCATCGACGACGTATCAAGCAAAACGTGTTGTTTGCCCTCTCGGTTTGGAGGTGCAGAAGATACATGCGTGTCCTAATGACTGTATCCTCTATCGCGGACAGTACGAACACTTGGATCGTTGTCCGGTTTGCACCTGCGCGCGATACAAGATCAGGCGGGACGACCCTGGTGATGTTGGGGGAGAGCGTTCTAAGAAAAAAATCCCTGCGAAGGTGATGTGGTATTTCCCTCTGATACCCCGTCTGAAGCGTTTGTTCAGGAACAAAGACCATGCCAAACTGATGCGCTGGCACAAAGAAGAACGTAAGCAGGATGGCATGTTGAGACACCCCGCCGATGGATCCCAGTGGAGGAACATCGACAGAGCATTCCCAGAGTTTGATGCTGATGCGAGGAATGTTAGGCTTGGTTTAAGTACCGATGGCATGAACCCTTTTGGTGAAATGAGCAGTAGTCATAGCACTTGGCCCGTGACTGTTTGTATCTACAACCTACCCCCCTGGCTCTGCATGAAGCGGAAGTTCATTATGATGCCAGTGCTCATCGAAGGCCCAAAGCAACCTGGCAACGACATTGATGTGTACCTAAGACCATTGGTTGACGAACTTTTGCAGCTGTGGAAGAATGAAGGTGTTAGCGTGTGGGATGAGGACAAGCAGGAGCAGTTTGACCTTCGAGCACTGCTTTTCATAAGCATCAACGACTGGCCTGCACTAAGTAACCTATCAGGACAATCAAACAAAGGATATAAAGCATGCACTCACTGTTTAGAGGAAACCGAAAGCATGTATTTGAAACATTGTCGTAAAGTTGTGTACATGGGTCACCGTCGATTCCTTCCGGCGAAGCATGAGCTACGAAAGAAATGTGCGCATTTTGGCGGGAATGCTGACCGCCGTACAAAGCCGAGACACCGGAGTGGAGAAGAGCTATTTGATATGGTGAAGGACCTACACGTGGTGTTTGGCAAGGGAGACGGAAGCCAGGCTGCTCCGACGGGCGAGGATGGTCGTGCCGCGATGTGGAAGAAGAAGTCTATCTTTTGGGAGCTACCTTATTGGCAACGTTTAGAGGTCCGTAACGCGATTGATGTGATGCATCTGACGAAGAATCTTTGCGTGAACTTGATAAGCTTCCTGGGTACTTATGGGAAGCCAAAAGATACACTGGAAGCACGTCAGGATCTGAAACGATTGAAGCAACGGACTGATCTACATCCAGAAAAGAGAGACAAAGGACGCCAGTACTTGCATCCTGCCAGCTTCACTCTCAGCAAAGAAGAGAAGGCAAGCATGTTTGAATGCTTGAACAGTATCAAGGTTCCGTCTGGCTACTCCTCCAATATTAAGGGAATAATAAATATGAAAGAGAAGAAGTTCACAAACCTGAAGTCTCACGACTGCCATGTGTTGATGACACAGCTGCTTCCCGTCATACTCAGGGGTGTGCTACCAGTAAACGTGCGGAAAGCCATTGTGAAGCTATGTGCATTCCTCAATGCAATTTCTCAGAAGGTGATCAATCCAGACCACTTAGATCAGCTACAGAACGACGTGGTGCAATGTCTTGTCAGCTTTGAGATGATATTTCCACCATCCTTCTTCAATATCATGACACATCTATTGGTTCACCTCGTCAAAGAGATTCGTATATTGGGCCCAGTATTTCTACACAACATGTTCCCATTTGAGAGGTTCTTCGCTGTCCTAAAGAAGTATGTCCGTAATCGTTCTCGTCCAGAAGGATGCATTGCTAAGGGATACGAAACGGAGGAGGTCATTGAATTCTGTGTTGACTTTGTCGACGATCTTATGCCGATTGGTGTGCCCGAATCCCATCACGAGGGGAGACTTGGTGGAAAGGGCACACTAGGGAGAAGATCGATGGTGATCAAGGACGTTGAGACATTTCGTAAAGCGCACCTCACAGTTTTGCAACAATCAACCTTAGTTGCTCCGTACATCGAGGAGCACATGCAGATTCTCAGGGACGAAAACTCAACAAAGTCTGCGGCCTTCATTCAGCGTCTGCACAATAGTACTTTCGCCGATTGGTTGCGAAGACGTCTTATGGGTGTCGAGGGCATTGATGCGCAGCTAGCTTTTGTAGCTAGAGGTCCATCGAGCACGATCTTGACATTCCAAGGATACGACATCAATGGGTATACATTTTACACAAGAGCCCAGGACAAGAAAAGCACCAACCAAAACAGTGGTGTCCGGATCGACGCGACAGACACCAATGGCAATACAAACTCATACTATGGAACAACAAGTATGTTTCATGATTATCCATAAGAATAAGACCCTGCTCATATACTTAAACAGACAAGTTAAATTACAAATCATGTTGCCAAAATCACCAAAACAATTAAGTGCCTAGATGCACTTTCAGCCCAGCCTTCCTACGCTTACGCACCATGCCGGCGTGCCGCCGCCACCGATGTCCGCAGCTGTGCTGGAACAAACAGGAACACAACGTCCTACTCTGCTATACCTCCATCTGCCCGTCCATCACGGCGGCATGCAGTCTTGCATTTGCCTCTGCTGGCGACAATTCTATGCGGCTCATTGACGATCTCTGCCACAATGAAAGAGGAGAGAAGTGAGAACAACACTACAGCCAGATGACGGTGCCAGTTTCTATGCCGCCCAGCTCCGCGTTCTGATCTGATTGTCTTGGTTTTGGGCATCGATGTCGTTCTCCTCTAGAAGCCCTCGCGTCCAGCCGGCAACAACAATACATGAATACAGTAGCAGGTCGTCAGGTCGCCGCTCGAGCTGAACTGAAATTTTGGTTCAGTGCCGACTAGCAGAGTGACTACAGGGCAGGTTCTTGAATTGAGTTGCTTCTGGTTTTGATCCTTCTCGATTTGCCATAAACGACAGCTGAGCGTCAGACAACAGATTAGTTTGTTTGATATCCTACAGCAACATTCGCCTTTAGGCTTAAGTTAAACAAAAGCTCTTTGGTAAGTTGTTTATAATTCAATCATCTGGCTTGTTTTATGCCCTGTTTAGCTCAGGCAGATTACAACTGAGTTTGTCACTGTGATGTGCAGAAGTTGCTGTTGAGCCATGTGTATAATGGGTCTTGCCACGACCCGGTGCTAATGTGCTGCCCCCGCCGCCCCCGTGCGCCGCCCCCGCTCCTAGCCGTTGGACCCGGTGCTGAAGCCCCATCAGCACCGGGTCCAAAAATGGCCGAGGCGGAGGAGGCGGGCGGATGTGAAGGATTCTGGTAGTGATGCAAATGGAAGGCGGAGATAGCTGCGTACAACCTCGACTTTGCTCCCAGACGGCTATCAAGTCACAAACCCTTGCAGACTTCACGGTCGAGTGGATGGAGTTCCAATACTCCAGGGCAACTACTCGCCCGGAGCATTGGATCATGTATTTCGATGGATCGCTGAAGCTGGAAGGTGGTGGAGAGGGTGTGCTATTAATATCTCCCAAAGGTGACCAACTCAAGTACGTTCTGCAGATTCTCTTCAAAGTTACCAACAATGAAGCAGAATACGAAGCCATGCTGCATGGACTCTACCTGGCCGCATCTCTTGGTATCAAACGTCTATGCGTATATGGAGACTCCGCTGTCGCTATAAACCAAGTCAACAAAGACTGGGACTGCTCTAAAGAGACAATGGATGCCTACGTCAAAGAAGTCTGTAAACTCGAGCGCCACTTCTATGGCATGGAGTTTCATCATGTCATTCGTGACTACAATGTTGTTGCTGACGCTTTATCCAAGCTAGGTTCAAAACGTGTGGATGTTCCAGCAGAGATCTTCATTCATGAACTACATCAGCCATCCATCAAGGAGCCGACAAATGAGGAGGCCACTCTAGTTCGCGTACAGCCAGACCTACAAGTCATGGTCATCGACTCCGACTGGACGACCCCGTTTATCGAGTATCTAAGGGATCATAAACTTCCAGACGATGAGAAAGCACAAATACGTATTAGACGCAGAGCCGCGAACTATGTAGTGGTGGACAACACGCTTTATCGACGTGGGGGCTCGGTCAACGTTCTGATGAAGTGCATCACGGCTGACCGTGGAAAAGCACTGCTAGAAGAAATTCACGGAGGCATATGCGGTAACCACGCAGCTTCTCGCACTTTGGTAGGAATGGCCTACAGAGCTAGTTTCTTCTGGCCATCAGCCAAGGCCGATGCAGAAGACATCATCAAAAAGTGCCAAGGTTGCCAATTCTTTGCCTGACAAACCCATGTCCCGGCTCACGAACTCAACAAATCCCATTATCCTGACCCTTTGCGTGTTGGGGTCTCGATCTTGTGGGCCCTCTAGCTAAAGCCCCGGGTGGTTTCGAGTGGCTTTTTGTAGCCATCGATAAGGTCACCAAATGGATCAAAGCTCAGCCTCTGGTAAACGCGCGGGTAGAGAATCTGATCAAGTTTTTCGATGGAATCGTCTAGAGATTTGGCATACCTCATGAGATCATAACATACTTGGGATCAGTTTTCACAAGTGAAGAATTCCAAAACTATTGTGGGAAGTACTCGATCGACACACACTACGCTTCGGTCGCTCATCCACGCACCAATGGACAAGTCGAGAAGGCCAATGGCTTACTGCTATAGGGGCTAAAGCCCAGACTCTACGATCCCCTAAAGAAATATGGCGGCAAATGGGCCAAGGAGCTGCCAGCAGTACTTTGGGGTTTACGCACACAGCCAAGCCGCGCAACTGGGCAGTTGCCATATTTCATTGTCTACGGGTCAGAAGCAGTTCTACCTGATGATAACCTTTGGGAAGCGCCACGACTGGGAAATTACGATGAACAAATTGCTCAGGAGGAAAGGTTCAAAGATGTCGACGGCGTTGAAGAAGCTAGAGTGGCGGCTCTTATCCAGAATACTCATTATCTTGAATGTGTACGACATTACCACCAACGCTCTGTCCAGCCTCATTCCTTCGTCATAGGAGACTTGGTATTGCGACGCATGCAGAAGACTGACAGCCTACACAAGCTTATGTCACGCTGGGAGGGGCCATTCCTAGTCAAGCAAGTCATTCGGGCTGGAACATATCGCCTCCAGACAAAAGAAGGCAAAGATTTACCAAATGTGTGGAACGTTTAGCATCTGAGGAAATTCTACCCATAAAACGGGTTTATGTAACAACTCCAATGTATCTTCCGATGATTACAATATCAATAAAGTTATGGTTTCCCTGTCAATTAAAAATTGCAGTACACCTTTTACCTTTTAACTATACTCTCATTAGAGAGCCCCTGTGTATAGCTCGTCGCTTAAAAAGCCCGGGCTCAGGGTAGTTTTCATTCTATACGCAGAAGCAAAGACTGCTCCTATTTTAAAAATAAATAAGAGGAAGCGGCGCTAAGCCTCAGAACTCTTGGTAGACCTACCCCAACTAATACACGGTTGTAGGCGCTAGTCTCCTTTCTTCGATATCCTACCTTCAATGGAAGGCTAAGGTTTTGTTCTGCTCTGTGTCCTTTGTTGACTACATCAGACCCCTTATTTATGCATTACAGGAACTCATGAGAGTCTTACCTTGATATGCATAGCGTACATTAGTACTACTCTTTTGTGCAAATAAGCATAAAACTACTCTAAGTCATGCCATGGCCCTGCGCTAGCAACCAATCATGTCTTAACAAGACTAACATAAGCAAAATCTTTTGCAGCAGATAATGCTTTAAAAGTCCTTGGTACAAAAGTACTCTAGCATGACATGCACCAAATCATAAACTACTAAAGTAGTATTGTAGACTTGCCCTAGCAGTCTACCAAGTCTTACCGAGACTAGTCGAACACTATCACGACCACAAGCAGTTGTACTACAAGTACTCCACACAAAGTGTCCGATGCTTTCAGCAAACATACCACTACTTTGTGGGTTATAAAACTACTTTAAAAGTAGCGCATCAACAATGACTGCTTAATAGCACCAATAAAATAATCACTACTTAACAGTAGCAAAAACCATTGACTACTTTCATTGTAGCACAATTTATAGACTACTTAATTGTAGCAATTTACAGGTACTACGACTGATCCTTCACTACTGCTCCAAAGAGCTGATGAATTCATTGGCCATAGGCTCGGTTTCGGCCACCAGTGCTTCATAGTGTTCTTACGTTGTGCTAGGAGGCAGATACCTTATCTCTAGCTTGGCATCAAGATTATGCACCTTTACCAAAGCTAACAGCCTATTGGTACATTCCTTCAGAGTTGATTTACAAAACTCTGATACTTGTTCCGGCACCTAATGTAGCCGCTCCAAGATTGTCTGGTTGTTTTCCTCTGTGCCTTCCGAAGTTAATGAACATCCCCAGGATTGGTTCAATGGCCTCTTCCATACTTTTCTTTTCATCCAGCAAGGTATCAACTTCTTCTTGCTTGGACTGCGCAAGCTTCACAGCTTGCATGGCTTGACTTTCCCAATCCTAGCGGATCTTGTGCTCTTCAGCGAAGTCTTTCTTCTTTTTCTCTATGGTACGCTTGAGCTGAGAAATTTCATCCGCCTGGGATTGTGAGAGCTTACACCACGAAGCAGCGTTATGTTTCTCTTCCTTCAAACTCTTTTTAGTCCTGCTCCATATGCAATGTTGTTAAACACAACAACTTAATCAGTGCTACTCAAGGAAATGGATTACACTAGAAAAGAGTACTTACTAGTGTTTTCCTTCACCAAGCTGCTGCAGCGGCCATCTAGCCTAGATCTTTCCTCACCAAGAGCTTGGAGTTGCACATGGAGGTTATCGATTGCTTTCAGATGCTCTAGTTGCATCTTCACGCGTTGCTCAAAAAAGCCGGCCAGATCCGCCTCTAGCTCTTCAATTCGCACTGCCAATTTAGCATCGCCTCGTTTTTCAACCATGTCTACCAAAGCCTGCAGTTAAAGCATATTTTTTATTGGATGTTTTATACAATTGCCTAACATGTCTCAGGTTAAGAGTCCTTAACAGGGAAATTTGCAGATGGTTCCTAAGTTGTGCAGCTTCATCTACTGGTTCCATTATTGTAACCTCAACCTATAACACGATTGTGTAGTTATTAACAAAACTACTTTTCTTTGCAATTTATATTCTTCTATAGAGACTACTTACATTTTTTGAAATTCATTCACCATCTACTGAAACGTTTATGTCAACATTTTTGTTAACAGTCTCGACTTCCCCTATTTCGCTAGACTATGAATTTTGCAGGTTGCAGGTTACGATTGTAGAAAAGCACTAAATGGAATTCACATATGGATAATTCAATTCGGTGAACTCTGCTATCTAGCGTACCTTTGCATTAGAAGGTGTGATCACTTCCGTGGTTGACGGTGGCACGACGGTCATAGGCTCTTCAGCTATGCTTGACGGATCTTTTATGTTCCTGTCAACCTCCATGGGCACAATAGTTTTTTTAGCCTCCGTTACAACAGTTGGCTCCTCAGCATCCTTTGCACTTTCTTCGGTTTGGGGCCTTCCGCCAGCTTCGTCAGTACTAACTTCAATGGTTGGAGCGGCCTTGGCGGTTTCTTCAACCCTAGCCGCCGTTGATGGTTCTCTAGCAATCTTTGCTAAAGCTGATTGTTTTTCCACATCATCGGCTTGTATTACCTTTATGAAGTCCTTGGTTGGAGATCTGTTGAAAGACACAAACAAGATCAGATTCTGACCACTCGATAGCAACACAGCTACTCAACAACGACTAGTGTTATTTGTCTACGTACTCCATGGGTGGTGTCGGGGCAGTCAAAGGCTGGAAACTGAACTTCTTCAGGATGGGTTGGTGCCGTTTTGAACTCGTGGTGCTTCCAGTCATTCCACTCATCATGGCACTAGTTGTGGATGAGCCTTGCGGCATGACGACACGCTTGGACACTCTGCCTTGTTCAGCAGGATCCGCTTCAGGGGGAGTAGACTCGGAGACTGGTTTTGAGTGGCTTACAAAGGAGTAGCTCGTTCGCTTCCTCTTGGCACTTGCAGGAATTATCAGGGGTTCCCTTGAGCTCTCTGGTTTGAAATTTCCCCATAGGATTTTTGGCGGCGGTTGTGAGTTATCAGGATTTGCCACTCCGATGTTATGATAATCATCAATAAACAAAGGACCAGGCACAAGGGACTTACCCTTGAGATCTCCCTATTTTGGGTCTGTCACTGCTGTGTCCGTATCCGAGTCCGCTATGCCTTCTTCTTCAGCCATGGTGGCAGTGTCAGGGATGTTTCCAGCACTTAGAGTACTTTCTGAAGAAGTCTTGTTGTTATCCTTCCAAGCTTCTTCGGTTAATTCATCCCCAAGAACCAGAGCCTACGTTGTTAAAAACAACGCGGATCAATATTTTTTCTCAACATTAGCTTTTGAATCAAAGTCTACAATTACTTACTGGGTTTGGAGGGCTAGCCTTTGAGTACTCTCCCACAATAACTGGCTTTTCTGTGACACCAGTAAACAAGCGATCCAGTCACATAAGCATTGTCTCGTTAGAGAGTTCTTCAAGTACCATGCGCGAAGGATCCACGTTTCTTTCATATTCATAATCAAGATTGCATCGCTCCTGAAGTGGTTTAAAAAGCTGAAGGCAATTCCAACACCAGTCAAGCCTCTTTCCTTCAATGCTTGTACTCGCTTTAACAAAGCGGGTACATCTTTGGCCTTTTCAGGACTCAGACGTACATTCCAGTTGGAAATATCTCGCGGGTACCACCCGTCTTTCTCTGGGCAGCTTTAACTATGATTTCCTGCTGTATTAAAATGACAGAGGAGATGCTCAGTAAAACAAATATAACTTTTCATCGATACAAAGTATAGATAATAAGATCAACTCACCAATGGTAAACCATTTGGCTTTCTAATCTCCACAGGAGTCCATGATGGGCATGTCAACCCACTTAGCCCGCATGTTTTGGTGAAATTGAACTCCGGCTCCTCCAACTACTTCTATGCGCTGAAAGTTGGGCTGAGGTTTGATGTGATACAATGCGCGGAACAAACCTAGACTTGGTTTGTGTAACACCCAAAAATAGCCCATTTAAAATTTTTAGTAATTAATTGCTTTTATTGGATTTCTCATATTTAATATAGATTAAATAAATTATTTATGAATATTAAAATCAAATATAAGTTGTAGAAATATTTTTGTTGCATTCACGCTGCTGCACTGTGTTTTGTTTGATGGCAAGTTAAGTTGGAATTTAAATTCTGTTTAAATTTGAATTTAATTTGCATTTGCATTTGTTTGAGCTCTAGAAAAGTTAAATCAAGTCGAGTCCGCTTTTGCCCCCTTAACTCTTCCCCCGGGCCACTCCTGCTCCCCCAACTTCTATCCCAACCCGGCCCAGCGCCACCTCCCGTTTCTTTTTCCCTCCTGCCCACCGGCCTTTCTCCCCCCCCCGCGCGGCTGTCCCCGCCACTCCCCCACGCCGTGGGCCCCCGCCGAAGCTTCCTGGCGTTTTCCCCTGCACGCTCCCTTCCTTTTGGCACCACTCCCTGCTTGGCAGGTAGCTTCCCCGCATGGAAGGCTCAATTCACCGCCGATCCTCGTGGCCCGCTCGCCAAGGAACCCTTGAGCCCCTATAAAGGCTAGCCCTCACGCCCTGGCACTTCACCAACCACGCCTTCCCCCTCGAGCCAAGCGCCGCCGCTCACTGATCATCGCCGCCGGACGCCGTCGTGCCTCCTTTGTCGACGAGACCACGCTAGGTAAGACCGCCTCCCCCTCCCGATAGTATAGGATCAAACCCCGTCGGTGTTCGTGACCCGTAGCCCGAGATCGGTTTCCTCCGGCGAGCTTCGCCACGGGTTGCCACCGGTAGCCTCCTTCGCCGCTTATTCCTCGTCAAGGCACCCCTGGTTGGACTCGCCTTGGTCCCAGTTTACTCCCCGACGAGTCCTCGCCGTGCGCAGCGGCGGCGCCACTGTTTCTTCCCCCCCCCCCCCCCCCCCCGNNCCCGCTCCGAGTCAAAACAGCCAAATAACGGCCAGCGCTGCCATTTTTGTAAAAGAGCCCCTCCACTTTCTTGCATTCAACCCGCAGTCCACCCCCTATTCAAAGTATTTACGAATAGGTCCGGTTTCTTTGGAAAAAACCCCCTGAGCTTTTATAAAATAGAACCCGCCATCCTTATTTAGCAAATTTGTGCGTAGGCCTATGTAGTTTTATACAAAATTATGTTTTAGCCCCTGGTTTTTCACAAATAAGCCCCTGGAAACTTTTAAAACTTGCCAGTAAGTCCCTAGATCTTAGATTTGTCATATCTTTTCTGTTTTAGCTCCGATTAGTGTGATTTTTGCGCTCATGTGTTCGTAGAGAAGCGTAGAATATTTCTATAACCTTTATTTGTACTGTTTCTACTGTTTGGTGTATTGTTCTAATAGATTATTTTTTGTTTGCATGTATTGGCTTGCGTGGATGTTTGTGTGGTGATTCGTGTCCAGTCGGTGAGCCTTTCACTTTCGACTTCGAGTACACGGAGGACTTTCCAGAGCAGGACTCACAGCAGCAGCAACAGCAGCCTTTTGAGGCAGGCAAGTTATAGCACGGACAATCCTTGCTACCTAAACACACCATTTACAATTATTTAATTTCATATGCATGCGTCTAATTTACTGTCCCATTAAGGTTGTACCTAGTTTTGTACATCCTGTTCCTTTGATAGCCTTGGGTTTATGCATATGGGTAAAATATTTGCTATGCGCAGCTACTGTCACCATTATTTAATTGTTAATATTGACTTAATGGTTCACTTCAATGTTAATGATAAAACTGGCTTTTTAGCAACATGGTTTAGAAAACTAGAGCATGTGTTGTGTGCTTTGCTCTAGTGTCTCTCCCTAAGGTCCGGTTCTCAAAGTGGCAAACCAGGAGCCTGTCGTCACCGCTAGAACTATTATGGCTCTAGTCTTGGTCAAGTAACTTGTATGTCTCTAGCTTGCCAGTGGTTACCGACGGGCCGACGGCGTTGTGGGAGGCAAGGTACGGGGTGTTTCCGGATTCCACTTAGGATGGGTCATCCATCGGCTATGTCGCATAGGCACAGTCCCATGCTAGGAGTCCCTGTGATGGGGAACTCCACACGTTGCGCATGGATGGGTTTGATGCCCGCGCTCTGGACGCCATCGACCCCCCTATGGTGTGACTCCGTAGGCGTACATCGATCTCGGTGCCTATGGTCTCACCGCCTTGTTAAACTAGCGGCTACTGTCTTATTAGGGGGTCTTGTGAAAAACGTCGTAGCGTCCCTATGCAATCACACCTCGGAAGTGTTGATGTGCGTGGTTGGGTGCAAAGTTCCTTTGAACTTTTACGCGACTGGTGGGTAAAGGGCGAAACCTCTGCAGAGTGTAAAATATATCATGATAGCCTTGCTCA
>OAMR01000012.1:3807286-3822766 GCA_900205405.1 Echinochloa crus-galli
GACGGGCCGACGGCGTTGTGGGAGGCAAGGTACGGGGTGTTTCCGGATTCCACTTAGGATGGGTCATCCATCGGCTATGTCGCATTAGGCACAGTCCCATGCTAGGAGTCCCTGTGATGGGGAACTCCACACGTTGCGCATGGATGGGTTTGATACCTGCGCTCTGGACGCCATCGACCCCCCTATGGTGTGACTCCGTAGGCGTACGTCGATCTTGGTGCCTATGGTCTCACTGCATTGTATTACCACAGCGGCTACTGTCTTGTTAGGGTGTCTTGTGCAAAGCCTCGTAGCGTCCCTGTGCGGTCACACCTCGGAAGTGTGATTCGTGAGGTCTGATCCACCTCCGCATGGTTGGGTTTAAAGTTCCATGAACTTTTACGTGACTGGTGGGTAAAGGTTGAAACCTCTGCAGAGTGTATAATCTATCATGATGGCCTTGCTCAAGGTCACGAGCGGCCTAGATCCTTTTTGATTAGAACATGATGTCTATTTGTGCTTTATGTCACTTCTACTTTATTTAATTGGGTTGCAACTGGGTTTCACCTACATGTAGTAACTTGGATCATGCTAAAATGAATCAACTAAAAGTGCTAATGCAGTTAAGCCGTGTCTAGCCTTATTTTGAGCCTTCATGTACCCGTGCTATAATTGCTAAGTAATTGTTTTACTTACACTTGCCATTATTCGACAAAATCTCGGATGGGTAACAGATTGGGCTGTGCATGAGACTGCTGCTGAGTTCCCTGAGGACCTACCATACTTCTGAGTTGCGCTCTCCTAGTCAGAGTCCCTGTGGACTACGGCTCCGCTCTAGTTGAGAGTTATAGACTTCCGCTGTAATAATCATTTGTGTTATACTCTGATGTAACTATTTTATTTTGAGCATTTGTACTCTATTTATCATATTTGTTCGCTGTATGTGTTATGTGGACTTCATGGGCACACATATGGCCGCATTCAGGTTTTGTGAAAATCCGGGTGTGATAGTTTGATACCCAGGAACGCCTCACAGGCGTGGACAAATACAGACATATAGAGAATTCCATTTGGGTTGAGGTGGTGGAGTTGCAGTTTGTAAAAAGCTAGAAATTCTTTCATGAAAGGCGAAAGCGGCAACCCTACTCCTCGCTCACAGAAGGAAAGCAAGAGGGGAACCTCTTCATTATTTTTTGTTGGGAAGGGTTGTTTCCAGCACGATTTCCACTCCAAAGTCGCTTGTTCTACGAGATTGTTGAGATCGTCGGTGGAAATTGTACATTGCTTCCAAGCGTTAGCAGGGCAAGGAGGATCTTTGAAGTCGACCCTGGTATTCGGATCTATCAATGACACTTTTTTCCTTGTAGATTTCTTCTCCGGTGGCTTGGCGGATCTAGCATCATCGGTTTTATTCACTGCTCCTTGCTTCCTGCCCATGGTGACACTGCGAAAAAATGGTTGGTGAAGTGTACTAGGGTTGCGAAAGCTCGGGGGCTAAAGCTCGGGAGCTGAAGCTTGGGGGCTCGAGATCAAGCTCTGAGAGGTCGATGGCGGCTACAAGGCTTACGAACGTATAATGCAACAAGGCTTATTGCTTTAAGATTTATAACCGTTGCTAGGGTTACTGTTTGACACAGTACTATGGAATCTCACATTCCGTTACTTGGGCCAGTTCTTTAAGGATAACCTTCCTAACTAACCACCAGTGGCGGAATACTCGGAGATTCTGGATTTTGGCATATTTTTGAAGATTTCCTTGATCTTTAAACCAAAGATATTTGCTTTAAAGCTCGGGGGTTGTTATCAGAATATCCGGGATTTTATTTTCCAAACTGTTTGGCTTAATTCATGCAAAGACCTTCGACTAGTTTTAACAAAACTACTCGAAGCACGGGGGCTATACCCAATGGGTGCACCTACTCGGTGCACGCCATTGAACTACTCGAGATAAAGATAGAAAACTGCTTTTGAACCACCGACTACTTAAAAAGTACTGGAAGGCTCACGGGCTACACCCATTGGGTGCATCTCAAGATGCACTCAAATGTAAAAAACTCTACAAAGAAGGTTTGAGCATCTTGGGCTTAACTCCAACTACTCGAATCATTTACAGATGATTCCTTGAAGATGTTGAAGCAGATTCAAGACTTGAAGCAAAGGCGTAAGATGCTCAGGGGCTTGTGGGACCAGGATCCCTAGGGCCACTCATCCACGGGAATAAACTACTCAATAGGGAAGGTTTAACCCGATTATTTTAAACCAGTCGGCTATGGCGAAAGACGGCGTAGTTATTGGAAAGACTAGTTGTGTACTGTTGGGAGACTCCCCCAATGTACCATGTTGTAGTACTCCCTGTTGTATATGACTAGGATCATGTAACCGACTTGTAACTCTGCTCCCCGAGTATATAAGGCAGAGCAGTGACCCCCTCTAAATAACTCAACTCACGTGCAATACAATCAAGCACACAGGACGTAGGGTATTACGCAATTTGCAGACTGAACCTATCTAAATCTTTGTGTTGTTCATGCACTGTCATTCCTAGAACTCGGTGAGACCCACGAATATACTCTCTGGGGTACCCCCAGGCAGACGTGCTCGACATAAATCATCGACAATAGGATCCAGCCCCAATAACTTGTTTGACAAGAAACTGACCTTCCCAGCATGACATGAGCTTGTGGAGGCCGTCAGTCTTTTGCATGCACTTCGAAACAAGGCTGGACGGATCGCTGATGATAACACCGTAGGCCTTCAAGGTATCGAGTATTCTGGATAAGAGCTGCCACTCGTGCCTCTTCGACACCGTCGACATCTTGAAATCTCTCTTGCTGGACGAGTGGTTCGTCGTAATTTTCTAGTCGTGGAGCCTCCCAGAGGAGATCAGCAGGCAAGACTACTTCAGAACCATAGACCAGAAAGTATGGCGATTGCCCAATAGCGCGACTAGGCTGAGTGCATAGCCCCCAGAGTATTGCAGGCAATTCCTTGGCCCACTTGCCACCGTATTTCTTCAGGGGTTCATAGAGTCTGGGCTTTAGCCCTTGTAGCAACAAGCCATTGGGTTTCTGGACTTGTCCATTGGCGCGTGGATGGGCGACCGAGGCATAATGAATCTCGATCGAGTACTTTTCATAGTAGTTTTGGAATTCTTCACTAGTGAATATAGATCCCAAGTCTGTGATGATGTTATGAGGGATGCAATATCTCTGGACAATTCCATCGAAGAACTTGATGAGGTTGTCTGCCCTGGCGTGTACCAATGGCATTGTTTCAATCCACTTGGTAAACTTGTCGATGGCCACAATAAGCCACTCGAAACCACCAGGAGCTTTAGCTAAAGGACCCACAAGATCAAGGCCCCAACAAGCAAAGGGCCATGATAGGGGTATAGTGTTGAGTTCATAAGCTGGGACGTGAGCTTGCCGAGAAAAGAATTGGCAGCCTTGGCATGTCTTGACGGTGTCTTCAGCGTCCGCCTTGGCTGATGGCCAAAAGAATTCGGCTCTGTAGGCCTTTCCGACTAGTCTGCGGGAAGCTGCGTGGATGCCACAGACGCCTTCATAGATTTCCTTCAATAATGCTCTTCCTCGATCAGCTGTGATGCACTTCATCAAGACGTTGACTGAAGCCCCACGTCGATAAAGCGTGTTATCCACCACGACATAGCTTGCAGCTCTACGCTTGATGCGTACTTGTTCTTTTTTATCCTTTGTAAGTTTATGATCTTTTAGGTACTCGATTAAAGGAGCCATCCAGTCGGTGTCGATAATCATGACCTGTAGGTCTAGCTACGGTAGCTTGTGAGTACTTCCTTCGGGTGCCAACTCCTTAATGGATGACTGATGTAGTTCATGAACGAATATTTATACCGGGACACCCGCGCGGCTTGATCCTAGCTTGGACAGGGCATCAGCAGCGACATTATTGTCACGAATGACGTGACCACTATGATTTTGAATGCCTGGAAGTAGTGTCTTGTCACACCCCAAAATTTCCGATTTCAGGGTGTGAATAATAAGCTTAATTAATATAATGATTTTCTCAAATTGGTTTTTATAATTATCGGGGAATTTAGTATAAGAAAACCCTATTTTCTAAATTAAATTAAAATAACATAGGTTTAATATTGAGTGTCTTGCATTCACGTCGGCTTGCATTTAGTGGTTTTATGTGTGCAAATTTTCTAAAATGCGTTTAGAAACCTAACAAGAATTTTTTTCCAGATTTTTCTAGGATTTATTCCTAATTTCTTAGAGCATTTCCAATTTTTGGAACATGCTAAAATATTTTTCATGAGCTCCAGATATATTATTTGGGTTCCTCATGTCCAAATCTATCTTTGGGATTTTTCCATAGATTTTTGGAGTTTTTGGAGTACTTTTCGTGACTTAATTGATTTATCTAGACTTTTCTGGATTTATCTTTACACGGAAAAGTATATTTTGAAAATTAAAAGGAAAACAAAAAACCCAAAAATCCCTGACGGGCCGAAACCCGTCGAGCCGGCCCAACCCAAACCTCCCCAAACCTCCAGCCGGCCCATATTTCTTCCCCGCGATCCGCCTCTTTTCCCTCCTCCCCCTCAGCACGCGGCCCATCTCTCTCTCTCCAACGGCCCAGTTCCGTCTCCCCTGCCCATCTCGCCCTCCAGGCCTACCTAGCGTCGCTGCCGCCTCCCGCGCGCGACGAGCGATGCCGCTCCTTTCTCGGCGTGCGTGCCATGCGAGCCTCTGCGCCCTAAAAAACCACCGCACGCTTGACCTCATGTGTGCCCTAGCTGCCTCCCTCGCGCATGCCCTAGCCGCCTCGCCAAAAAGCTAGTGCCGCCGCTGCCGCCGGCCATCCCCGAACGCAGGCGTCCCTAGCCATCTGGCCGCCTCGATCACCGTCGGCACAAGTGGCCACCACCACGAGCTTCGCAAGGATGAGCCACATCTCCTCCGCCCCTTCTCGCTGTCATTCGTCTACCGGAGGTGCTCCTTCGTGGGAGCACGCCGCTGCAGGTCCTTGTCTCCGCCGGCCTCCAAAATCCGGCCGCCTCCTTGCGTACCCGCCGCTGGTGACCATACCTCCAAGATACCCTTGACCTCCTCTATCTGTTCCCCACCTTTGCCTAAGCCCTAGGCCACCGAATCCCTGGCGACAACGGTGCCCAGGACGCCGGCGAGCTCCTCTGCATGTTCAGAGGAAGGAGATGGTAGTTTGCGACCTAGTACTGTTATTTACCATGTTTATTTTATTTCTAAATTTCATTTAATATTAATTTGACTAAAGATTATTTAGATATGTTTTTCTAATTAAAATGCAATTAAGGTTTAAGTTCACTCCGGCTTCTCTAAACGTCTAAATATGATTTTGTTGACATTTGATAGGTTATTTCTCAAAAATAACCTTCATATATTATTTTATTTAATTAAAATATATCCAGTATATAGTTTGGTTCGTTTAATCATCCAAAACTTCCGATAGGTGTATCTTTTCAACCGTAGCTCTATTTTCAGCGATTCTTGCGCTTACGTGACGGTAGAACCAAGACCTATCCTTTAGTGTGCTCGTTTAAAGCTTTTCTATTGATCGGTGTATTGTTCTTAGTTTTTCTTGTTTGTTTCCTGTATGTTTGTGCCAATGCTTGCTTCGAGTAGAAGGAACAAGGTTCGAGAGCTGGAAGATTAAGAGCAGGAGCGAGAGTTCAAGATTAAGAGCAGATACTATTTGGAGAAAGACAAGTATAGCACGGACAATCCTTGCTACCTACACACCCCCTTTTATCATTTAATTCATATGCATGAGTCTAATTTGATGTACCCTAAGGTTGTACCTAGTTTTGATTATCCTATTCCGTTGATATCCCCGGGTTCATGCATATGAGTAGAACTTTGCTAGGCGCAGCTAATGTCACCATTGCTTAAAAGTTAATTTTGACTTAATGGCTCACTTTAATGATAATGGTAAAACTTGCTTTTTAGCAACATGGTTCAGGGAGCTAGAGCATGTGCTTCGTGCTTTGTTCTAGTGTCTCTCCGTCAGGCCTGGTTCTTAAAGCGGCAACCCGGGAACCTATTGCCACCGCCGGGACTATTATGGCTATGGTCTTGGACATGTAGCTTGTACGTATGTAGCTTGCTAGTGGTTACCGACAGGCCGATGGCGTTAGTGGAAACAAGGTGAAAGGGTGTTTCCTGATCCACCAAGGATGGTAGCACCATCGGCTATGTCTCGTTAGGCACAGTCCCGTGTTGAGAGTCTCTGCGATGGAGAATTCCACATGTTGCGCCTTGCTTGGCATGCGTTGCCCGCGCTCCAGATGCCATTGACCCCCTCATTGACGCGACTCTAAGCGTCAGTCAATCTCGGTGGCTAGGGTCTCACCGCCTTGTTGAAACTAGCGGCCACTGTCTTGTTAGGGTGTCTTGCGAAAAGCCTCATAGCGTCCTGTTGACGCAAAATATGCAGTTCGCGCCAAGCACACAGCAAGCCGAATTAGCTAGCTTCAACACGTGGCCCGCGCGTACGAATCCGAAAGCGTGCCAGTATCAGTACTATATATAATTGAGATGAGATGCGAGAGAGACTAGACAGCATATAAAGGTTAAAGGTGGAGATGTGCATGCAATGTAAGGCACCCCGGGCGCCCTACATACTGTACACAACATTATTATTATATTGTCTGTGTGGTACCAGTGTAGTATCACTCTCGTACCCTATGCTCCATCATGGTTTCCTTCCGTCCTTCCTATCTTATCAGGTGAGCTCGATGCCAGAGTTCAACGTACAGCTAGCTAGGTAGCTACTACATATACGTGTGTTGATCAATCTTGTCAGCACCGTCTCGTCTCGTCGTTGTCGTAGCTTTGTTGTTAACCACCATCCATCCTGAGAGTCTAATTTTTACGTACCCAAGTACACACACATATATGCCGATCATCAACTTTATGTATTAATTCATCGTTATATAACCTGGGCTGTATTAATTTTCTGTTTCACGATCGGGCGTCTCATTCATATGTACAGCTAGCTAGTCCTGTAGTGCGTGATGGATATTATTAGATTAAAAGCCAAACAAAGAAAGGAACAGTGTAGCTAGCTAGCAGAGATGAAACGAGACGAGACGACACACATTCAGATCGATCACATGCATATGCATGACGACGGTATGTAGTAGTAGTACAAGGATAAGTTGCACAGAAATGGTATGCATTGAACGGTGTGCTTTCCATCGCGGGCCTGCGGGGTGCGCGCTGAGGGGCCGGGGTCAGGTTCAGGAATAATTCAGAGCGAGCGAGCTGACGATGATTATTATTATTTGATCCATGAGAGATATGGCTGCTGCTGCTGCTGCATGCCCTGGAACGAACGCTGGCTTATTTTTATTTTGTAGGGACGCGCGCGCGAGATGGAGCAGTCCGTGAACCCTAGCCTTTTGTTGGCTTCCCCGGCCAGGGCACATGACGACGACGCCGAGGCTAAAGCAGCACAGCAGCCGGGTCATGATTTGCATGCAGCTAGCAGTGATGATGTACTCCCTGACTATCGTTCGGTAGTCGTTTAGTACAATAATTAAAGTACAAATTTGACTCTTTTTATAAAAATATTTCTTGAAAAGATATATATATATATATATATATATATATATATTCTTCTCCCAATAATGTCTTCAAAATATATGCATTTCCAGGCACGCATCTAACCACTCTGAAAGGACCTTCCCAATTTGGAGACCACTTGCCGAATGCTGCATATTTGGTTCCAATCGGCAATATCGCTTTCCAGACTAAATCACCTTCTGTAAATTGCTTAACTTTCACCTTCTTATTGTAATACTTAGCAACTCGCATTTTGTTCTTCTCAATATTCTCCAAAGCCCTGAGACGAATCATATGCAAATCTTCTAATTCATCCATCATTAAATCTTTATAATCTTTAGAACTTAAATCCTTTTGCAACTTTATTCTCCTTGAGTCTAATTGTATTTCCCATGGCAAGATAGCATGATGCCCATACACCAACTCATAGGGAGACGTCTGTGTAGCCCCATGTGGAGCCATTCGGTAAGCCCATAAAGCCTCACTGAGTACCGAATGCCACTTTCTCGGCTTCTGATCAATCTTCTTCTGTATAATTTTAATCATAATCTTGTTAGAAGCCTCTGCCTGACCATTAGCTTGGGCATAATAAGGAGAAGAATTTAACAATCTGATGCCCATACTTTCAGCAAAATCTCTGAATTCTGAAGATGTAAATTGAGTCCCTTGATCAGTGGTGATTGTCTGAGGAATCCCAAATCTGTAAATGATGTGTTCTTTAACAAATTCAACCATATTCTCCGACGTCACCTTCTTTAATGGAATTGCCTCAACCCACTTGGTAAAATAATCGGTTGCCAAAAGCACAAACTTATGCCCCTTGCTAGATGGAGGATTTATTTGGCCAATCAAATCTATTCCCCATCCTCTGAATGGCCATGGCTTGACAATGGGATTCAAAGCCGATGCCGGAACTCTCTGAATGTTTCCAAATTTCTGACAGTCTTGACATCCTTTATAATATTCAAAACAATCTTCCAACATTGTCGGCCAGTAATATCCAGTTCTTCTAATAACCCACTTCATTCGGTAGGCCGATTGATGTGCTCCACACAACCCATCATGTACTTCACTCATCAGCCTTTTTGCTTCTTCATGATTTAGGCAATGTAACAGCACTCCATCCAGGGATTTATAATACAAATTATCATCAAGAAGAACAAACTTTAAAGCTTTATACCTGAGCTTTCTAGAAACCTTTCGGGACGGATTCTCCAGATAATCGGCAATCTCTTTTCTCCAATCATCTTCTGCCAGATTACTCCCGAATGCATATACATCATTAGCAAAAACTTCTCGAAGCTCTTTATAACCTGATGCACTTTGGGCCAATCTATTTGCCTCTCCATTATCCCCTCTAGGAATGTGTTGTAGAATTACTGACCGAAAGCTCTTCAATATTTCTTTGCATTCTTCATAGTAATTCCTCAAGGTATCACTTTTGCACTCATATTCACCATTCAATTGCTTTATGACCAATTCTGAATCTCCAAAAATTTCAACCGCAATGGCCTTTGCTTCTTTCAAATATTGGAGCCCTTTGAGCAATGCCTCATACTCAGCTTGATTGTTAGTAACAGCAGATTGAATAGGAACAGCAAACTCAAATGTTTCTCCTTTGGGTGAAATTAATAAGATACCTGCTCCACCACCTTTGTTGCATGAAGATCCATCGAAGAATAACACCCAAGGAACAATGTTAAGCAAATTTATCGATGTATCATGATGTTCAGTAATGAAATCGGCAATAATCTGTCCCTTAACAGCCTTTGCCGATTCAAACCTTAACTCAAATTCAGACAAAGCTAAAATCCATTTGCCAATCCTTCCGTTCAAAATCGGCATAGACAACATGTGTTTTATCACATCAAATTTTGAATACACAATGCATTCGGCATGTAGTAAGTAGTGCCGAAATTTTGTACAGGAGTAGTAAACACATAAGCAAAGCTTCTCTATAGCCGAATACCTTGTCTCTGGATCTAGTAACTTTCGGCTAAGGTATGCAACTACTCTTTCCTTCCCTTCAAATTCTTGAATAAGGGCCGATCCAATAGTTTGGGCATCGGCCGCCACGTACAACTTGAAAGGCTTGTTCAATTGTGGAGGCACCAATACTGGTGGCTTCTTCATGTACTCTTTTATTTCATTAAAAGCCTTTTGTTGTTCGTCACCCCATACAAACTTTTGATCCTTTTTTATTTTCAATAGTGAGGAAAAGGGCAACACCTTTTGTGACAAGTTTGATATGAATCTTCTCACAAAATTTATCTTGCCAAGCAGTGATTGTAGCTCTTTAAGATTAGTTGGAGGAACAATTTCATCAATTGCCTTCATGCTTTTCTTACCAACTCCAATTCCTCCTTCATGTATCAAAAACCCCAGAAACTCTCCAGCTGAAACTCCAAAAGCACACTTGTTCGGGTTCATTTTAAGCCCATGCTTCCTGGTGCATTCTAGAGTTTTCCTTATGTCAGCCAAATGGGATTCATGATCCAATGACTTGATTACTACATCATCAATATATATTTCCACAATCTTGCCGATCAACTCATGAAAAATATAATTCATAGCCCTTTGATAAGTTGCACCAGCATTTTTCAATCCAAAGGTCATGACAACCCACTCAAACAACCCTATGTGTCCAGGACATCTGAAAGCTGTCTTTACTATATCTTCCAATGCCATATAAATCTGATTGTATCCTGCGTTACCATCCATGAAACTGAGCACTTTGTATCCAGCAGCAGCATCAACCAATGAATCAGCAATAGGCATTGGATATCCATCCATGGGTGTAGCCTTGTTTAGGTCTCTAAAATCTATGCAAACCCTCATTTTTCCATTTTTCTTATAGACAGGAACGATATTAGAGATCCAATCCGCGTATTTACATGGCCGAATGAAATTTGCATCTATTAATCTTTCAATCTCTTTTTTCACATCGGCCAACACTTCTTCCTTGTAGATTTTTCGGGGTGGTTGCTTGTAAGGCCTGTAACCAGGTTTGATTGGCAACCGATGCTCAACAATAGAACGGTCTAGACCAGGCATCTCCGAATAATCCCAAGCAAAGCAGTCCTTGTATTCCTTTAACAATGTTACCAACTTTTCTTTGAAAACCGAATCCAAGTTAGCACTGATAAATGTCGGCCTTGGCTTGTCACCATCTCCAATGTCCACTTCTTCTAATTTATCGGCCGACACAAATCCACGTCCTAATTTTCCATCAGTTCCATCAATTGGATTTTCCATCAAAAATTACTATGAGAGCCGACTGCTTCGATCGGCTGTTGATCACTGCTGGCTGGTGCCACAGGACCTTCTCCCCAGTCTTTGCCTGAGAAACAATCTATGCCTTGATATTCCCAGAAAGCTGGTTCCATATTTGCCACGCTTATTGAATCATCTGCTTGGACAATCTCCACCTCATCATCTATCCACTGAATAAGCTGTTGATGCATAGTAGATGGAATACAACAATTTGCATGAATCCAATCTCTTCCAAGCAGCAAGCTATATGCCCCTTTGCCCTCAATGACAAAGAAAGTCGTAAGCAGAGTCTTGGACCCAATCATCAGATCAACGTGCACGCATCCCTTGGTGTCCGAAGGATTTCCAGCAAAATCATTTAGAATTATGCTCGTTGGTGTCAAATCTCTAGGACCCATACCAAGCTTCCTGAATGTGGTGTATGGCATTACATTGACAGCAGCTCCTCCATCGACAAACATCTTGGTCAATGGTTTTCCATTAACATATCCCTTCAAGTACAGTGGCTTCATGTTCCGATTCTGGGTTGGCTTCTCAAAAACAGCTTGTTTGTTCAACATCAATTGTGCCATTAACCCAAATTGTTCGGCATCATTTATATCGGGCAATATTTCTTCCTGTACAATTTGATATTCTTCATAGTAATTCCTCAAGGTATCACTTTTGCACTCATATTCACCATTCAATTGCTTTATGACCAATTCTGAATCTCCAAAAATTTCAACCGCAATGGCCTTTGCTTCTTTCAAATATTGGAGCCCTTTGAGCAATGCCTCATACTCAGCTTGATTGTTAGTAACAGCAGATTGAATAGGAACAGCAAACTCAAATGTTTCTCCTTTGGGTGAAATTAATAAGATACCTGCTCCACCACCTTTGTCGCATGAAGATCCATCGAAGAATAACACCCAAGGAACAATGTTAAGCAAATTTATCGATGTATCATGATGTTCAGTTCCTGGAAGATAAGAATCAAGAGATTGATCGAATTTCCAGAGAACGTGACATTGCTCGGAAGCGAGCTGCTGGTGAGTATCTTCTTATTCTTGATCTCGCTTTCCCTTCCTGCTTTAGCTTACTCTTTCTTTCAGCTCTGGAAAAACAGCTTCAGATTCTAGAAGCAGCCGTCGCCAGGCTTGCCCTTACGGCCAATGCTACAGGCAGGACGGCTTTGGATCGGGTGAACAAAATCAAACAGATCCGCGCACTGCCGAATGCGTGACGTAAGCATGACGAAAGATCGGCTTTCAACCGAATGAACATTACTCATAGCCGATTAACGAGAAACAGAGCATGATACATAAATAAAAGGGCGAAGACATGACCATAATTTCATAATAAACAAGAATGCATAGATTAAAAGCACTAGTCTACCGCATGTCTAGGTACTTTCCAACCCGTCGAGCATGAAACAAGCAAGTTAATCCACCGCATGATACGACTTGTTTGAGACCACACCACTAATCAGATTAGATCAATCCACCGCATGATACAATCTAACCATGAAAAGCTAAAAGCATTCAGTGTTTAATACGTATCCACTAACACGTTCACTCATGATAGCACTGCCGAATACGGCTGTTTAGCCGAATCGGGATCAAATAAATTTCATGTCTTCTTTTCTCCTCCTCATACTTGCGCCTTTGAAAACGCTCCTTTTCTTGCTGACGCTGCCACTTGTTGAGGAGAATGCGTGTAGTAACCCTAGGTTTAGAGGATTCTCCTACTTCAAATCGGCTACTCGGAAACCGAAGATCTTTCTGGTGAATCTGTTCAATTGTGACTTGCCGAGTAGGATCAACTGAGCCATTTTGTTTTGCCTTCTCTGAAGTTAAAACTTTCATCTTCCCCTTTTCTTCAGGTGGAACAACATTCACCATGTTTACCGAGAACCCAATCATATCCTGAGGGAAACGGTTACTGTCCAGTTTCATCTTGTTGTCGAACTTCAGATGTCCTTCCTGGATAGCTTTCTGAATCCTCATCCTAAAGACTCTGCAATCATTAATGGAATGAGAATTTCTATCATGAAACCCACAATATCTTTTGTCTTTCACTCCATCAGGCCGAAGCATAGAATGCCCCTCTGGCAATTTGATTCGCCCTTCTTTCACCAGGAACTTAAACAATTTGTCTGCCTTAGTCACATCAAAATCATATGTTCCTTTCATCTGTTTGATCCATCTTTGAGTCATTGTAACTGGTTCCTTACTCCACACTATTTCTGCTGCAGCCACTTCTTCACCATTTTCGTATTCATCTTCTTGATCTACCCTTTCGAGGAACTGGTTGTAGATACTGGCTATATCATTGTGCTTAGCAAATCTAGCATCTTTCTTAAAGCCATATGCTTGATTGCTCATCAATGCTAATCTCTGTGACAGCTGGCCAAGATCATCAAATTCCATCCCGAATAGCTTCTCCCGAATGGTAGGCAGCATACCAGCCACAGCCATTCCGGCCAACTGATCATCAGGTATGTTCAAGGAAAAGCACAGGCCTTTAGTTTCTCTAAATCTCCCGAGAAATTCTGTAGGTGTCTCGTTATTTCTTTGCCTCAAGCTGGTCAGATCAACCAACTTCTTCTCTGTACTACCGGTATAGTAATGAGCATGGAATTTCTGCTCTAGATCTTTCCACGTGCAAATTGACTGAGCAGGCAAAGAAGCAAACCATGTAAAAGCTGGACCTGTTAATGACAAAGGAAAGTATCTGATTCTAAAGGCCTCATCTGCCGAAGCTTCTCCAAGCTGCATCAAATATCGAGCTATATGTTCCACAGTACTTGTATCATCTTGTCCCGAGAATTTAGTAAACTCTGTGGGGATCTTGACTCGATTCGGCAATGACACTCTTTGGTACCACTCTGGAAAGGGAGACGAATACATATATCCCTGATTCTTGGGCTTCAGACCGAATTGATTTTGCAGTACTTCAGTCATCTTCTGCACCATGAGATCGACATTTGATTCTTGATTCCCCGGTCTTCCAGCGGGCATCCCTGCAGTACCAACATACCCGGGATTCGGGAGAGCGTCAATAGCATTGTAGTCCAGGAACTCCGAGTATCCATTCCCATATAAATCCCTCTGCAGTCTATTGTTCAAGGGAGATATCTTGTAAGCAGAAACAGGCGGATTCCCTGTGGTGCCGAATGCCATATCACCGTATGTGCGAGTTTTCGGCAGTGCAAGCTGAGGATCTTGCCGAATCGGTTGACCATTTGTATCTTTAGTACCAGAAGCTCCAGTTTCATCAGCATTCCCTTTACCATGTGGTTTCTGAACTGGTGCTTGAACATTGAAGTATGTCGGGCCACCCAATTGCCCATGTATCTGCTCAAAGGATTTGTCCACATGTTGACCAAAAATGCTTACCATTACTTGCTTGTTCAACACCAATTGTGCTAATAACCCATCCTTCGACTTCTTGGCCCCAAAGTGAGTACTTCCAGCATCTGGATGAGACTTACGAGGTACCGCAAACTCGAAACCTTCCACATCGCAGTCGTAGGCAATCTGCAGGTCTCCCTTTAGGGAAAGTACTCCTTTAGGAGCAGACATCTTGAGAATAAGGTACACGTAGTGCGGAATCGCATAACTTGGTGAGGGTTGGTCGCCCTAGGATCACATGGTACCGAAGTCTCAAAGTCTGCCACTTCAATTTGATGTACTCGGTCCTGAAGTTAGCCTCCGTACCAAAGGTTACTGGTAGCGTGACTTGTCCCAGAGGGATTGCAGCTTTGCCAGGGACAATGCCATAGAACGGAGAATCCACGGGCTTCAAGTACTTGGTGATATCAAGTCCCATCTTCGTGAACGTCTTGGTGAAGATGATGTTGAGTCAACTGCCTCCGTCGATGAGTACTTAGTCAGTCTGGCTTGTGCCACGACTGGATCCAAGACTAGAGGATATCTGCCAGGATTGGCAAAGTTGGTCCATTGATCCACCCTGGAGAAAATAATGGGGACCTCGGACCACTTGAGGTATGTAGGGGTGGCTGGTTGTACCGCCATGATCTCCCGGAGAGAGAGCTTCTTGGAGCGCTTCGACTGGGTGAGGGTTTCACCACTGAACAACACGGCGACGACGTTGTCGACCTGGGGAAAGCCATTGCCAGGGTCTTCATTGTCTTTGTCTCCCCTTTTGTTGACCGCCTTCTTCTCGTCAGGTAGCTCCCGCTTGTCAAACTCCTTTTTCGTATGGATACACTCGACCATCTTGTGCCTGCCATGAGGATGGTATGGACAAGGGACATTCATGACTTTGTCCAAACCAGGCGCGTTCTTCTTCTGCGCGGGGCACTCGACTGCTGTGACTGTATTGTCTGGCTTGCGCTTCTTGTTGTTGCGGTTGAAGTCACGCTTGTTGTTGTTGTTGTGATGATAAGGGCTGCTCCTGTTGAAGTTGTTGCTGCTGTTGGTGTTGTTGGCGGTGGTGTTGTCCCTGCGCTTGTGTTGACGTAAAATTAGCTCCTTACGCCAAGCACACAGCAAGCCGAATTAGCTAGCTTCACACGTGAACGTTTGAATCCAAAGCGTGCCAGTCAATTTTCCCTGAAACTGACAAAGGAAGAAAATGTTTAGATAAAAAAACCTAGAACGTGCCAGATGATACCAGACAGTTCCATATCTACGGCTTT
>OAMR01000012.1:3824157-3856972 GCA_900205405.1 Echinochloa crus-galli
CGACTGGCTTGGTTGATTTCCTTCCATATGCGTGAGTGCTGCAGGCCCAACTGGATATCAGCAGAATCGATCTCGAGTCCTAGCCCAACTCGTCTTGGCATGCAGATAGGAGAAGGAACGCCGATCTGTCGTGAGACCGGAAAAGAAATAATCTGAGTGCCTTCCGTTCTGGCTGAAGACAGTGCCGCTGCTAGGATTTGGCCAGGAGGTGCAGGTCGTGGGAGAGTTTCACCAGGGAAAGGAAAATAGCTTCTTCTTCTTTTTTTTAGGCGATAGAAAAAAAAATAGAAAACTAGATAGATGGATTTTGAACCAGACTAAATTCAGGAAAAGAACTAGATAAACAAATAGGAAGAGTGACATATGAAGGGAACAGTGTATGCTTAGCATATTATTTTAATAATTTGATTTCATGCCATGGTACAATGGTATAGAAACAATAATTTAGATACTATACCATTGCAATAACATAAATTCAAATAATAAAATAATATTTAATTTACAGTGGTCAACACAGTAACTATAGAGATTATTGAACAGAAAAACTGGTATTGTGCCTTTAATACATGACATGGGATGAACTGATATCAAGACAGTTTGCCGTTGCAGTAAGTTAGGCAAGAAAGAATGCAAACTTGTTAAATCGATGGACATACGTGATTATCCATAGATTGACAGAAGGGATTATATGCAACAGCTTGCTTGGGATATATACCATTGGTAATGTGCAGGTACGTGTATGGGCTTTGCATGTTTGCTTGCATGCAGAAACAAACAAGCCGACACAATAGGCTTAGATAATGAATAGAGAAGAGAGATAATTCTTGCAGAGCAGCTCACCGACGGAGAAGGGAGGCGGTGATACGCAGGAGCAACAACAGTTCTCGATTCCTGTCGCAGCGGTGGTGCTTCTGGTACAGGATAGATTCAAACGGCAAACGTGCTTCAGGACGATGTCAGAGTAGTTCTCCCTGGTGCTGGCAACCCTCGTCGGCGATCATCAAACGCAGCAGGACCACACATGTCAGAGCATGAGGCGCAAGTTTGACAACACAGATGAGAGGCGGTAGAGGTCTATCCTTAGGCCGAAATGATTCAAAGAATTTTCCGCCGCAGAGCAAAACTATTCTAAATAATACAGAAATATAGCAACATGAATGCATCCGACAATTTATTTAACCTATGTCATTTTATTTTATTTAGAAAAAGTAATTGTTTTCCTTTACTAAATTCCCTGTTGTTATATAAACCTTGGAAAAATTTAAAAAAAATAAGAGAAAATCATTGTTGTAATTGTACTACCTATTCACATGCCAAATCCAAAAATTTGGGGTGTGACAACCGTCTGATGATCCTTGGCAGTGAGGCCGGCGGGATCCCTGACACCGCGTTCGCGCTCCTCGATGGCACGGCCGGCGTGGTACCCGACGCCGTCCTCTTGCTCAACCAGATCGGGGTCTCTACGTGCAAGGCATCCTACATCCACGAGCATGTCCGAATTGAGCTCCGATGAAGATGAATCGAGCTCGAGCATAGGCGCATCAAGCTTCATTGAGGATGAATCGAGCTCGAGCATGGTCGAATCGGGCTCCCACTCATCGTCGTCATCTCGCTCGGTGGCCTCAGGCTTGAATTGCTTGATGCGGGCCTACATCGCAGTGGCACTGGCTTCTCTGCTGCCTGCTCCTTTTTTCCCTCGCTGAGCATAATCCAAGCATCAAGAGCACCTACAGCTTTCCAATCCAAGGCGAATAAACAAGCGAGGTATGAAAATTCCCTCGCGACTCTCTCTAATTTCTCTCTCCATTTTTGGTCAAGTATTTTCAATATGGTTGCTGCAGTTTGTAGAGCACTCACCGCCGCAGCAGCCGCAAATCATGCCACAACACGGTGGATCTCGCCGACCTCAGGGAAGCGGCTGCCCTTGCAGATCTGTTAGATCTTGCCGAAATCTAACAGAGCCGATAACTTGGTCCATACTAGATCTTAGCCCACCGCATGGCTCATGATCTAACAGAGGAACCCGCCTACATACCCGGGATTCGGGAGAGCGTTAATAGCATTGTAGTCCAGGAACTCCGAGTATCCATTCCCATATAAATCCCTCTGCAGTCTATTGTTCAAGGGAGATATCTTGTAAGCAGAAGCAGGCGGATTCCCTGTGGTGCCGAATGCCATATCACCGTATGTGCGAGTTTTCGGCAGTGCAAGCTGAGGATCTTGCCGAATCGGTTGTCCATTTATATCTTTAACACCAGAACCTCCAGTTTCATCAGCATTTCCTTTACCATGTGGTTTCTGAACTGGTGCTTGAACATTGAAGTATGTCGGGCCACCCAGTTGCCCATGTATCTGTTCAAAGGATTTGTCCACATGTTGACCAAAAATGCTTATCATTGTATGCCGAAAACTGTTTAAGAACGCGGCATTGTGATTGGTCATTGTCTCTCCCAAAGCTTTGTATAACAAGCCCGAGAATCTCTCCCTCTCTTCTTCTTCAGTAAGATCAGATTGCCCAGGAAGGAGAACTCTTGGCAGATCGGACTTGAGAAAAGGTGCACCGCTCCTGTTCTTGGCGAAAGACAGTAAACATTTGTTAATGAATTGACTAGCAGCAGCCTTTACCATCTGTTGATGCTCTTCAGACAATTCTTCCAAAGTGACATCCATGATGTCGCTCAACTCAGGCATCTTGAAAACTTGTGTGTGTCCCACCGGGCGTGCCAAAAAGTGTGTTGACGTAAAATCCGCACCTCACGCCAAGCACACAGCAAGCCGAACAAAGCTGGCTTCAAACGTGGCCCGGGCTTTCGAATCCGGAAGCGTGCCAGTCAGTTTGCCTGAAAACTAACAAAGGGACAAAAACGTTTTAGATCAAAAACCTGGAACGTGCCGGATGTGACCAGACAGTTCCATATTTACGGCATTGAAGCCAATCTCGAGAGACATATAGCTACGGACAAGCTATCTGTCGTTACTCAGAATATCATTCGGCAATCGGTAGAAGCATGTAAGAATCGCGCTGCCGAACGCACAACATCAGCATGACGTGAGGTCGGTCTTTAAATAAGCAAAGGAAGTAAAGTACATCCTTGACCGATTAACGAGGACAGACATGATATGAGAATAAATAAAGGGTGAAACATGATCATAAATTCGCAGTAAACAAAGAATGCATAGGCCGAAAGCAGCACCCGTCAAGCATGATAGCAAACAAGTTAATCCACCGCATGATACGACTTGTTTGAGACCACACCACTAATCAGATTAGATCAATCCACCGCATGATACAATCTAATCGTGAAAGGCTAAAAGCATTCATTGTCCAATGCGAACCCGCGAACACACGTTCACTCGTGAGAGCACTACCGAATGCGGCTATTTAGCCGAATCGGGGTCCATGGCGAAGGAACAAGCCTAATCGGTAAAGGTAAATCTATCAGATCGAATCGAATTCTAATCCACCGGATGATTAGCTCTAAGACGACCCAAAAACCTGCATCTACCGCATGATACCCGGTTCTGTCAAGATCTACACGATACCGACAAGCTCGAACCCGCGACACGTGGCAACCTAGACTGTTTCGGATTCGGCTATATGGACGCCGCGGTTCTTTCATTGTTTTGCGGTCTAGAACCGAACCCGACCAGTCTAGATTGGGCAAAGGTGGTTGCATGAAATTAAGCACAGAGTAAAAACGAAGCAACACGGGGTAACTTAATGAATCTGTTAGATCTTGCCGAAATCTAACAGAGCCGATAACTTGGTCCATACTAGATCTTAGCCCACCGCATGGCTCATGACCTAACAGAGGAACCTTCTTGAGACCACAACTTAAATCCACCGGATGATACTAAGCATGGTAACAAGACTACTTGCATCAAAGCTTAAATCCACCGCATGATACTAAGCATGATACAAGGTTGCCGGTACTTACGGAGGTCGACGGATCGATGGCTCCTCTCGAAGGACTCGACGACTCGACTAAGGACTCGATAGGTGGCGCATGGCCGGTTTGTTGTGTTGATTGATTGATTCTCCTATTACAGCTGCCATGGGTTTATATTTATACCCAGGTCTTGATACAACTCCTAGTCGGACACGACTACAATACTTGTTTCTAAAAATAAATGACGAATCTTCGTGCCCATATTGCGTTCCTTGTTCGAACCGGCCTTTTCCTTATGTTTTTCCACGTCATCACGCCTTCCCGAATGCTACCGCTTTTGCCTGCGGAACTATGCCTCTGCCGAATGACGACGCGTTCCCGACCGCAGAGCGTTATTGCCGAATACTTCAGAGAAAGCCCCTTAGCCGAAATGGTATCCTTCCACCAAATCCGGCCCACACGTCAGCCTCTTCCTGGTGCTAAATTTTGGTGTTAACACGTCCCTATGCAGTCACACTAAAGGAAGTGTGATGTTTGCGTCGTTGGGTACAAAGCTTCTTTTAGCTTTTACGCGATCATTGGGTAAAGGGTGAAACCTCTGTAGAGTGTACATGTATCATGATAGCCGTGCTCACGGTCACGAGCGGCCTAGATCCTTTTTATTAGTGGTTCTCTAATTAATTTGATGTTTATTTATGCTTAATGTCACTTCTACTTTATTAATTGGGTTGCAACTAGGTTACATTCACTTGTAGTAACTTGGATAATGTTAAAATGAATCAACTAAAAATGTTGATGCAATATAGCCATGTCAAGCCTTACTTTTGAGCCGTCATTATCCGTGTTGTACTTGCTAAGTAAATGGATTACTTACACTTGCCAATATTCAACAAAATCCCAGATGGGTAACATTTGGATCAGTAATTGAGACAGCTACTGAATTCCCTGAAGATCTGCCTTACTATTAAGCTGTGGTCAACCATTCAGAGTCCCTATGGACTGCGGCTCCGCTTAGTTGAGATATAAATAGACTTCCGCTGTGTTACTTTATTTATGTTAAAGTCTGATGTAGAACTATTTTATTCGAGCATATGTACTCTGATTTCCATATTTGTAAGTTGTATGTGTTATGTGGACATCCTGGCACACATATGACAGCATTCGGGTTTTTGTGTAAACCTGGGTGTGACATGTCTCAACTTTCGTGAAGTGATGAAGATCGTGAGGGTATCGAATCTTAGATTCGGAGAGTACTTCACTGATGTAGTATACCAGCCTCTGTACTAGATATACATGGCCTTTTTCTTATCGCTTGACTAGGATGGCTGTACTGACCACATGTGTAGTTGTTGTGATGTACATGTAGAGGTGATCATCTTTGGCTGGTGCAATGATTAACGGAGAGGTAGACAAGTAAGCCTTGAGTTGTTCGAAAGCTATGTTTGCCTCTTAAGTCCAAGTGAACTGGTATAACTTCTTGAGCAGCTTGAAGAAAGGGAGGCCCTTTTCTCCAAGTCGTGAGATGAATCTGTTCAGGGCTGCACTGCAGCCTGTGAGAATCTGCATGTCCTTGACGTTCTTTGGGGCTTCCATGTTAAGGATAGCTATAATATTGGATGGATTTGCCTCGATGCCTCTATAGCTGACCATAATCCTAGTAGTTTCCCTGATGGTATGCCAAATACGCACTTGGTCGGGTTCAGTTTCCACCGGAACTCTCTGAGGTTATCAAAGGTTTCTTGTAGGTCAGCAATAAGGTCATCTGGCTTCTTTGTCTTGATGACCACGTCATCAACAAATGCCTCTACATTGTGCCCAAGTTGTGTTGTCAGGCACTTTTGTATGGCTCGCTGATATGTGGCTCCTACGTTCTTCAATCCAAAGGACATAGTCGTGTAGCAATATGTGCTGAAGCGAGTAATGAACGAGGTTTTGATCTGATCCTCTTTCTTCAAGTCTATCTGGTGATATCCTAAATAGCAGTCGAGAAAAACAGAGTAGTGTGCAGCGAGCAGTGGAATCCATGACTTGATCAATGCGCGGGAGGCCCATGGGGTCCATTGGGCAGTGCTTGTTGAGATATGTGTAGTCAGCACACATCCGCCACTCGTTGTTCTTCTTTTTTCCTAACTAGGACAGGATTAGCCAACCACTCTGGATGAAAGACTTCTTTGATAAAGTCGACCGTGAGTAGTTTGGCGATCTCTACCTTGATTGCGTCACGTCTGTCTTGAGCGAAACGTCTTAGGCACTGCTTCTTGGGTTTTGTGTTTTCATCAACGTCAAGTTTGTGCTCGACAAGTTCCCTATGAACACCAGGCATATCAGATGGTTTCCAAGCAAAGATATCTTTATTATCACGAAGGAACTTGATGAGTGCGTCTTCATATTAACAGTCTAAATCTACCCCTATAAGGGTAGTTTTGGACGAGTCACCAGTCCCAAGATCTATAGTTTTAAGCTGTACTTCTTCAGAGGGCTTGAAGCTGGTGCTTGTGGACTTCTTGCTAGGGACCTCTAGGTCTTCCTCCTTCGACTTCTTGGCCAAAGTGAGTACTTCCAGCATCTGGATGAGGACTTACGAGGTAGCCGCAAACTCGAAACCTTCCACATCGCAGTCGTAGGCAATCTGCAGGTCTCCCTTTAGGGAAAGTACTCCTTTAGGAGCAGACATCTTGAGAATAAGGTACACGTAGTGCGGAATCGCCATAACTTGGTGAGGGTTGGTCGCCCTAGGATCACATGGTACGAAGTCTCAAAGTCTGCCACCTCGAATTTGATGTACTCGGTCCTGAAGTTGGCTTTTGTCCCAAAGGTAACTGGGGGCATGAATTGACCCAGAGGGATTGCGGCATTGCCTGGTACCGATGCCATAGAATGGAGATTCTGTGGGCTTCAAGTACTTGGTGATGTCAAGGCCCATCTTTTTGAATGTGTTCACGAAGATGACGTTGAGTCTGCTGCCTCCATCGCTGAGTACTTTGGTCAGTCTGGCTTGCACCACGACTGGATCCAAGACTAGTGGGTATCTTCCTAGACTGGCAAAGTTGGTCCACTGATCCGTTCTAGAGAACGTGATAGGGACTTCTGACCACTTCAAGTATGTCGGAGTAGCTGGTTCAATCGCCATGATCTCGCGGAGCGTGAGCTTCTTGGCTCGCTTTGACTCGTTCAGTGTTTCACCGCTGAATAGGACTGCTACGACATTCTTGACTTGGGGGTAACCATTGCCGGGATTTTTGTCATCTTTGTCATCCTTCTTCTTGTCGGCCTTGTTGTCCTCAGTAGGGGATTACTTATCGAATTCCTTATTCAAGTGAAAACACTTTGCCATCGTGTGCTTGCCATTGGGATGGTAGGGGCAGGGACCGTTCATGACGTCAGCCGTTGAACGATTCTTACGTGTAGGGCGCTGGACTGCCGCGACTGTGTTGTCTGGCTTGCGCTTCTTATCGTTGCGATTGTTGGAACCATCGTTGCGATGGTCGTTGTTGTCCTTGTTGTTGTTGTTGTTGCAACGTGAGGGGGTCAATGGCGTCCGGAGCGCGGGCTACGCAAGCCAACCAATACGCAACATGTGGAATTCCAATGCGAGGACTCCCAACACGGGACTGGGTCTAACGAGACCTAGCCGATGGGGCTACCGTCCTCGGTGGAATCAAGAAACACCCCGTGCCTTACTTCCCTTAACGCCGTCGGCCCCATCGGTAACCACTGGCAAGCTAGAGACGTACAAGCTACTTTACCAAGACCAGAGCCATAATAGTTCTAGTGGTGGCGACTGGCTCCTGGGTTGCCACTTTAAGAACCGGACCTTACGGAGAGACACTAGAACGAAGCACGAAGCACATGCTCTAGCTCCCTAAACCAAGTTGCTAAAAAGCAAGTGTTGACGCAAAATATGCAGTTCGCGCCAAGCACACAGCAAGCCGAATTAGCTAGCTTCAACACGTGACCCGCGCGTACGAATCCGAAAACGTGCCAGTCAGTTTGCCTGAAAACTAACAAAGGGATAAAAACGTTTAGATCAAAACCTGGAACGTGCCGGGTGAGACCAGACAGTTCCAAATTTACGGCAGTGAAGCCAATCTCGAGAGACATAAAGCTACGGACAAGCTATCTGTCATAATTCGGAGCATCATTCGGCAATCGGCAAAAAGCATGTAAGCATCGCACTGCCGAACGCACAGTATCAGCATGACGTAAGATCGGTCCTTAAGTAAGCAAAGAAAGCAAAGTGCATCCGTGACCGAATAACGAAGACATATGTGGTATGAAAATAAATAAAGGGTGAAACACGATTATAAATTCGCAATAAACAAGGAATGCATAGGCCGAAAGCAGCACCCGTCAAGCATGATAACAAACAAGTTAATCCACCGCATGATACGACTTGTTTGAGACCACACCACTAATCAGATTAGATCAATCCACCGCATGATACAATCTAACCATGAAAAGCTAAAAGCATTCAATGTTTAATACGAACCCACAACACAGTCACGAATTTACATTGAAACAAGAATGCATAGGCCGAAAGCAGCACCCGTCAAGCATGGCAACAAACAAGTTAATCCACCGCATGATACGACTTGTTTGAGACCACACCACTAATCAGATTAGATCAATCCACCGCATGATACAATCTAACCATGAAAAGCTAAAAGCATTCAATGTTTAATACGAACCCACAACACAGTCACGAATTTACATTGAAACAAGAATGCATAGGCCGAAAGCAGCACCCGTCAAGCATGGCAACAAACAAGTTAATCCACCGCATGATACGACTTGTTTGAGACCACACCACTAATCAGATTAGATCAATCCACCGCATGATACAATCTAACCATGAAAAGCTAAAAGCATTCAATGTTTAAATACGAACCCACAACACAGTCGCAAATTTACATTGAAACAAGAATGCATAGGCCGAAAGCAGCACCCGTCAAGCATGGCAACAAACAAGTTAATCCACCGCATGATACGACTCGTTTGAGGCCACACCACCAATCAGATTAGATCAATCCACCGCATGATACAATCTAACCATGAAAAGCTAAAAGCATTCAATGTTTAAATACGAACCCACAACACAGTCGCAAATTTACATTGAAACAAGAATGCATAGGCCGAAAGCAGCACCCGTCAAGCACGATAACAAACAAGTTAATCCACCGCATGATACGACTTGTTTGAGACCACACCACTAATCAGATTAGATCAATCCACCGCATGATACAATCTAACCATGAAAAGCTAAAAGCATTCAATGTTTAAATACGAACCCACAACACAGTCGCGAATTTACATTGAAACAAGAATGCATAGGCCGAAAGCAGCACCCGTCAAGCACGATAACAAACAAGTTAATCCACCGCATGATACGACTTGTTTGAGACCACACCACTAATCAGATTAGATCAATCCACCGCATGATACAATCTAACCATGAAAAGCTAAAAGCATTCAATGTTTAAATACGAACCCACAACACAGTCGCGAATTTACATTGAAACAAGAATGCATAGGCCGAAAGCAGCACCCGTCAAGCACGATAACAAACAAGTTAATCCACCGCATGATACGACTCGTTTGAGGCCACACCACCAATCAAATTAGATCAATCCACCGCATGATACAATCTAACCATGAAAAGCTAAAAGCATTCAATGTTTAAATACGAACCCACAACACAGTCGCGAATTTACATTGAAACAAGAATGCATAGGCCGAAAGCAGCACCCGTCAAGCACGATAACAAACAAGTTAATCCACCGCATGATACGACTTGTTTGAGACCACACCACTAATCAGATTAGATCAATCCACCGCATGATACAATCTAACCATGAAAAGCTAAAAGCATTCAATGTTTAAATACGAACCCACAACACAGTCGCGAATTTACATTGAAACAAGAATGCATAGGCCGAAAGCAGCACCCGTCAAGCACGATAACAAACAAGTTAATCCACCGCATGATACGACTTGTTTGAGACCACACCACTAATCAGATTAGATCAATCCACCGCATGATACAATCTAACCATGAAAAGCTAAAAGCATTCAATGTTTAAATACGAACCCACAACACAGTCGCGAATTTACATTGAAACAAGAATGCATAGGCCGAAAGCAGCACCCGTCAAGCACGATAACAAACAAGTTAATCCACCGCATGATACGACTCGTTTGAGGCCACACCACCAATCAAATTAGATCAATCCACCGCATGATACAATCTAACCATGAAAAGCTAAAAGCATTCAATGTTTAAATACGAACCCACAACACAGTCGCGAATTTACATTGAAACAAGAATGCATAGGCCGAAAGCAGCACCCGTCAAGCACGATAACAAACAAGTTAATCCACCGCATGATACGACTTGTTTGAGACCACACCACTAATCAGATTAGATCAATCCACCGCATGATACAATCTAACCATGAAAAGCTAAAAGCATTCAATGTTTAAATACGAACCCACAACACAGTCGCGAATTTACATTGAAACAAGAATGCATAGGCCGAAAGCAGCACCCGTCAAGCACGATAACAAACAAGTTAATCCACCGCATGATACGACTTGTTTGAGACCACACCACTAATCAGATTAGATCAATCCACCGCATGATACAATCTAACCATGAAAAGCTAAAAGCATTCAATGTTTAAATACGAACCCACAACACAGTCGCGAATTTACATTGAAACAAGAATGCATAGGCCGAAAGCAGCACCCGTCAAGCACGATAACAAACAAGTTAATCCACCGCATGATACGACTTGTTTGAGACCACACCACTAATCAGATTAGATCAATCCACCGCATGATACAATCTAACCATGAAAAGCTAAAAGCATTCAATGTTTAGTACGAACCCACAACACAGTCGCGAATTTACATTGAAACAAGAATGCATAGGCCGAAAGCAGCACCCGTCAAGCACGATAACAAACAAGTTAATCCACCGCATGATACGACTTGTTTGAGACCACACCACTAATCAGATTAGATCAATCCACCGCATGATACAATCTAACCATGAAAAGCTAAAAGCATTCAATGTTTAGTACGAACCCACAACACAGTCGCGAATTTACATTGAAACAAGAATGCATAGGCCGAAAGCAGCACCCGTCAAGCACGATAACAAACAAGTTAATCCACCGCATGATACGACTTGTTTGAGACCACACCACTAATCAGATTAGATCAATCCACCGCATGATACAATCTAACCATGAAAAGCTAAAAGCATTCAATGTTTAGTACGAACCCACAACACAGTCGCGAATTTACATTGAAACAAGAATGCATAGGCCGAAAGCAGCACCCGTCAAGCACGATAACAAACAAGTTAATCCACCGCATGATACGACTTGTTTGAGACCACACCACTAATCAGATTAGATCAATCCACCGCATGATACAATCTAACCATGAAAAGCTAAAAGCATTCAATGTTTAGTACGAACCCACAACACAGTCGCGAATTTACATTGAAACAAGAATGCATAGGCCGAAAGCAGCACCCGTCAAGCACGATAACAAACAAGTTAATCCACCGCATGATACGACTTGTTTGAGACCACACCACTAATCAGATTAGATCAATCCACCGCATGATACAATCTAACCATGAAAAGCTAAAAGCATTCAATGTTTAGTACGAACCCACAACACAGTCGCGAATTTACATTGAAACAAGAATGCATAGGCCGAAAGCAGCACCCGTCAAGCACGATAACAAACAAGTTAATCCACCGCATGATACGACTTGTTTGAGACCACACCACTAATCAGATTAGATCAATCCACCGCATGATACAATCTAACCATGAAAAGCTAAAAGCATTCAATGTTTAGTACGAACCCACAACACAGTCGCGAATTTACATTGAAACAAGAATGCATAGGCCGAAAGCAGCACCCGTCAAGCACGATAACAAACAAGTTAATCCACCGCATGATACGACTTGTTTGAGACCACACCACTAATCAGATTAGATCAATCCACCGCATGATACAATCTAACCATGAAAAGCTAAAAGCATTCAATGTTTAGTACGAACCCACAACACAGTCGCGAATTTACATTGAAACAAGAATGCATAGGCCGAAAGCAGCACCCGTCAAGCACGATAACAAACAAGTTAATCCACCGCATGATACGACTTGTTTGAGACCACACCACTAATCAGATTAGATCAATCCACCGCATGATACAATCTAACCATGAAAAGCTAAAAGCATTCAATGTTTAGTACGAACCCACAACACAGTCGCGAATTTACATTGAAACAAGAATGCATAGGCCGAAAGCAGCACCCGTCAAGCACGATAACAAACAAGTTAATCCACCGCATGATACGACTTGTTTGAGACCACACCACTAATCAGATTAGATCAATCCACCGCATGATACAATCTAACCATGAAAAGCTAAAAGCATTCAATGTTTAGTACGAACCCACAACACAGTCGCGAATTTACATTGAAACAAGAATGCATAGGCCGAAAGCAGCACCCGTCAAGCACGATAACAAACAAGTTAATCCACCGCATGATACGACTTGTTTGAGACCACACCACTAATCAGATTAGATCAATCCACCGCATGATACAATCTAACCATGAAAAGCTAAAAGCATTCAATGTTTAGTACGAACCCACAACACAGTCGCGAATTTACATTGAAACAAGAATGCATAGGCCGAAAGCAGCACCCGTCAAGCACGATAACAAACAAGTTAATCCACCGCATGATACGACTTGTTTGAGACCACACCACTAATCAGATTAGATCAATCCACCGCATGATACAATCTAACCATGAAAAGCTAAAAGCATTCAATGTTTAGTACGAACCCACAACACAGTCGCGAATTTACATTGAAACAAGAATGCATAGGCCGAAAGCAGCACCCGTCAAGCACGATAACAAACAAGTTAATCCACCGCATGATACGACTTGTTTGAGACCACACCACTAATCAGATTAGATCAATCCACCGCATGATACAATCTAACCATGAAAAGCTAAAAGCATTCAATGTTTAGTACGAACCCACAACACAGTCGCGAATTTACATTGAAACAAGAATGCATAGGCCGAAAGCAGCACCCGTCAAGCACGATAACAAACAAGTTAATCCACCGCATGATACGACTTGTTTGAGACCACACCACTAATCAGATTAGATCAATCCACCGCATGATACAATCTAACCATGAAAAGCTAAAAGCATTCAATGTTTAGTACGAACCCACAACACAGTCGCGAATTTACATTGAAACAAGAATGCATAGGCCGAAAGCAGCACCCGTCAAGCACGATAACAAACAAGTTAATCCACCGCATGATACGACTTGTTTGAGACCACACCACTAATCAGATTAGATCAATCCACCGCATGATACAATCTAACCATGAAAAGCTAAAAGCATTCAATGTTTAGTACGAACCCACAACACAGTCGCGAATTTACATTGAAACAAGAATGCATAGGCCGAAAGCAGCACCCGTCAAGCACGATAACAAACAAGTTAATCCACCGCATGATACGACTTGTTTGAGACCACACCACTAATCAGATTAGATCAATCCACCGCATGATACAATCTAACCATGAAAAGCTAAAAGCATTCAATGTTTAGTACGAACCCACAACACAGTCGCGAATTTACATTGAAACAAGAATGCATAGGCCGAAAGCAGCACCCGTCAAGCACGATAACAAACAAGTTAATCCACCGCATGATACGACTTGTTTGAGACCACACCACTAATCAGATTAGATCAATCCACCGCATGATACAATCTAACCATGAAAAGCTAAAAGCATTCAATGTTTAGTACGAACCCACAACACAGTCGCGAATTTACATTGAAACAAGAATGCATAGGCCGAAAGCAGCACCCGTCAAGCACGATAACAAACAAGTTAATCCACCGCATGATACGACTTGTTTGAGACCACACCACTAATCAGATTAGATCAATCCACCGCATGATACAATCTAACCATGAAAAGCTAAAAGCATTCAATGTTTAGTACGAACCCACAACACAGTCGCGAATTTACATTGAAACAAGAATGCATAGGCCGAAAGCAGCACCCGTCAAGCACGATAACAAACAAGTTAATCCACCGCATGATACGACTTGTTTGAGACCACACCACTAATCAGATTAGATCAATCCACCGCATGATACAATCTAACCATGAAAAGCTAAAAGCATTCAATGTTTAGTACGAACCCACAACACAGTCGCGAATTTACATTGAAACAAGAATGCATAGGCCGAAAGCAGCACCCGTCAAGCACGATAACAAACAAGTTAATCCACCGCATGATACGACTTGTTTGAGACCACACCACTAATCAGATTAGATCAATCCACCGCATGATACAATCTAACCATGAAAAGCTAAAAGCATTCAATGTTTAGTACGAACCCACAACACAGTCGCGAATTTACATTGAAACAAGAATGCATAGGCCGAAAGCAGCACCCGTCAAGCACGATAACAAACAAGTTAATCCACCGCATGATACGACTTGTTTGAGACCACACCACTAATCAGATTAGATCAATCCACCGCATGATACAATCTAACCATGAAAAGCTAAAAGCATTCAATGTTTAGTACGAACCCACAACACAGTCGCGAATTTACATTGAAACAAGAATGCATAGGCCGAAAGCAGCACCCGTCAAGCACGATAACAAACAAGTTAATCCACCGCATGATACGACTTGTTTGAGACCACACCACTAATCAGATTAGATCAATCCACCGCATGATACAATCTAACCATGAAAAGCTAAAAGCATTCAATGTTTAGTACGAACCCACAACACAGTCGCGAATTTACATTGAAACAAGAATGCATAGGCCGAAAGCAGCACCCGTCAAGCACGATAACAAACAAGTTAATCCACCGCATGATACGACTTGTTTGAGACCACACCACTAATCAGATTAGATCAATCCACCGCATGATACAATCTAACCATGAAAAGCTAAAAGCATTCAATGTTTAGTACGAACCCACAACACAGTCGCGAATTTACATTGAAACAAGAATGCATAGGCCGAAAGCAGCACCCGTCAAGCACGATAACAAACAAGTTAATCCACCGCATGATACGACTTGTTTGAGACCACACCACTAATCAGATTAGATCAATCCACCGCATGATACAATCTAACCATGAAAAGCTAAAAGCATTCAATGTTTAGTACGAACCCACAACACAGTCGCGAATTTACATTGAAACAAGAATGCATAGGCCGAAAGCAGCACCCGTCAAGCACGATAACAAACAAGTTAATCCACCGCATGATACGACTTGTTTGAGACCACACCACTAATCAGATTAGATCAATCCACCGCATGATACAATCTAACCATGAAAAGCTAAAAGCATTCAATGTTTAGTACGAACCCACAACACAGTCGCGAATTTACATTGAAACAAGAATGCATAGGCCGAAAGCAGCACCCGTCAAGCACGATAACAAACAAGTTAATCCACCGCATGATACGACTTGTTTGAGACCACACCACTAATCAGATTAGATCAATCCACCGCATGATACAATCTAACCATGAAAAGCTAAAAGCATTCAATGTTTAGTACGAACCCACAACACAGTCGCGAATTTACATTGAAACAAGAATGCATAGGCCGAAAGCAGCACCCGTCAAGCACGATAACAAACAAGTTAATCCACCGCATGATACGACTTGTTTGAGACCACACCACTAATCAGATTAGATCAATCCACCGCATGATACAATCTAACCATGAAAAGCTAAAAGCATTCAATGTTTAGTACGAACCCACAACACAGTCGCGAATTTACATTGAAACAAGAATGCATAGGCCGAAAGCAGCACCCGTCAAGCACGATAACAAACAAGTTAATCCACCGCATGATACGACTTGTTTGAGACCACACCACTAATCAGATTAGATCAATCCACCGCATGATACAATCTAACCATGAAAAGCTAAAAGCATTCAATGTTTAGTACGAACCCACAACACAGTCGCGAATTTACATTGAAACAAGAATGCATAGGCCGAAAGCAGCACCCGTCAAGCACGATAACAAACAAGTTAATCCACCGCATGATACGACTTGTTTGAGACCACACCACTAATCAGATTAGATCAATCCACCGCATGATACAATCTAACCATGAAAAGCTAAAAGCATTCAATGTTTAGTACGAACCCACAACACAGTCGCGAATTTACATTGAAACAAGAATGCATAGGCCGAAAGCAGCACCCGTCAAGCACGATAACAAACAAGTTAATCCACCGCATGATACGACTTGTTTGAGACCACACCACTAATCAGATTAGATCAATCCACCGCATGATACAATCTAACCATGAAAAGCTAAAAGCATTCAATGTTTAGTACGAACCCACAACACAGTCGCGAATTTACATTGAAACAAGAATGCATAGGCCGAAAGCAGCACCCGTCAAGCACGATAACAAACAAGTTAATCCACCGCATGATACGACTTGTTTGAGACCACACCACTAATCAGATTAGATCAATCCACCGCATGATACAATCTAACCATGAAAAGCTAAAAGCATTCAATGTTTAGTACGAACCCACAACACAGTCGCGAATTTACATTGAAACAAGAATGCATAGGCCGAAAGCAGCACCCGTCAAGCACGATAACAAACAAGTTAATCCACCGCATGATACGACTTGTTTGAGACCACACCACTAATCAGATTAGATCAATCCACCGCATGATACAATCTAACCATGAAAAGCTAAAAGCATTCAATGTTTAGTACGAACCCACAACACAGTCGCGAATTTACATTGAAACAAGAATGCATAGGCCGAAAGCAGCACCCGTCAAGCACGATAACAAACAAGTTAATCCACCGCATGATACGACTTGTTTGAGACCACACCACTAATCAGATTAGATCAATCCACCGCATGATACAATCTAACCATGAAAAGCTAAAAGCATTCAATGTTTAGTACGAACCCACAACACAGTCGCGAATTTACATTGAAACAAGAATGCATAGGCCGAAAGCAGCACCCGTCAAGCACGATAACAAACAAGTTAATCCACCGCATGATACGACTTGTTTGAGACCACACCACTAATCAGATTAGATCAATCCACCGCATGATACAATCTAACCATGAAAAGCTAAAAGCATTCAATGTTTAGTACGAACCCACAACACAGTCGCGAATTTACATTGAAACAAGAATGCATAGGCCGAAAGCAGCACCCGTCAAGCACGATAACAAACAAGTTAATCCACCGCATGATACGACTTGTTTGAGACCACACCACTAATCAGATTAGATCAATCCACCGCATGATACAATCTAACCATGAAAAGCTAAAAGCATTCAATGTTTAGTACGAACCCACAACACAGTCGCGAATTTACATTGAAACAAGAATGCATAGGCCGAAAGCAGCACCCGTCAAGCACGATAACAAACAAGTTAATCCACCGCATGATACGACTTGTTTGAGACCACACCACTAATCAGATTAGATCAATCCACCGCATGATACAATCTAACCATGAAAAGCTAAAAGCATTCAATGTTTAGTACGAACCCACAACACAGTCGCGAATTTACATTGAAACAAGAATGCATAGGCCGAAAGCAGCACCCGTCAAGCACGATAACAAACAAGTTAATCCACCGCATGATACGACTTGTTTGAGACCACACCACTAATCAGATTAGATCAATCCACCGCATGATACAATCTAACCATGAAAAGCTAAAAGCATTCAATGTTTAGTACGAACCCACAACACAGTCGCGAATTTACATTGAAACAAGAATGCATAGGCCGAAAGCAGCACCCGTCAAGCACGATAACAAACAAGTTAATCCACCGCATGATACGACTTGTTTGAGACCACACCACTAATCAGATTAGATCAATCCACCGCATGATACAATCTAACCATGAAAAGCTAAAAGCATTCAATGTTTAGTACGAACCCACAACACAGTCGCGAATTTACATTGAAACAAGAATGCATAGGCCGAAAGCAGCACCCGTCAAGCACGATAACAAACAAGTTAATCCACCGCATGATACGACTTGTTTGAGACCACACCACTAATCAGATTAGATCAATCCACCGCATGATACAATCTAACCATGAAAAGCTAAAAGCATTCAATGTTTAGTACGAACCCACAACACAGTCGCGAATTTACATTGAAACAAGAATGCATAGGCCGAAAGCAGCACCCGTCAAGCACGATAACAAACAAGTTAATCCACCGCATGATACGACTTGTTTGAGACCACACCACTAATCAGATTAGATCAATCCACCGCATGATACAATCTAACCATGAAAAGCTAAAAGCATTCAATGTTTAGTACGAACCCACAACACAGTCGCGAATTTACATTGAAACAAGAATGCATAGGCCGAAAGCAGCACCCGTCAAGCACGATAACAAACAAGTTAATCCACCGCATGATACGACTTGTTTGAGACCACACCACTAATCAGATTAGATCAATCCACCGCATGATACAATCTAACCATGAAAAGCTAAAAGCATTCAATGTTTAGTACGAACCCACAACACAGTCGCGAATTTACATTGAAACAAGAATGCATAGGCCGAAAGCAGCACCCGTCAAGCACGATAACAAACAAGTTAATCCACCGCATGATACGACTTGTTTGAGACCACACCACTAATCAGATTAGATCAATCCACCGCATGATACAATCTAACCATGAAAAGCTAAAAGCATTCAATGTTTAGTACGAACCCACAACACAGTCGCGAATTTACATTGAAACAAGAATGCATAGGCCGAAAGCAGCACCCGTCAAGCACGATAACAAACAAGTTAATCCACCGCATGATACGACTTGTTTGAGACCACACCACTAATCAGATTAGATCAATCCACCGCATGATACAATCTAACCATGAAAAGCTAAAAGCATTCAATGTTTAGTACGAACCCACAACACAGTCGCGAATTTACATTGAAACAAGAATGCATAGGCCGAAAGCAGCACCCGTCAAGCACGATAACAAACAAGTTAATCCACCGCATGATACGACTTGTTTGAGACCACACCACTAATCAGATTAGATCAATCCACCGCATGATACAATCTAACCATGAAAAGCTAAAAGCATTCAATGTTTAGTACGAACCCACAACACAGTCGCGAATTTACATTGAAACAAGAATGCATAGGCCGAAAGCAGCACCCGTCAAGCACGATAACAAACAAGTTAATCCACCGCATGATACGACTTGTTTGAGACCACACCACTAATCAGATTAGATCAATCCACCGCATGATACAATCTAACCATGAAAAGCTAAAAGCATTCAATGTTTAGTACGAACCCACAACACAGTCGCGAATTTACATTGAAACAAGAATGCATAGGCCGAAAGCAGCACCCGTCAAGCACGATAACAAACAAGTTAATCCACCGCATGATACGACTTGTTTGAGACCACACCACTAATCAGATTAGATCAATCCACCGCATGATACAATCTAACCATGAAAAGCTAAAAGCATTCAATGTTTAGTACGAACCCACAACACAGTCGCGAATTTACATTGAAACAAGAATGCATAGGCCGAAAGCAGCACCCGTCAAGCACGATAACAAACAAGTTAATCCACCGCATGATACGACTTGTTTGAGACCACACCACTAATCAGATTAGATCAATCCACCGCATGATACAATCTAACCATGAAAAGCTAAAAGCATTCAATGTTTAGTACGAACCCACAACACAGTCGCGAATTTACATTGAAACAAGAATGCATAGGCCGAAAGCAGCACCCGTCAAGCACGATAACAAACAAGTTAATCCACCGCATGATACGACTTGTTTGAGACCACACCACTAATCAGATTAGATCAATCCACCGCATGATACAATCTAACCATGAAAAGCTAAAAGCATTCAATGTTTAGTACGAACCCACAACACAGTCGCGAATTTACATTGAAACAAGAATGCATAGGCCGAAAGCAGCACCCGTCAAGCACGCTTCAGATCCTGATACATCTTGGTGCATCCTGGGTGGTCTTGATACAACTCCTAGTCGGACACGACTACAATACTTGTTTCTAAAAATAAACGACGAATCTTCGTGTCCATCTTGCGTTCCTTGTTCGAACCGGCCTTTTCCTTATGTTTTTCCACGTCATCACGCCTTCCCGAATGCTACCGCTTTCGCATGCGGAACAATTGCCTCTGCCGAATGATGACGCATTCCCGACCGCAGAGTATCTTTACCGAATGCTTCAGAGAAAGCCTCTTAGCCGAATGGCGACGCGTTCCCGACCGCAGAGCATCTTTGCCGAAAACCTGTCGAGAAAGCCCCTTAGCCGAATGGTATCCTTCCACCAAATCCGGCTCACATGTCAGCCTCTTCCTTCCCTAAACCAAGTTGCTAAAAAGCAAGCTTTATCATTAATGTTGAAGTGAACCATTAAGTCAAAATTAACAATTAGAAAATGGTGATGGTAGCTGCGCATAGCAAAGATTCTACCCATATGCATAAACCCAAGGTAATCAACGGACAGGATAATCAATACTATGTACAACCTGTACATCAATTTAGACACATGCATGTCTGAAATAAATGATTACAAGGTGGGTAGGTAGCAAGGATATTCCATGTAACACCCTAAAAATGCCTATTTTAAAATTTAGTAATTAAATTGCTTTTATTTAAGTAATGTTCATATTTATCTAGGAAGAAATAAATAATTTTTGGCAAAATAAAATCAAATATAAGGTTAGAAACATTTTTGTTGCATTCATGCCGTCTGCATTGTGTTTTGTTTGTGTGCGGTTCAATTGGAATTTAAATTCTGTTTAAATTCGAATTTGAATCGTTGTGTTTGGAGCTCTAGAAAAGTTGTAGCAGCCCGAGTTCGTTTTCCCTCCCTGAACTCTTTTTTCTGGCCGAGCTTGCCCCTCTTTCTTTTCTCCCCACAGCGGCCCAGTTCTCCCTTCCCCACTTGCGGCCCAGCCCGCGGCCTGCTCCGCTCTCGCAGCCCAGCTCCTCGCTCTCCCACTCCCGCGCCAGCCCGTCCCGCCCGCCAGTGGCCCAACGCGGCCCAGCAGCGCGGCCTGCAGCCCAGCTCAGCCCCGCAGTCGCTGCCGCGCGGGACCCGCAGGTCGGACCCGTCCCCGACCTCCAGCCGGAGTTCGACTCGGCCACGGAGTCCGGCCGAGGCCCGGCACGTACGCCGAGGACCACCGGGACTCTCCTCGGCCGCTCCATAAAAGCCGCAGCCGCGCCGCCCCCGAAGTCCGACCACCTGCCCGCTAATCCTAGCCCTAGCCGCCGAATTGCAGCGCCGCATCTATTCAAAAATAATTGCAGTTAAGTCCTGATTTTTACAGAAAACCCCCTGCCTTATTTAAAATTTGTACCCGAGGTCCTGCTTTGGTTAATTTGCAAATAAATCCTCCTGTTTTTATATAAAATTATGTTTTAGCCCCTGAGTTTTTGCAAATAAGCCCCTGGAACTTTTAAAACTTTGCCAGCAAGCCCCAGAACCGTAGAAACGCCATAACTTCTCCGTTTTAGCTCTGATTTGAGTGATCTTCGCGCTCACGTGTTCGTAGCGAAGCGTAGATTAGTTTTTCAGCCTTCTTTGCTTCTATTGCTACTGTTTGGTGTACTGTTCTAATAGATTAATATTGTTTGCATGTACTGGCCTGTGTGGATGCTTGTGTGTTGATGTATGAGTCCAGTCGGTGAGCCATACGCGTTTGAGTTCGAGGGTTACGAGGAGCAGGACCACCAGCAGTAGCAGACAATCCTTGTTGACGAAGGCAAGTATAGCACGGACAATCCTTGCTACCTAAACACACCTTTACATTATTTATTGCATATGCATGAGTCTAAATTGTTACCCTTTTAAGGTTGTACCTAGCTTTGTTTATCCTATACCTTGATTACCTTGGGTTATGTCTCTTATACACATCTAGATGTGTATAAGAGACAGGTATTATTTTGACTTAATGGTTCACTTCAATGTTAATGGTAAAACTTGCTTTTTAGCAACATGGATCAGGGAGCTAGGGCGTACGCTTCGTGCTTGGCCCTAGTCTCTCTCTGTAAGGACTGGTTCTTAAAGCGGCAACCCAGGAACCTGTTGCCACCACTGGAACTATAATGGCTCTGGTCTTGGACAAGTAACATGTACGGCTCTAGCTTGAAAGTAGTTACCGATGGGCCGACGGCGTTATGGGTTGCCGTGCTTGGACGCCATTGACCCCCTCATGTCGCTACATGAGCGTCAGTCAATCTCGGTGCCTTGGGTCATGCTGCCTAGGTTGTACCATAACGGCTACTGTTTTGTTAGGGTGTCTTGTGAAAAGCCTCGTAGCGTCCCTATGAAGTCACACCTCGGAAGTGTTGATGTGCGTGGTTGGGTGCAAAGTTCCTTTGAACTTTTACGCGACTGGTGGGAAAAGGGCGAAACCTCTGCAGAGGGTATAATCTATCATGATAGCCTTGCTCAGGGTCACGAGCGGACTGGATCCTTTTTGATTAGAAGTTGATGTTTATTATTGTTTAATGTTCACCTCTACTATATTAATTGGGTTACAACTGGGATTCATATAAATGTGATTCATGTAAATGTAGTGATTATGATGATGTTAAAATGAAACAACTAAAATTGCTAATGCAGTACAGCCGTTTCAAGCCTTTCTTTTAAGCCTTCATTATCCGTGTTGTACTTGCTAAGTAAGACATTTACTTGCACTTGCTATTCAACAAAATCCCGGATGGGTAACAGATGGATTAGATGGTACTGCTGCTGTTGAATTTCTTGAGGATCTGCCGTTCTACTAGCTGTGCTCAACCAGTCGGTGTCCCCGTGGGTTATCGGCTTCGATTTCTTTAGAGAGATTTAATAATGAGACTTCCGCTGTGTTATTCATTTATTTGAGTCAAACTCTGATGTAAAACCATTTATTTTATTCGAGCATTGTATTCTGTTATCATATTTGTTCGCTATATGTGTAATGACTTCCTGGGAACACATATGGCCGCATTTCGGGTTTCTGTGTAAATCCGGGTGTGACAGAGAGCCTTCTAAATGGTGCCGAAAATGACTTTAAAATTAAAATGAGGTATACGTGAAAACAAGCACGCAATCAATCAATCAATCCTCCCTCTATCTCTCTCGTCTTTCAAAACCAGTGTTGTCGAGTCTTGTGTGAATCATGTCCTTGGGTGCTTGATTTTGTTGTTATTATGCTTATGTTTGATTTGGGTTTTTGTAATGATTGTGATGGTCATAGACGCGAGTTTATCTCCATCTAGATATAGGAATAAGGTTTAAGGAATATTAATGAATAAATAGTTGGGTTATCTATCCCCTTTTGCACTTCCTCTGTTTTACTCCCTATATCTCTGAATCATATCCTTCCAAGTACTGCTATCTTCTTATGCACCATCTGCAAGCATGGGATATCTATTACCGATTGACGGGAATACTGATGGGAAGTATCTTGCTATGGTAGATGGTTAACACCAGAGGCAACCCCGGAGGCAGTGGAAGCAACCAGAACCAGAACCCACCACCTCCACCACCGCCACTCACCATGGAGCAGATGATGCAGATGCAACTCCAGCTGACACAACAGATGGCGCAAACCATAGCACTGATGCAGCAGAATCAGCAGAACCCGCCCCAACAGCACTACGTGCAACCCCGAGATAAAAGGGGCGAGTTTATGAAGGGACGCCCTCCTACCTTCAACAAGTCTAGCGACATAATGCAGGAAGAGGACTGGCTCAAGGCAGTGGAAAGACAGCTGGACATCGCACAGTGCAATGATAGGGAGAAGGTGTTATATGGAAGTGGATAGCTCCAGGGAGCAGCTTTGGATTGGTGGGATGCGTACCAATATGCTCACCCCAATCGTGATCAGATCACTTGGCAGGAGTTCCGCGACAGCTTTCGTTCTCACCACGTGCCAGAAACGCTGATGACCTTGAAGAAGAAGGAGTTCCTGGAATTGAAGCAGAAAGGTATGAGTGTCACCGCTTATCGTGACAAGTTCATTGAGTAGGCCCGTTATGCTCCAGAGGACGTGAATACTGATAGGAAAAAGCAGACCCGATTCCGAGATGGCCTGCATGATACGAGCAGACTGTGGAGGTTTGGCAGTGCTACTCCTGTGCTCTAGGTTCGCCACTTTTCAAGAACTGGTGGATAGTGCACTACTGCTGGAGCACAAGCGCCGCGAGATGGAGGAAAAGAAGAGGAAGCTTCAAGGCCCACCGTCAGGAAGCAATGTTTGCCCCCGCTTCAATCCTCAGCAAGGAAACTAGTAGATGGTGACTCCATAGCGCTTCCAGGGACAGTCCGGTCCGATGAACCGCAACCAGTATCAGCAACGTCCCCATTACCAGCAACGTCCCCAGTACCTCCCAGCAGCACCTCAATAGCGTCTTCAGAACCAGCCACAGAATGGTCCTGTCCAACGCCCCAACCCGGCCAACAATGCACCTACGGCTCCGAGGTGTTTTGGTTGTGGTGAGCTAGGACACTATGCCAGCGCTTGTCCTCGCAAGGCTCAGAACACCATTGGTCAGAACAACAATCAGAGGGTTGGGCAACCGCAAAACCAGAATGGGAATCAGCAGCAGAACCCAGCGAGAGGAAAGGTCAACCACATGGGTGCGGAAACCACAGAAGGAGCAACATATGTCGTTGTGGGTACGTTCCCTGTCAACTCGACTCTCGCAACTGTTTTGTTTGATACTGGAGCTTCGCATGCTTTCATATCTGCTGCTTTCGTGAAAAAGAACATGATGATCTTGCAACCTATGGGGAACCCCATTTTGTGTATCTCAAGGTGTCACCCATGAGAGGCGTGAAGAGGTTCAACGTCAAGGGCAAGTTAGCACCTCGATACATTGGACCGTTCAAGGTACTTGGTCGGAAAGGTGAGGTGGCGTATCAGTTAGAGCTACCAGAGAAGTTAGAAGGAGTACATGATGTGAACCCCATGGTAGTTAGCTCACCCGGGGGAGAACAACGTGCCACTTTATGTTGCCCCTGTATCACCATCACAATAAGGGGGGTAGACTTTGTGGTGAACCCAATAGTCCTAGAAACCCTTGGGTTTGACTTGATTCTGGGTATCAGCTGGTTAGCCAGATATGATGGCGTGATTCAATGTTCCAAAAGAGCAGTGCAGCTAACAGCAAAGACTTGTGAGAAAGTGGAGTATCAAGCAGCTAGTCCCTTGGGGCACAACCAGATCTACCAAGCCGAGGGTGTAGCACCGGAAGACATCAGAGTGGTGTGCGATTTCCCAGATGTGTTTCTAGATGAGTTACCAGGTATGCCCCAGACCGCGAAGTTGAATTTGTTATTGATCTTAAGCCTGGTACTGCACCTATAGCTAAGAGGCCATATAGAATGGGAGTAAAAGAACTAGAGAGACTCAAAGAGGAATTAAGGGCGTTGTTAGCAAAAGGGTATATTCGTCCTAGTTCTTCCCCTTGGGGAGCACCAGTTTTGTTTGTGGATAAGAAAGATGGGACCCAGAGATTGTGTGTGGATTATCGAGCTTTGAATGAAGTGACCATCAAGAACAAGTATCCGCTGCCGAGGATTGATGATCTCTTCGAACAGTTGAAAGGAGCATGTGTGTTCTCTAAGATCGATCTCCGATCCGGTTACCATCAGATGAGGATACGAGTGACTGACATCCCCAAAACAGCCTTCACAACCCGATATGGTCTATATGAGCTTGTTATGCATCATCTGCAAGCATGGGTTATCTATTACCGATTGACGGGAATACTGATGGGAGATATCTTGCTATGGTAGATGGTTAACACCAGAGGCAACCCCGGAGGCAGTGGAAGCAACCAGAACCAGAACCCACCACCTCCACCACCGCCACGCACCATGGAGCAGATGATGCAGATGCAACTCCAGCTGACACAGCAGGTGAGTGTCAGGCTAGCTTTGCGGAATTGAAGAAGAGGTTGACAACGGCACCCGTGCTAGTGTTGCCGGATATAACCAAGAGTTTCTCTATCTACTGTGATGCATCTCGTCAAGGATTGGGATGTGTGCTCATGCAAGAGGGCAGAGTTGTACCACATGCATCAAGGCAGCTGAGGAAACACGAGCAGAACTATCCAACGCATGATCTGGAGTTCAAGTATGTGTTCACACAGTCAGATCTGAATATGAGGCAACGTCGTTGGTTAGAGTTGATCAAGGACTACGACCTGGAGATTCATTATCATCCAGGGAAGGCCAACCTGGTGGCAGATGCTCTGAGTAGAAGGAGTTACGTGAATAGGATCACGGGACATTGCTTACCGGAGGAACTCAGTTCAGAGTTTGAGAGGATGAGTCTGGGATTTGTGACCAGCGTCACCGAGATGGCAGTAGAACCGACCTTGGAACAAGAGATCCGAAAAGGACAGCTCGCAGATGAGAAGATCAAGGAGATCATGGAACTGGTGGCATTAGGAAAAGCCCCTGGTTTTCGAGTGGATGACCAAGGGACATTGTGGTATGAGAAGAGGATCTGTGTACCAGATATAGTGCAGATCAGGGATGCAATTCTCAGGGAAGCCCATGAATCGGCGTATTCGATACACCCGGGTAGTACCAAGATGTACCAAGATATCAAAGAGAGATTTTGGTGGTACGGATTGAAGAGAGATGTGCCAACCTATGTGGCTCTATGTGACACATGTCAGAGAGTCAAGGCTGAACATCAAAGGCCAGCAGGTTTGCTCCAACCCTGAAGGTACCTGAATGGAAGTGGGAAGAAGTCAGTATGGATTTCATCACTGGCTTACCTCGCACTCAGAGGGGATTTGACTCAATCTGGGTAATCGTGGATCGTCTGACCAAGGTGGCGCATTTCCTTCCAGTAAAGACCCCCTACACGGGAGCCAGACTAGCGGAGTTGTATATGGAGAGGATTGTATGTTTGCATGGGGTACCGAAAAGAATAGTGTCAGATCGAGGTACCCAGTTCACATCACACTTTTGGCGACAACTGCATGAGTCTATGGACACTAAGCTCCAGTTCAGTTCAGCTTACCATCCGTAGACAGATGGGCAGACAGAACGGACAAATCAGATATTGGAGATTATGCTGAGAGCTTGTGCTCTACAATATGGTGCTAGTTGGGACAGGAGTTTACCGTACGCGAAATTCTCGTACAACAACAGCTATCAGAAGAGTTTGCAGATGGCACCATTCGAGGCACTGTATGGCCGAAAGTGTAGGACACCACTATTCTGGAATCAGACTGGGGAGAGTCAGGTATTTGGACCTGAAATACTAAGAGAGGCAGAGCGACAAGTGCAGATAATCAGACAGAATCTGAAAGTGGCACAATCCAGACAGAAGAGCTATGCAGATAACCGTAGTGGTGTTCATTGACGATATTCTGGTTTTCTCCAAGAATGAGGAAGAGCATGAAGAACATCTGAGGTTGGTGATGCAGAGACTTCGTGACCATCAGTTCTATGCCAAGCTGAGCAAGTGTGAGTTCTGGTTGAAGGAAGTTAGCTAGAGCTACCAGAAAAGTTAGCAGGGGTACATGATGTGTTCCATGTGTCTCAGTTGAAAAGTGCTTGCGAGTACCTGAGGAACAGATTCCGATTGATGAGCTGAATGTGGAGGAAGATCTTACCTATACTGAGCATCCTGTCAAGATTTTGGAGGTGTCAGAAAGAGTCACCAGAAATAAACTGATCCGGATGTGCAAGGTTCAGTGGAGCCGCCATTCAGTGGATGAAGCGACTTGGGAAAGAGAAGAAGACCTCAGAGCTGAATATCCACATTTATTCCCATCCGCATCCGAATCTCGAGGACGAGATTCATTTTAAGGGTGCTAGGTTTGTAACACCCTAAAAATGCCTATTTTAAAATCTAGTAATTAAATTGCTTTTATTTAATTTAATGCTCATATTTATCTAAGGAAAATAAATTATTTATGGGAAATAAAATTTAATATAAGGTTAGAAACATTTTTGTTGCATACATGCCATCTGCATTGTATTTTGTTTGTGTGCGGTTCAATTGGAATTTAAATTCTGTTTAAATTCGAATTTGAATCGTTGTGTTTGGAGCTCTAGAAAAGTTGTAGCAGCCCGAGTCCGTTTTCCCTCCCTGAACTCTTTTTCCCGGCCAAGCTTGCCCCTCTTTCTTTTCTCCCCGCAGCGGCCCAGTTCTCCCTTCCCCACTTGCGGCCCAGCCCGCGGCCTGTTCCGCTCTCGCAGCCCAGCTCCTCGCTCTCCCACTCCCGCGCCAGCCCGTCCCGCCCGCCAGTGGCCCAACGTGGCCCAGCAGCGCGGCCTGCAGCCCAGCTCAGCCCCGCAGTCGCTGCCGCGCAGGACCCGCAGGTCGGACCCATCCCCGACCTCCAGCCGGAGTTCGACTCGGCCACGGAGTCCGGCCGAGGCCCGGCACGCACGCCGAGGACCACCGGGACTCTCCTCGGCCACTCCATAAAAGCCGCAGCCGCGCCGCCCCCGAAGCCCGACCACCTACCCGCTAATCCTAGCCCTAGCCGCCGAATTGCAGCGCCGCCGCCATAGCCGCCACCGCCGAGCTCCGCGCCGTCGTCGATCCGCCGCGTCGTCGCCGCTCCGCCAAGTCCCGCCCCGAACCGAGCCTCCTAGCGCTTTTGCGCGTCTCGCCGGCGAAGCGCCGCCACAGACGCGCGCAGCGCCGCCGCTCGTCGCGTCCCCGCCGGCGACTTTCCCCTCCCCGATCTAATCCCCGCCGTCTGATCCAAATCCTGCGGCCCAGATTCAACTGAGCCCGAGTCAAACTCGAGTCAATACCGGTCAACCCGAGTCAGCCGTGCCAGTTTTGCAAAAGAGCCCCTGACCTTTTTTGAAATCAACCCGCGGTCCAGAACAATTCAAAAATAATTAGAATTAGGTCCTGATTTTTACAGAAACCCCCTGTCCGTTTTAAAAATAGCACCCGAGGTCCTATCTTGGTTAATTTGCGATTAAACCCTCCTGTTTTAATATAAAATTATGTTTTAGCCCCTGAGTTTTTGCAAATAAGCCCCTGGAACTTTTAAAACTTTCCAGCAAGCCCCCGAACCGTAGGAACGCCATAACTACTCCGTTTTAGCTCCGATTTGAGTGATCTTCGCGCTCACGTGTTCGTAGCGAAGCGTAGATTAGTTTTTCAGCCTTCTTTGCTTCTGTTGGTACTGTTTGGTGTACTGTTCTAATATATTAATATTGTTTGCATGTACTGGCTTGTATGGATGCTTGTGTGTTGATGTATGAGTCCAGTCGGTGAGCCATACGCGTTTGAGTTCGAGGGTTACGAGGAGCAGAACCACCAGCAGCAGCAGACAATCCTTGTTGACGAAGGCAAGTATAGCACGGACAATCCTTGCTACCTAAACACACCTTTACATTATTTGTTGCATATGCATGAGTCTAAATTGTTACCCTTTTAAGGTTGTACCTAGCTTTGTTTATCCTATACCTTGATTACCATGGGTTATTGCATTTGGGTAGAACTTTGCTAAGTGCAGCTACTGTCACCTTTGCTTAACTATTAATCTTGACCTAATGGTTCACTTCAATGTTAATGGTAAAACTTGCTTTTTAGCAACATGGATCAGGGAGCTAGGGCATACGCTTTATGCTTGGCCCTAGTGTCTCTCCGTAAGGACTGGTTCTTAAAGCGGCAACCCAGGAACCTGTCGCCACCGCTGGAACTATAATGGCTCTGGTCTTGGACAAGTAGCAAGTACGGCTCTAGCTTGACAGTAGTTACCGACGGGCCGACGGCGTTATGGGAAGCATGGGTGAGAGTATGGTTTGATCCACCGAGGACGGAGTATCCGTTGGCTATGTCCCCGTGAGGCACAGTCCCGTGTTGGGAGCCACCGTATGGCGGGGGTTCCACACGTTGCGACTGTGTTATTCATTTATTTGAGTCAAACTCTGATGTAAAACCATTTATTTTATTCGAGCATTGTATTATGTTATCATATTTGTTCGCTATATGTGTGATGACTTCCTGGGAACACATATGGCTGCATTTCGGGTTTCTGTGCAAATCCGGGTGTGACATTCCATGCTATAACTCACCTTCCTCGAAGTGCTGCTGCTGGTCCTGCTCCTGAAAGTCCTCCTCGTACTCGAACTCCAACGCAAATGGCTCACCGACTGGACACGAATCACCACACAAGCACCCACACAAGCCAATACATCCAAACAAAAGTATTCTATTAGTACAGTATACCAAATTGTAGAAACAAAACAAAAGAATATTTTAGAACTAATCTACGCTTCGCTACGAACACGTGAGCGCAAGAATCACACTAATCGGAGCTAAAACGAGAAAGTTACGGCGTTTCTAAGGTTCGGGGACTTGCTGACAAGGTTTAAAAACTTCCAGGGACCTATTCATGAAAAACTGAGGACCTATACGTAATTTCATATAAGAACCTTGGCGCGACGATGAGATGAAGAGTGGACAGTAGTGGAAGATATGGTGGAAGAAGACTGCCTTTGCGAATCCCAAGCAAATTGGCCTCCCTGTAAATGACTCAATGGTGTGCCTTTTTCAGAGGAGAGGTGACTCATATATATATAGGGAGAAAAACTCCTCATCTCCATGTCCATTAGCAATATGTGACTAATCGTTATATTACCCTCTTTTTATGCTAATGGGCTTTAAAGATATCCCACAATACTAATGGGCTTTGAAATTTGGCTCATTAAAGTGATGGGATGGATTTGGCCTAAAATTAGGTCAACTTTGGGCCAAGGCTGGTCTACTAAGATTTAGGTTGATTTTAATTTTCGGAATAATTCTTTTCCTGGTTATAAAATAATTCTAGATAAGTCCAGAATTGATATTAAACCATGAAAAATATTTTGAAAATTCTAAAAATCCTAGGAAAAATTTCAGAGATAGAGTTGGACATGAGGAACCCAAATATTGTATTTGGAGCTCACGAAAAGGATCTTATCATGTTTCAAAAATTGGAATTTGCTCTAGGGAAAATAGGATTAATTTCCAGAAAAATCTAGAAAATTATCATTAGGCTCCTAAATGGATTTTTGAAAACTTTACACGCATAAAACCACTAAATCCAACCGGCATGAATGCAACAAAAATGTTTCTAAGCCTTATATTTGATTTTAAATGGGTAATTTTAGGGTGTTACAAACCTACCCCCCTTAAGATGAATCTCGTCCTCGAGATTCGGATGTGGATGCGAAGAGCTGTGGATAAGCGGCTGTGGGCACTCGGCCTTGAGATCTTCTTCTGTTTCCCAAGTCGTCTCATCCTCTGAGTGACGGCTCCACTGTACCTTGCACATCCGCATGACCTTGTTTCTCGTCACCCTCTCAGATACCTCCAAAATCTTGACTGGATACTCCTCGTAAGTGACATCTTCTTGCACGTTCACCTCCTCTATCGGGATTTGCTCCTCGGGCACCCGCAGACATTGATTCAGCTGAGATACGTGGAACACATCGTGCACTCCCGCCAATTTCTCGAGCAGTTCTAACTGATATGCCACCTCGCCTTTCCGTTCAAGTACCCGGAAAGGTCCAATGTAACAAGGTGGTAGTTTGCCCTTGACATTAAACCTCTTCACGCCTCTCATTGGTAACACCTTGAGGTACACAAAGTCTCCAACTTCAAAGCTGAGATCCTCCGTCTGACATCAGCATAACTCTTCTGTCGGGACTGTGCCACCTTTAAATTCTGCATGATTACTTGCACTCAACGTTCTACCTCTCTTAGTATTTCGGGCCCAAAAACTTGGCTTTCTCTAGTCTAATTCCAGAACAGTGGTGTCCTGCACTTTCTACCATACAGAGCTTCGAATGGTGCCATCCGCAGACTTTTCTGATAGCTGTTGTTGTACGAGAATTCAGCATAGGGCAAACTCTTGTCCCAGCTAACACCATACTACAGAGCACATGCCCTCAACATGTCCTCCAAAATCTGATTGGTCCGCTCTATCTGTCCATCCGTTTGTGGGTGGTAAGCTAAACAAAAATGCAGCTTAGTGTCCATAGACTCATGTAGCTTCTGCCAGAAGTGCGATGTGAACTGAGTACCGCGATCAGACACTATCCGCTTGGGCACTCCATGCAAACACACAATCCTCTCCATATACAGCTCTGCTATTCTGGCCCCGATGTAAGTGGTCTTCACTGGAAGAAAGTGTGCCACTTTGGTCAAGCGATCCACGATTACCCAGATGGAGTCAAATCCTCTCTGAGTGCGAGGCAGACCAGTGATGAAGTCCATACCAACTTCTTCCCACTTCCATTCGGGTATCTTCAAGGGCTGGAGCAAACCTGCTGGCCTCTGATGTTCAGCCTTGACTCTCTGACATGTGTCACATAGAGCCACATAGGTTGCCACATCACGCTTCAATCCATACCACCAGAATCTCTCCTTGATGTCTTGGTACATCTTGGTACTTCCTGAGTGGATTGAATAAGCTGAGTCATGTGCCTCTCTCAGGATCATATCCCTGATCTGTGCTATGTCGGGTACACATATCCTCTTCCCATGCCACAAAGTCCCTTGATCATCAACTCGGAATCCAGGGGCCTTTCCTAGAGCAACATTCCCCATAATCTCCTTGATGTGCTCATCTTCAAGCTGACCCTTCCGAATCTCCTGTTCCAGAGTCGGTTCTACTGTTATCCCTGTGATGCTAGTCACAAATCCCAGACTCATCCTCTCAAACTCCAAGCTGAGCTCTGCTGGCAGACAATGACCGGTGATCTTGTTCACATAACTCCTCCTACTCAAGGCATCTGCCACCAAGT
>OAMR01000012.1:3862314-3896551 GCA_900205405.1 Echinochloa crus-galli
CGGGCCGAAACACAGCCCAACGCTCGGCCCACCCCCTCTTTCCCCGGCCCAAGCCCCACGCGCGCCCCCACCTCCGCTCGGCCCAACGACCGGCCTAGCTCCTCCCCCCTGCGCCCCACCGGCCCGCCAACCCTCCCTCTCCTCCTCTCACTGGCCGCCCGACCCCACTCGTCGGTCTCCCCTCCACCTTCCTTCCTTCGCCTCGCCGCTAATGGCGGCCAGCCGCGCCGCGCTAAGGCAAGCGCGCCACCGAGGCCCCGTTTCCCCCCGCCTGCGCGCCTATTTAGCCGCGCCGCTGCCATCGGCCTTCCCCCCAAGCCCCGCTCCAACCCTAGCCGCCCCGAGCCTCTCCCCGCCGCCCGAGCTCGCAAGCTTCGTCGCCGCCGTCAATCCGCCGCCCCGGTGCCCCTCTGCCCGATTCAACACCGCCCCGACCTCCCCGCTGATGTAAGCTTCGCCCCGGCCCTCTCCCCTCTCTCTCTCGCGCCCCGTGGGCCCCGCACCGCAGCACCGCCGCTCGCCGGCCTCGGGCCGCCGTCGCCCGGCCGCCACGCCACTTCCCCGCTTCAAGGTGGAGAGGACCAGCAAGGGCGTGCAAGTCAAGATAGAGGCCCAAATCAATTCGACTTCGAGTCCACCTCGGAGTCCAGGTGTAGTCAGCGCTAAATCGGACGCCCAGGTCACATACAGGCTCGGATTTGGACGTTCTTTATATGCTTGGAAAGCTAAGAAGATAATCCTTGCAATGGCACTGGTCTCATATCAAAATTCGTTCGGAGTCATCGAGAATCAATGAAACAAGTTGACATCCAGAATCTGTTTTGACGTTGCGTCGTCGTATTTTGGTCTTTGGGCCGTGTATCGTGTTGAGCCCAATAGGGGCATGTCCAGGGGGGTTGATCACGACCCTAGACTCTTTAAAACAGTAGCCACCGCCCAAGTTAGGTTTGGGTTTTGCTTAGATCAATTCTGTCAAGTCTTGGGTATGTCTGACAACCAGATTCTCATCTGGTGACAGCCCGACCGAAGATATATCTTGGAGAACACACAAGCTCCCTTCAGCTGATAGAACAGATTGATGATCTATGCCATAGATTCACCATCAAGAACAAGTACCCACTGCCACGGATTGATGATCTGACTTGTTCTTGATGGTCACTTCATTGAGGAATCGATAGTCCACACACAACCTTTGTGTCCCATCCTTCTTGTCCACGAACAACACTGGTGCTCCCCATGGTGATGAACTAGGATCAATATACCCCTTGGTTAGCAAGGAGCTCAGTTCTTCTTTGAGCTTTTCTAGCTCCTTTACTCCCATCCTATATGGTCTTTTAGCTATAGGTGCAGTGCTAGGTTTAAGTTCAATAACGAATTCAACTTCATGATCCGGGGGCATACTTGGCAATTTATCTGGGAACACATCCGGAAACTCGTTCACCACTCTGATGTCCTCCGAAGCTGCACCTTCAGCTTGGTTGACTTGATCACTGTGTCTTGCCTTCACTCTGATGCTCTGAGGGGTTGGTTACCCGGTACTCCACCTTATCTCCGGACCTCGTTGTCAGCTGTACCGCCATTTTGGTGCACTAGATCACTGCGTCATATCTGTCTAACCAGCTCATTCCCAAAATTAAGTCGAACCCAATGGATTCCAGGACTATTGGGCGTGCTTCGAAGTCTACCCCCCTTATTGTGATGGTAATATGGGGACATCGTAAAGTGGCTCGCTGTTCCCCTGCTAGTGAGCTAACTAGCATAGAATTCTTCATGGGCAGCGGATATGAAAGCATGCGAAGCTCCAGAATCGAATAAAACAGTTGCGGGGGTCGAGTTGACAAGGAACGTACCCACAACCACGTCAGTAGCTCCCTCTGCGGTTTCTGCGCCCATGTGGTTGACCTTGCCTCTAGCGGGGTTCTGCAGTCCCTAGTTGGCCTGCACCTGCTGTTGTCTAGCTTGCTGGTTGGCGTTATGGGCCTTCTTGGGGCAGACATTGGCAAAGTGCCCTGCTCTCCACAGTGGTAACACACCCTAGGACGCACTGGTGTGTTGTTGACGGGGTTGGGGCACTGAACAGGACCTTGCTGCACCTGGTTGCGCTGAGCTGGAGCATTCTGCAGGAGACGTTGCTGCTGTGGCACTTGGGGGTACTGGGGGCGCTGCTGGTATTGGCCATGGTTGAGCGAACTGGGCTGACCCTGAAAGCACTCCTGATTCCCCATCTGCTGATTCCCCTGAGGAGGAACGAAATGGGGGCGACTGCTGCTCCCGGTCTGCTGGCCCTGGAACTTCCTCTTCTTCTCCTCTATTTCACGGCACTTGTGTTCTAGCATCAAAGCACCGTCCACCATTTCCTGAAAGTTGGGGAACTTGGTCCACATCAGCTGGTACTATAGTGCATCCTGCAAGCCATCACAGAATCGAGTCTGCTTCTTTTTGTCCGTGGCCACGTCCTCTGGAGCGTAACGGGCCAGCTCGATGAACTTGTCACGGTAAGCGGTGATACTCATCCCTTCCTGCTTCAGCGCTAGGAACTCCTTCTTCAGGGTCATCAGGGCCTCCGGCACATGGTGGGAACAGAAGCTGTTACCGAACTCCTGCCAGGTGATCTGAGTACGGTCAGGGTGAGCATACTAGTACGAATCCCACCAGTCTAATGCTGGTCCTTGGAGCTGTCCTCCTGTGTACAACACCTTCTCCCGGTCATTGCACTGCGTGATGTCGAGCTGTCTCTCTACCGTCTTGAGCCAATCATCCACCTACAGGGGGTCGCTGGCCTTGCTAAAGGTGGGAGGGCGTCCCTTCAGAAATTCACCCCTCTTGTCCCTGGGCGGCATGTTGGGCTGGTGAGGTGGATTCTGCTGGTTCTGCTGCATTAACGCCATGGTCTGGGCCATCTCCTGCATCAGCTGGGTCTGCGTGAGCATCATCTACTCAATGGTGGGAGGTGGTGACAGCGGTGGCCCTCCGCTGGCACCTGCGTTGCTCCTTGTGTTCACCATCTATCATCAATAAATAAGTCTCATAAAAACTCCGTTGGATATAACCGAGTGTCTCTAGAGGATTACTAACTTGTTAGGATAGATGACTTGATAGAAAGAGAGAAAGAGAAATGAACACCCCTTCTATGTAATCGTTAATGTCCTTAAACCTTAGTCCAACATCTAGATGGTGGTAGACTCGGGTCTACGCCCATCACAATCATTACAAAAATCCAAATCAAGCATAAGCATAATGACAACCATATCAAGCACCTAAGGACATGATTCACACAAGACTTGACAGAACTTGGGTTTTGAAAGAGTGTATCTAGACGATCCATGTCACATAATCATGGTGGTCTCCTAAGGTTTAATCGACCGTTCTAACTAGGTTGCGATCCTATAGTCAGCACGGCTCTGATATCAATCTGTCACACCTGGATTTACACCGAAACCCGAATGCGGCCATATGTGTGCCCAGGAAGTCATAGTACACATATAGCAAACAAATGTGATAAACAGAGAACATATGCTTGAATAAATAGAGTTTTACATCAGAGTGCAACATAAATAAACTAACCAATACAACGGAAGACTAATAACTCTCAACCTAAGCGGAGCCGCAATCCATAGGGACTCTGGCTGGGGGAACGCAACTCAGTAGTACGGCAGATCTTCTGGAAACTCAGCAGCAGACTCATGCACAACCCAATCTGTTATCCATCCGGGATTTAGTTGAATAAATAGCAAGTGTAAGTAAAACATTTACTTAGCAAGTATAGCACGGGTGTATGAAGGCTCAAAGTAAGGCTAGACACGCCTGAACTGCATTAGCATTTTTAGTTGGTTCATTTTAATATTATCCAAGTTACTACAAGTGGATGAAACCCAGTTGCAACCCAATTATTAAAGTATAAGTGACATTAAGCATAAATAAACATCATCTTCTAAGCAAGAAGGATCCAGGCCGCTCGTGACCCTGAGCAAGGCTATCATGATAGATTTTACACTTTGTAGAGGTTTCGCCCTTTACCCACCAGTAGCGTAAAAGCTCAAAAGAACTTTAAACCCAACCACGCGGAGGTGGATCAGACCTCACAAATCACACTTCCGAGGTGTGACCGCATAGGGACGCTACGAGGCTTTTCACAAGACACCCTAACAAGACAGTGGCCGATTATGGTACAGCACAGGCAGCATGGCCCAGGCACTGAGATTGACGTACGCCTACGGAGTCACACCATAGGGGGTCAATGGCGTCCACAGCACGGGCATCACACCCAACAATGCACAACGTGTGGAGTTCCCCATCGCAGGGACTCCCAGCACTGGACGGTGCCTCACGGGGGCATAGTCGACGGATCACCCGTCCTCGGTGGATCCAGACATACTCTCACCCATGTTTCCGATAACACCGTCAGCCACTCCAATAACCACTGACAAGCTAGAGACGTACAAGCTACTTGACCAAGACCAGAACCATAATAGTTCTAGTGGTGGCGACAGGCTCCTGGGTTGCCGCTTTAAGAACCTGACCTTATGGAGGGACACTAGAACAAAGCATGAAGCACATGCTCTAGTTCCCTAAACCAAGTTGCTAAAAAGCAAGTTTTATCATTAACGTTAAAGTGAACCATTAAGTCAAGATTAACTATTAAACAGTGGTGATAGTAGTTGCACATAGTAAAGATTCTACCCATATGCAAAAACCCATGGTAAACAATGATAGGATAATCAAGACTAGGTACAACCTTAATGGTACATCAATTTAGACACATGCATTTATGAAATAATTTAATACAAAGTGGGTAGATAGTAAGGATTGTCTGAGCTATAACTTGCCTTCCTCAAAAGGTGGCTGCTGCGGCTGTGAGTCGTGTCCCTGGAAGTCCTCCTTGTATTCGAAGTCCAACGCAAAAGGCTCACCAACTGGACACGAATCACCACACAAGCATCCACACAAGCCAATACATGCAAACAAATATTATTCTATTAGAACAGTACACCAAACAGTAGAAACAGAAAAAAAGAAGGTTTTAAAACTAATCTACGCTTTGCTACGAACACGTGAGCGCAAGAATCACACTAATCGGAGCTAAAACGAGAAAGATATAGCAAATCTAAGTTACAGGGACCTGCTGCTAAGTTTTTAAAAGTTCCAGGGCTTATTTGTGAAAAACCAGGGGCTAAAACATAATTATACTTAAAACTATAGGGGCCTACGCATAAAAACAACTAAATAGGATGGCGGGTCCTATTAATTAAAAACTCAGGGGGTTTTCCATAAAAACCAGGACCTATTGGTAAATACTTTTGATTAAGCGTGGACGGCGGGTTGATAATCAAATAGTGGAGGGGCTCTTTAGCAAAATTTGCTGGGCTGACCAGTATGTCTCTGGTTTGACTCGGGTGAGGACGCATGGGAGCCGTCGGATTAAGATCCGGCGGCCAGGGTTCATCGGGGGCTGAGCTGCTGGTGGTGACGCAGGGATGCGGCGGCGCTGCGCGGCCGACGGTGAATGTTTGCCGGAGAACAGCACTCCTCGCGCTACAGATCACCATTGGCCACGGGGTTTGGTCCTACGCGGTCGGGGAATGACGGCGAACATGCAGGTGGGGTTCAAGTCGACCGAAAGGCGGCGAGAGCGGTCGGCGACGATGATCGGCGGAAGTTGAACTCCGGCGAGGTCGGAGCGCGAGCTACGGTGTATGAAGGCGAGATTGGGAAGGCTCGGGAGCTTCCTTACCTTAGCGCGAAGCTCTTGGGGGTCCGAATCAAAGTAGAGCGACGCCGGAGAGGAGAGTCCATCGGCGGCGGCGCTCGGACTGGGGAAGGGCGGGACGAGAAGCTTCGGGGAAGGCTCTGCGAGGGTCCATAGCACGGGTGTGGGGCTCTGGTGCAGGCTAGGCGCGGGGCAAGCGCGGTCGGGGTGGCTCGGGTGCGGCTCGGGCTCGGCGGGGAAGGAAGAAGAAGAACCCGACGGGCGGGGCCCGTAGGGCATCGAGAGAGGGGAGGGGGAAGTGAGGCTGGGCCGAACTGTGCCGAGTGGGGAAAGGAGAGAAGGGGTAGGGGAAAAAGGGTTGTTGGGCCGAGCCGAGCTGGGCCGGGGAAAGGAGTTGGGCTGCTCGGGGAAGAAAGAGGAGGGAGCCAAGACAGACTAGGCCGAAAGCTTGAGGAGCAAAAGTGAACTATGGGCTAAACAACTTTTCTAGGGTTCGAAACAAAGCAGTTCAAATTTGAATTCAAACTAGATTTAAATTCTTATTGAACTACTAGCAATACAAAACTTAATGCAACAGCATGAATGCAACAAAAATGTTTCTACTCCTTATATTTGATTTTAATTTCTAGAAATTATTTATTTAACCTATATTAATTATGGGAAAACATAATAAAATTAAATTATTTACTAGAAATTTTTAAATGGGTAATCTTATGGTGTTACAAACCTACCCCCCTAAGATGAATCTCGTCCTCGAGACTCGGATGTGGATGCGAAGAGCTGTGGGTACTCGGCCTTGAAATCTTCTTCTCTTTCCCAAGTCACCTCATCCTCTGAGTGATGGCTCCACTGTACCTTGCACATCCGGATGACCTTGTTTCTCATCACCCTCTCAGATACCTCCAAAATCTTGATTGGATACTCCTCGTAAGTGACATCTTCTTGCACGTTCAGCTCCTCTATCGAGATCTGCTCCTCAGGCACCCGCAGACATTTCTTCAACTGAGGCATGTGGAACACATCGTGCACGCCTGCCAATTTCTCAGGGAGTTCTAACTGATATGCCACCTCGCCTTTCCGTTCAAGTACCCGGAAAGGTCCAATGTAACGAGATGCTAGTTTTCCCTTGACATTAAACCTCTTCATGCCTCTCATTGGTCACACCTTGAGGTACACAAAGTCTCCAACTTCAAAGCTGAGATCCCTCCGTCTGACATCAGCATAACTTTTCTGTCGGGACTGTGCCACCTTTAAATTCTGCCTGATTACTTGCATTCGACGTTCTGCCTCTCTTAGTATTTCAAGCCCAGAAACTTGGCTTTCTCCAGTCTGATTCCAGAACAGTGGTGTCCTACACTTTCTACCATATAGAGCTTCGAATGGTGTCATCTGTAGACTTTTTCTGATAGCTGTTGTATGAGAATTCCACATAGGGCAAACTCTTGTCCCAGCTAACACCATACTACAGAGCACATGCCCTCAACATGTCCTCCAAAATCTGATTTGTCCGCTCTGTCTGTCCATCCGTCTGTGGGTGGTAAGCTGAATTAAAATGCAGCTTAGTGTCCATAGACTCATGTAGCTTCTGCCAGATGTGCGATGCGAACTGAGTACCGCGATCAAACACTATCCGCTTGGGCACTCCATGCAAACACACAATCCTCTCCATATACAGCTCTGCTAATCTAGCCCCGATGTAAGTGGTCTTGACTAGAAGAAAGTGTGCCACTTTGGTCAAGCGATCCACGATTACCCAGATGGAAGCAATTGGCGAAAGATATTGATGATTGACATTGGTGTCTACTAATTTAACTTACCACCAGCATTGGCGGGATTACCCCTGTTTGTTTGAGTGTGTTTCAAACAGGAAGATGTAGAGAGCCCAGGGTGCCCGATCATGGAGGACCTAGCAATGTCTGTCCCTGTCTACTGCGATGTGTACCGTACGGAAGCTTCAGTAGAAATTCTCACATGTATGTATTTATATATGATAAAAAATATTTGTCGTAACCATGTGCAGAATGGAAGAAAGATCATCATCAAGGAAGAAAAAGAAAATTGAATATGATGGACGAACGACGTTGCATCACCGCAATTCCATCTCAAATTGTCGGTAATGGCGAAGAAAAATAAAGGTATGTGAGATAGTCCTACTCTTAGACTTTAAATTTTGAGTACCTGCTAGGAGGTAACCTATGCATTATCCCTTTAATTTTTGCATTATCCACTGCATGTTTGCTTTGAATCATTCGATTTCTATGCCTTCTTTTTGAATGGGTGGCTCATCGACTTTGGACTGTATTCGGGCAAGTGTGCCTAGTCTAAATAGGTAGTGAAGTATTTTTTTATGCATGTTTATTCGATGTTCTTAGTCCAACTCATGGCAGCCCCTATTTTGTGTCGGTGATTCCCAAGTGTAGTTGGTTCACCATCTATAGGGTTAAATGGGACTGTCTCCGACCACGCCTTAGAAATGGATGATCAGTTTGCGCCATGAGAAACGCCAGGCTTAGAAATTCATGCATTCTATCACCCCACTTTTTTTTTCAAACCCACTGCATGTTTCCCATTCTTGCATTCGCATTCATTCACCCCCATCACTTTGCATTGAAAAAAATAAGAATAATGATCATAAAAAATAAATAAAAAGAAAAAAAGCATGCGATAACTGTATTTAGGCCAGGGTATGTATGCCTGCAAGCCTTCATCGGAGGCTAGTGTCCAAACTTCACCTAGCCTGGCCAGTTTCCGCTCATCATTGCACTGTTGCGCAAGAGAGGAGACGTACTACACCTCCGCTCCTTTGCCGCTCCACTAGCTTGGTTTGGGACCCTTTATCATCGCATCGATTAAACTCAAGCTGGTTCCGCGGCATTCCACGAGTTGTTATATTTGAGTGCCGATCCCCTTTGCCACACCCATGACTGTGTATCCCAACATGGAGGAGGACTCAGCCAACTACGTGCAGTCATGTCAGCGTTGCTGTTGCATCAATCCTGAAAGTCTTCATCATCAGATGCCAACGGTGAGCATCCCTAGGTACGTGAAAAGGTTTTTGCTTTTTACCTAAATTAAAAGCAAAGTTCATCAGTGGCCATATGCTTATCTCCATGTGAATATTTCTTGATGCTTTCATGCTCTCTCTATCTATTTTGGTTTGCTCTGGTTTGAATGTAATCTCGCGAATACATTCATAAGCTCTTTAAATTAAGCATGGTGCTTAGGTTAATTAGCTTGCTTTAATCAAATTAGACATGGTGTCAAGTTTGATTAATGAACCTTCAGAGCAATACTTTTATGGATATTGGTTGCATTTGTGGACTAACCCCTACAGAAAAATCATCAAAAAAATGGATGTGAAGTCCCAAAATATACTTCACACCGAAGATGAAGGCTATGGATACAGTTGAAGCCCAGAGTGGAGCAATCATTCCATGTATGCACATTTTTTAGCAAATTATAAATAACCTGGAACAGGTCAAAGCATCTCCACCCAAGCAAAAGATGCTCAAGCTCATAAGGCAACACTGGGCGAATGAACGAGAAAAAGTCACCGCCACCTACACCAATGAAAATCACAAAGGTGTGGCGGAAGAAAGAAGTTGCATCGTCCGAAGCATCCTCTCCAGATCGGACGATGATAAGAACAATCGGAGGAAGAAGTCTCGCTCTTGGACTTAAAACACGAGCTCTCGACGTGAGGTAAACTGGTATGTATCCTATATTTCCCTTTCCAAAATTTCATTTCCATCACTGCATTTCCATATTTCCCTTTCCAAACTTGAATCACCCTTGCATTACAATTAAGAGAAAACAAAAAGGAAGTCTTTTGGGTCTGCAGGTGGTTCAGCCGGTCACCTGAGTTCGGCCGAACCTACCCTAGGTTCAAATGTGCACTATCCTGCAGGGTCATGTTGAGGAAAAACCAGAGGAGTACAGTTGGCAAGGTATACCATTCATATCCAAATCCTTTAACCCTGTGCCACATACTCCACTTGCAATATCCTTTCACCCAGCACTCAAAGCATTCACACCCATCCATCCAGAGCAAAATTTCGTGCAAACTTCATATTTGGTCAGTTCGTCCAAGGGTTTCACCCTAGATCAATCCTGATCTACACCCTCTACCATGAAATTTGCCCCAGCCAGCACAAAAGCATGGTCTCCACCGCTCCACATGCCCACACACTTCATTCCATCACAATCATGGCAGCATGGGAGTGGTGTGATCCTTTTGATCCTTTGGTCATTTCATCCTATCCACAAAATCCACCAAAGTCCCATGCTTTAGTGTAGGACAAAACTTCATGGCTCGCGATTGGAGGTCAACGGACTGAACATTATAGAGATGGTTCGGGCGAACGTTTAGCTGCGTTCCTCCGCTCCCTTGCCTATGGGTGACACTCTGGATGCATGAAGGAAGCTGGCTCCATTCAGGTTTGCACTCCTTGAGTACATCTCTCTCAACTCTATGCAATGCTTAGTTCACTTGCATGAATAAAAACATAAAAGCAACAAAAATATTTCCTTGATCATTATGCTGCTCCTTGAAAACGGTTTGTGGAGGTTTTAACTTACCCCACATGAAAGATTAAGATATCGTGGAGGTTAAATCCCTGCAAGAACGACAAACCCCGAACAACTATACGCTAACCGTGATCCTATAGTCCTTCGGGTATTGTCGTTCCAATATTTTGCAGGCATCATCTCGTTGTCTCTATTCCTAAGAACGATCAAGCACATTTGGTACACGAGCATTGGTGAGGCTAGGGACAACTTCCCTACCTTATCACATGTCTCGACACCGATGAAGGCCAAGTTAGGGATCACTGACACCGATGCTCCAAGCCAAGCTTGGGGGAGGACCCCACGAGGTAAGTCTCAACCGTATCATTGCAAGCTACATCTTTGATCTGCTTTTGCTTTCATTTTAGTTTGAATAATAAAAATACCAAAAATATTTGCTTTCAAATAAAATAACTCCCAACTATGCATGGAATGAATCGTATGCCTCTCACAATGGAAATGATGAATAGTTGCTCTGCCATATATATTGCATGTACCTTGTTCACAACTTGTTACTCTATTGGTGCTTGAGTTATTTGGCATGGGTGTAATATGAACCTAAAAACCTTGTGGGAGCACATGCTTTATTCCAAGTTTAGGTTGTTGTGAGGAATGATATAGTGAGACTGTGGTTGAGTTTGTGCTTTTGCTCTTAGTACGGTGAAAACCTCGGATGAATTTATTTTCAAAAAAAATACTATGAAGTTCCTCATTGGTTGAAACTCCTACCAAAGCCATATGATAAGCTTAGTTGAAAAACCTTCATACATATGCTGCTTGTCATCTTAGTGAGCTTTGTCAAATTGTTGTGACCTTTGGGTGAAATCTTTCATGCTTTTAAAGATCAAGATTCACATACACACCAGTCTCACTTACAAATTCCTACACTGGGAGTTAGCAAAATATTTGCATCATCCATCCATAAAATAAATGCTCCATATTTTATGATTTCCTCTCCTCAAATATCCTTGAAAAGAGACATGGGCTATGCAAAAAGAAAAAGAAAGAAAAGCATGCTAACAAGCATGGCAAAAAGAGAAAAGAAAAAATGAGAGAAAAAAACAAAAGCATGCCAAAAGCATGGCAAAAATATTGAAAAAAAGAAAAAAAAGATAGCCCATGCTCTCGAAAATAAATCAAGGAGAGGAAGAATCATCCCAAGGAGTTTCCACCATACTCCACCCTCCACTCCAAATATCCACACACCTGCACTTCTCGATTTAAATGTATGATTTGATCCTCCAGAGGTTCGGTCTTTGACTTAGCAAGATATAAGATGCATGTATGCCTTCATCCATCTTCCCTACCTGAGCCATACAAAAAGCTTTAGTAGATTTTAGGATGAAAGAAGGCAAAGCCTTTGGCGAGGACACAAATACCACTTGAGCGATCGGGTATGCCAATTGAGGAACTCTGTATTAATTTTCAAAAAGTTTGGAAAACTCCGAGATGGGATCCTGAAAAGAGTAGGAGTGGAATAACACTAAGTCAAGCTGTTCAACCCTTCAATCGCTCAAGACAAGGAGATTGATATAAGCCCCATAGGTAAGAAGGTAAGTTATCACTTTGCTAATAATTCAAGTTACTATAGAGTGCTAGTTGTGCATATAGAGTACTTGCAAAGATATTAAAATTGTAGCAACTCCTGATCCATCGAGCCTAAGTCTTTATCTTTGCTCGAGGATGAGCAAATGTATATGCTTGGGGGAGCTTGTTGGCGGTCGTTACGGCCTAATTTTGGCCGGTTTTTACCGCCAATATCTTGGTAAATAAAAGGTACATAGATGTAGTTCTATGCATTATTAGGCTCATACTAACTATTTCTACGAGTCTTGGTGTTACTAAGAGCTTTGCAGGATTATACCCAGAAACAACATTAAATGGACAATCCGCTGTTTGGGCTAGAAATAAACTCAGAATTATCATGGAAACAAACCATCTCAATTCCAGAATTGGAGTTCACCAATGCGAAGAGCCCGTCGAGATGAATCCAACGGATATATCATTCACATAATTTGGAGCTCGGATGACGTCAGCACCAGACGTCAGCGATGGACCCCATGCCCAAGGGGTGCTGGCGCGCGCAGGGAGGCAGGTGGCCCCCACATGGGCCAGGCTTGTGCCCCATGCAAAAGCAGCTGCAGCGACAGTGCAGCGCAGGAAGCACAACGCTCGCATGCACGTGCCCATGCAGGGAGCAGGCCGGGCCAAGCGGCCACACAGCCCAGCAGAGCGGCAGGCGCTCGCGCGCAAGGGTGCGGCACACACATTGCAGGCGGGGCCCACATGCCAGTGGCACAGCAGCGCAAGGCGGTTGGCGCCAAGGCCATCAGTGCCTGGGCCCCACGTGCGCATGCAGGAGGCGGCGCCGGCAGGCTCGCATGCAGCCAAGGCGGTGGGAAAAAGGATGCGTGGCGCGCTCCTGTTGGCCGGGAGGTCCTCACGCGGATTGGGCCTGGAGAAAGGACAGCAGCTCATGCAAGCCATCTCCCCCATTGCGACACTTGGCACCTACAGGGAAGGTCGAGGGGAATATTCCTGCAGCATCTTCACATCCCAAGTCACCTCTCCACTGTAAATAGAGCCCCTCTCCTCACTTGTAACACACACCACTTGTAAGCAAGTCTCCATTATTATCTTTCAAGATGTAGAGTTAGGCTAGTCTGTTGGGAGTTAGAGTCAGGGTCGAGCTTTGCTCGGGGTTCCGGAGTCATCTTCTGGAGTTCTGGTAAAGCTCTTGTATCTTTTCCTTTTCTTTATGCAAGACTCTAAGTATTTAATATATTATGTTTCGCATTACTTGAGTTATTTAATCTACCTTTATTTCTGGGATAATTGTGGAATGTCTAGCCTTGGTTATAAGTTGTTGTAGTCTGGCTCTATAAGTTCTCTCCTTAGTTCGTTGTCTCAGCTGGTTCCTCGATTCTGCTCAATACTTACGGTGAATTGTCAATGGGGTATTGACATGGTTGCTTGCTCTTTCTAGTAGAGTAAGTAGTTACTATCTAGTATAGGCGTGGTGCCCAGACTAGATGGTAACCTTGGTTTGCCCCTGCGGAGGTGGTAGCCGTTAGGTGGTGACAGCCCTATACGGCCTACGTAGCCCATCACGTTCGTCTCGACTTGTAGGATCCCCCAGTGCAGGGTAGATGCCAACCCTTCTCATCCCTTACTGTGTATCGTAGGCTCTGTTGTCCCGAAGCTGAGGTCATAGAACTAGGACAAGAACCATAGACGCCATTCTCCATGCTAGCCGTAATCTTTGCTAGAGATATCTCAAGGCCAGTGGAAGTATATAGGAATCCTTTCGTGTCTCGTTGTCCTCCCACTAGCTAGACCGCTCTTCTCTCTATATCACTTATCCTAGATTTCACCTTTTGTGTGTCATTTGCATATCACTCCTGTCCTATCCTTTATCCCCGCCTTGTTAGCTGATACTTTAACTAGTAGTTACATCTAGCATCCATGCTATCTCCATATCATCTCATTGAAGCTCATTACAACTCCAGGACTAACCTATTCTCATATTCTCAAATAAAATTGTTAGTGCACAAAGGTTGTCATTAATTACCAAAACATAAATTAGGGGCCTAGATGCCTTTAGATTGCTCCCCCAAATCGGTTCTAGGTCGGTTCTGCATGTGGGGGGCTTCGGCCAAACCCATCACTTCGGCCGAACTGGCCCATGGGCTCCTCTGGACTTGGGTCAACCGCCATTGTGTTGCGTATGGTCGTGGTAGTCCACCCTTGCCCGGGACTTGGTGGTTTGTACGTTTTTAGGGTGTCTCATGCACCAGACACAAGGGTGGAGTTCGGTCGAATCATGGGATTCGGTCGACCCCACTGTTATGGGTGGTTTTGCCCCAACTTTGGTAATTCGCCTCCTGAAATCAAATAGACACCAAAACTTGTGGAAATGATTAGAAATAAACCCTCTAGCTATGGTGCATTGTTCCATTGTATTCATTCTATACTCAGTTGGAGGTCAAAAAATAGGCCGTAACAACCGCCAACAAGCTCCCACAAACTTAGATCTTTGCTCGTCCCGAGTAAAGAATTAAAAATAAGAGCAAGAACTAAGGTAAGGGATCTTTCATGAAATGAATAAATGCATATTGATTATTCCAAACATTTCTCCATACCTATTTATTTGAAGTGGCTACTCCCTGGATCTTGGGCGGTTGATGAAAGGAATGGCTCTTACAACAAAATCCATCTTGGTCATGCTACATTCGGGGTTTTCTAATTTTCACAAATAAATGACCCTTGTCCTTTCATCCTTGATACTCTCATGCTATCGGGAGTCACTCTCTCTTTTCTCTCACTCTCTTTTGTATGTCTTCTTTTGTCTCTCAAGTGGTGATCTTGTCAAGACACATATTTCTGTCAAGTTGAAGACTGGATCCTATAGATTATGTCGGTCACGCTTGATAAAATTGCAACTCGAGATGCAGAGCTCATTGTTGGTCCTTAGCCTGATGACCCATTTCTTTTTTTTGTTTTCTTTTGTATACCTGGACTTTCATGAGTCCTTTATTTCTTTCATCATGAATTTTTTAGGGTATCACCAAGGCATGAGGACTTCCGATGCAGTTCCAATGATAAATAATTTTGCAATTGATCTAGGGAAACATGACTATCTCCAGGGACTCAAATTTTAAAAAGAGATTATACTAATCATGACAAGCTTTTCATAAGTGATGTCTCAAGCAAATATGTCAAGTGAATGTAGAGGTATATGGAAATGGTGAAAGGATAGGGTATGATTTTATATTTTGAAAATAAATTCAACCGAATACTTGAATGAACAAGAGGTTTGTTTTATCAAGTCATATCACATTCATCAGCAACTTAGATTAGGGGATCCTAACATGAAAGATTTCACAAGCATATGGATATTTAGTTTGAAATAAACAATAGGCACAATTCATGACATGGAAGATAATCAAGAACGTTTCATTTAAATGGATTGTGCAAGGTTCAAATATTGAAACGTGGTAACACAGGAAATAAATAGGAGTAAGGAGTGCAAACCAGTTTGCGTGTGCGCGAAGTGGTTGAGCTGGGCTAGTTCAGCCGAACTGGCCAGCTCGCCCGAACCATATGGTTCGGCCGAACATGTCATCCAGCACGCCATCGTCTTGTCCCTTCCCTGCACCATTTCTGTACTCATGTGCACTCCGTTAACTTGGGCATTCTCTGACTGGGTCACTTGCACCCGTCATAGTATTATTTCTAGCAATTCAAACTAAGATTTTTATTTTATTCATCAAGCTAAATTGGGAAAACAAATATTGGAAGGGAAATAAAGAGAGAACCTCCTAAACAATTATCTAAACAATGGGAAATTGAATTGGGAAATAAATTTAAACTAATGGTGCTCTAAAAGATACAACCACAGGACATCTAATCTGTAGGTGGATCAAGCCAAACTTCGGGGTGTAAGTTGTCGAGGTGGATTTGCCTAGAAAGATTTTTTCATTGAAAATTATGGGTAAAGGTTTGGGGCCAGCTTTAGATCTCTAAAAACTCGATGACATCTAAGTCCTCGAGTAGTGGTGGCTCTGGTTCTAAGAAGATGTTTAGGTGTTGTCCATTAACCTTGAAAATGTTTCCTTCCTTATTTTGCAATGTGATAGCTCCATGGGATGATGTGTTGATCACAGTGAATGGGCCGTCCCACATACTCCTGAGCTTGCCTCGACCGAAAAGCTTCACGCGAGAGTTGAAGACTAACACTTTATCTCCCAGCTTGAATGTCTTGATCTTGATCCGTTTGTCATGCCATCTCTCTGTTCATTCCTTATATAGCCGGGAGCTGTGATACACTCTTTCTCTCATTTCATCTAGCTCAGCCAGTTGAGTCCGTCATTTCTGGCCGGCTGTTGGGAGATCCATACCCATTTTCTGATTGCAAAATGAGCCTTGAACTCCATTTCTACTAGTAAGTGGCAAGTTCTGCCATAGACCAATTGATATGGTGTCATCCCAGCGGGTGTCTTATAGGTTGTGCGGTATGCCCAGAGTGCATTCGGTAGTTTCTCCTTCCAATGCTTACCATCTCATTGACGGTCTTTTGCAGAATATTCTTGATTTGTTTGTTAGATGTTTCTGCTTGGCCGCTGGTTTGGGGGTGGTAAGGTGTAGCTACATTGTGTTGCACCCCAAACTGGATAGGTAACTATGGAAAACATGGTCAATGAAGTGGGACCCACCATCGCTAATGACTATCCTAGGAACGCATAAACGGGGAAAGATGGTTTCGTGGAACATTCGTCTCGCATTCTTAGAATCTGCAGCGGTACAAGGCAAGGCTTCCACCCATTTAGAAACGTAATCCACAGCCACTAGGATAAATTTTTAGCCTCCTGAGTTGGGGAAAGGACCCATGAATTCGATTCCCCAAACATCAAAGATTTCTACTTGTAGGTTACTAGTGAGTGGCATGGCGTCTCTTGTACTTATGTTTCCGTCTTTCTGACAACGTGGGCATCTTCTTATAAACTCCTTAGCATCCTCATACATGCTAAGCCAATAAAAACCACATTGCCAGACTTTAGCATTGGTTCTGAATGCTCCATAGTGACCTCCATATGGTGCTGCATGACATCTCTCCAAGATTTTGTATGCCTCATGGGTATACACCGCCGAAGGACTCTGTCACTGCATATCTGGAAGAGATACAGGTCATCCCAAAGATGGATTCTGCTATCATAAGCCAGCATTTTCCTACTTTCACCCAGTAGGACGTACCCCGACACCATGTAGTTCACTATGTTGGCATACCACAGATCCGCGGTGGTGACCTTAAGGAACGTGTCATCCCGGAAATAGTCGTCAATTAGAAGATCAGACGGGACTTGCATCCGAGACAGATGGTCTGCTATTGAGTTTTCTACTCCTTGCTTATCCCTTATTTCAATGTCAAACTCTTGGAGTAGAAGGACCCAACGGATGAGTCTTGGCTTCGCATCCTTTTTGGTCAAAAGATACTTCAGAGCAGCGTGATCTGAATAGACTAACTTTTGCCCCAATCAGGTAGGACCAAAATTTGTCTATAGCAAACACAACTGCTCAGAGCTCATTTTCTGTGGTTGCGTAGTTGAGCTGGGGGCCAATGAGCATTTTGCTAGCATATGAGATAGGATAATGCTTCTTGTCCTTGGTTTGGCCCAAAATAGCACCTACAACGTTATTTCAAATGGAATGCTCCAGTCGGGAGGCTGGATGATGGGAGCAAAAATGAGTGCTTTCTTTAGGGTATGAAAGGCTACATAGAACTCTTCATAAAAAATGAAAGGGGTGTCCTTGGCTAAGAGATTGGTTAATGGCTGGGATATCTCGGAGAAGTTTTTGATAAAGCGTCTATAAAACCCGGCGTGGCCAAGGAAACTACGAATCCCCTTAACGTTGGAAGGAGGTGAAAGTTGCTCGATCAATTCTATCTTTGCTCTGTCTACCTCGATTCCACGTTCTGACACCCTGTGTCCTAGAAAAATCCCTTCTTGCACCATGAAATGACACTTTTCCTAGTTCAAAATGAGATGTTTTCTTGACATCTTTGGAGGACCTTATCCAAAATTTTCAAGCACTCAGTAAAGGTGTTCACATAAATTGAGAAATCATCCATGAATACTTCCGTAATCTCCACAATCATATCGGATAAGATGGACATCATGCAACATTGGAAGGATGCAAGTGTGTTACACAACCCAAAGGGCATCCGCCAATAGGCATAAGTCCCGTAGGGGCATGTGAACGTGGTTTTTCTCTGGTCATCAGGATGGATTGGAATTTGGTGATATCCAGAGTAACCGTCAAGGAAGCAGAAGAAAGAATGTTTGGCTAACCGTTCAAGCATCTCGTCAATGAACAGAAGGGGGACATGGTTCTTTTTGGTAGCTTTATTGAGTCTCCGATAATCGATACACATATGCCAACCAGTGACAGTGCACTGAGGGATGTGCTCATTCTTATCATTGCGCACAACCATCATTCCTCCCTTCTTACGAACGACTTGGACGGGGCTAACCCATTCACTATTGGGAACTGGATAAATGATCCCAACGTGAAGGAGTTTGAGAACTTCCTTTTTTAACAACCTCTCTCATGGCGTTGTTTAACCATCGTTGTGGTTCTCGAGATGGTGTTGCTTCATGATTGATTGGGATACGATGAGTACAGAGGTTAGGACTGATCCCTTTTAGATCTTGGAGAGAATATCCAAAGACCAATCGATTCTTCTCTAGGATAGTGAGAAGCTGTTGGGTTTCTATATCGAATAGCTTATCACTTATGATTATTGGAGTTTGTTTGTCCTCAAAGAGGAAGGCATACTTCAATCTAGGAGGAAGAGGCTTAAGCTCGATTAGAGAAGGTTTTGTAGCTTTGCTTGTGTTGTGCTTAATTGGAGGGTGAATTTCTTCTTCCTCCGTAAAGTTGGCTGTCTTCCTCTGGAAGGATTTGCTCTAAGTCTGTCAAGGAAGTTGACATGACTTCCTCTATAGGATCAGGATTGGGTTCTGCCTCTACTGGGGTGTTCAAGGAATAGGAGTAAGAGACAGAGACAAGTTCTTTCCCGACCCTAAGCTCTACTAGCTGGTTCGCTGGTGTGTTTTCCAGGATTTTTAGAATCGGCCTACCGATAAAGGTGGAATGTGCGGAATTATTGGGTAGGTCCAAGATATGGAAATCTAGGAAAATTTTAGTTTTCATTAATCTTAACGGGTGTGACCCGCAAGATCCCTAAACAGTCGAGGATCCTCCCTAATGTGATCCTTAGACGTTTTTGACATGATGACCAAGGTTCATCAGGGAGTTGAGTTCGCACTAAAGAGCTATAGATGATATTGATTCTGAGGTTCGGGTCGTACCCGATCTCTCTGTCATAGCCCATAATTTCATAGAATATCTTTTGGATCTTTTTGGGCATTTTGACTACCTCGGTCGAGGCTTCAGCCTCGTCTAGTCATTCCTAACTCATAATAGCAGAGAGACGTCCTAAGTACTCCCTTTGGTATTCTAATTCTTCCTTATTGGGAGGTTGATCCTTATGCTCTACACGTTGTTCCAATGGGAAACTTGTAACACTCCCGATGTCGTCGAATAGATCATCTTCAAAATCATAGGGAGTGGTGTAGAGTGGATCATAATAATCCTGGCTAGAGTAGGGTTGTGGTTCGAAATGAGCATTGGGTTCTAGTAGAATGGAAGAGCTGATAGATTAGGATTGTAGGCATGTAGGCTCTTTAGGTTCAGGCTGCTTCTCTTCTTCATTGGGGAGTTTGTCATAGATTCTAGTGTAGGGAGTGTCGTCCAGCATAGGAGCCAGGATTGCCCTCGCTTCACTAGGAATCAAATAAGAGAACGACCCTCCTGAAGCGGAATTCAAGAAAGTGGTGGCTATGGGATAGAGGCCAAGGATGAAATGTTGTACAATGATAGGTTTTGCTAAGCCTAAGTCTGGTCCGGACGCTAAAATTTCCTTGAAATCAGCCCAGGCAGCTCCTAACGATTCTCCCTCTAATTGCTTAAAGGTGAGAATTTTGATTCAGAGGACTCCTACCTTGGGAACTAGGAACAAATTTAGGCAAGATTTCTCTCTAAGGATTTCCCAGCTCCCTTCCATATTACCGACAAATAGAGAGTACCATTTCTTTGCTCATCCCATTAATGAAAATAGAAATAGCTTCGATTTGAGTGTCTCTTGTGTCATGCCCGTGATGACGAGACAAGAACAGAGTTGCTCATATTCTCTTAAATGCGCATAGAGACTCTCATCATTCATTCCTGAGAATGTTTGCTAGGCCACCGAATCGCTAGCGAGAATGGCGCCCAGGCCTAGTTCACGCTAACATTCTCTGATACCCTTGACCTCCTCTTTCTGTTCCCCACCTTCGCTTGAGCCCAAGGCCACCGAATCCTTGGAGAGAACGGCACCCAGGACGCCGGCGAGCTCCTCTACATGTTCAGAGGAAGGAGATGGTAGTTTTGCGATTAGGCCCCTGGAGAATCCTGTAACCTTTAGTTCAATTCTGGTGTCTTGTGTAATTTGCAGAAAACCCCCTTGAAATCCTAGGTCCTTTCCACTTAAGCCCAACCGAGCTCCTTTTACAGATCTAACCCCGAGGAACCATCCATTCTCAGTAATTGTTCGCTGAGTCTTTGGAATCTTCCAAGCTAACCCCTGTCGGCTATAGATAATTAGATCTAGGTCCTGTAACCTTGTTTTTCCTATAGAATCCGCGTTTTAGCTCCGATTTAATCCGTTCTTGTTGCATTATATTCATATTAACTCAAACTACGACCTTGTACTATTATTTACCATGTTTTTTATTTATAAATTTTATTTAATATTAATTTGACTAAAGATTATTTAGATATGTTTTTCTAATTAAAATGCAATTAAGGTTTATACTCTATTTTTCATGAAAATATTATTTTGATTAATATTTATTCAATGACTGTTATAAATAAAAGTTGGTTTTCATAAACTAATATTAACATGATTAATGTATATGATAACTAGCTTTTCTAATTTAAAAGCAAATTAGAGCTACACTTTGAGTTTTTATAAATAGATGTTAACATTGATTAATATCAACAAAATGTGTTTTAATTATAATATTTATTAGATCAACACCGCTCATAAAGTTATTCGTTAGATGCTCTCACGTGCTTCATTTCAAGTTCATGTTTTAATTTGAATAAATGGTACTTGAATGTTTGTAATTGAAATATGACTATGTTCACTCTGGCTTTTCTAAACGTCTAAATATGATTTTGTTGACATTTGATAGGTTATTTCTCTAAAATAACCTTCATATATTATTTTATTTAATTAAAATATATCCAGTATATAGTTTGGTTCGTTTAATCATCCAAAACTTCCGATAGGTGTATCTTTTCAACCGTAGCTCTGTTTTCAGCGATTCTTGCGCTTACATGACGGTAGAACCAAGAACTATCCTTTAGTGTGCTCTTTTAAAGCTTTTCTATTGCTCGGTGTATTGTTCTTAGTTGTTCTTGTTTGTTTCCTGTATGTTTGTGCCAATGCTTGCTTCGAGTAGAAGGAACAAGGTTCGAGAGCTGGAAGATTAAGAGCAGGAGCGAGAGTTCAAGATTAAGAGCAGATACTATTTGGAGAAAGACAAGTATAGCACAGACAATCCTTGCTACCTACACACCCCCTTTTATCATTTAATTCATATGCATGAGTCTAATTTCATATACCCTAATGTTGTACCTAGTTTTGATTATCCTATTCCGTTGATATCCCCGGGTTCATGCATGTGGGTAGAACTTTGCTAGGCGCAGCTAATGTCACCATTGCTTAAAAGTTAATTTTGACTTAATGGGTCACTTTAATGATAATGGTAAAACTTGCTTTTTAGCAACATGGTTCAGGGAGCTAGAGCATGTGCTTCGTGCTTTGTTCTAGTGTCTCTCTGTAAGGCCTGGTTCTTAAAGCGGCAACCCAGGAATCTGTCACCACCGCCGGGACTATTATGGCTCTAGTCTTGGACAAGTATCTTGTACGTCTCTAGCTTGCCAGTGGTTACCGATGGGCCAACGATGTTAATGGAAACAAGGTGAAAGGGTGTTTCCTGATCCACCGAGGACGGTAGCTCCGTCGGCTATGTCTCGTTAGGCACAATCTCGTGTTGGGAGTCTCTACGATGGAGAACTCTACATATTGCGCCTTGCTTAGCATGCGTTGCCCGCGCTCCGGACGCCATTGACCCCCTCATTGATGCGACTCTGAACGTCAGTCAATTTCGGTGCCTATGGTCTCACCATCTTGTTGAAACTAGCGGCCACTGTCTTGTTAGGGTGTCTTGTGAAAAGCCTCGTAGCGCCCCTATGCAGTCACACCAAAGGAAGTGTGATGTTTGTGTGGCTGGGTGCAAAGCTTCGTTTGGCTTTGACGTGACAAGTGGTAAAGGGCAAAACCTCTGTAAAGTGCACAACTATCACGATAGCCGTGCTCACGGTCACGAGCGGCCTAGATCCTTTTTTATTAGTGGTTCTCTAATTAATTTGATGTTTATTTATGCTTAATGTTACTTCTACTTTATTAATTGGGCTACAACTAGGTTATATTCACTTGTAGTAACTTGGATAATGTTAAAATGAATCAACTAAAAATGCTAATGCAGTACAGCCATGTCAAGCCTTACTTTTGAGCCTTCATTATCCGTGTTGTACTTGTTAAGTAAATGGATTACTTAACTTGCCAATATTCAACGAAATCCTGGATGGGTAACAGATGGATCAGTGATCGAGACAGCTACTGAATTCCTTGCAGATCTTCCTTACTACTAAGCTGTGGTCAACTAGTTAGAGTCCCTGTGGACTGCGGCTCCACTTAGTTGAGATTTAATAAATAGACTTCTGATGTGTTACTTTATTTATGTTAAACTCTGATGTAAAACTATTTTATTCGAGCATATGTACTCTGATTTCGATATTTATAAGTTGTATGTGTTATGTGGACATCCCGGGCACACATATGGCAGGATTCGGGTTTCTGTGTAAACCTGGATGTGACATATTGGTATCAGAGCCGTGCTGACTGTAGGACCACAACCTAGATAGTACTAGTCATCTCTTAAGGTTCATTTTGCCCTATAATCCTTGCTTTCACTATCCTTGGGATTTTATTTGTAATAAAATGTTGTCCTTGAGCATTTTCCCTCCTTGATGATTTATCTTTTGATTAATATATCCTTAAAAATTTTATCCTTACGTTGATAATTTATTTCTCACCGTTGACTTCTGATCATTTACCTCTACCTTGTTTTAATATATTGTTGATCTTCAATCATTTCCTATTCTAACTCCTTGGTGCTTGCTTAACCTTGAATATTTTATTTCTCACCTTGAAATTTCTATTACTGTTGTGAGTGTCCTTGTTTACTCAGTCGTTTCTTGACACTATTTCCATTTCACTCCTCTTTTCTCTTCAAGTATTGTCACTTTGGATTCTTTCCTTGGCTTTTAATTCCAAAATGCCTTTTCTACTCTCCCTCTATTATAAAAACACATAGTTTATCTACGCCGTCCCAATACATGCTTGAGTCACTTGAAGAATGAATGAAGATACTAGTTTACTACAAGAAGTTCAAGCCTGAGCGACTTCAGAGTACAAGACGACGTCACACTCACTGCCGCTACAACCAAGAAGTTGGGACCACACTAGATGAGTTCGAAGATGTTAGCGTGAAGAAGACTGAAGAGATAACCTTGCATAGGAGGATTCCCTTGACATTATTTACAACGTTTAGAATTGCTCTTGTGCTTGTTTGGTTAACTTTGGTTGAGTGTGCTTGTGGGATATGGGCACCACTGGGCCCACTGTCAGAGGAGACTACGCCGACCTGGGCCCATGCTTGACAAGGTTGTGGGCCGACCCCTAGGTGACCCACAAGGAATCCCCGACTTGATGAACAAGCTTGATGAAGACATGGCCGGTGGCATGGCCAGATATCTCGGACATCTTGTTGTAACCAACTCGGATAGAGAATCCCTGTTGTAATCTTGTAAGTTTAGATTGAAACCGACTTGTAAAACCTAGCCCGCCACCCTATATAAGGCGGCCTAGGGTAACCCCATCGAAAAATGACCAACAGATCAATTGTAACCATACGCTCATCCTCGCTTCCTGAAGCTTGACCAAGTTCCAGCAATACAAACACAACCACCGACAGAGGACGTAAGGTATTATACCTCCAGTTAGCTCGAACCTGTCTAAATCAGTGCCTCCTGTGTACCATCAAGCTACTCACTCGATGATTCCTCGGCTACAAATCAACCACTTGGGTACCCCCAGGTGGATTGCCGGTCCTAAGGTCTGATAATTGGCGTGCCAGGTAGGAGTGATTATTGAGCTTTTTCGATTCGAAAACCCAGTCAGCTTGATGGTGGATCAATCTCGCGTCGTCTTCCCTGCATTCGTGGAGGCGCGGCCTAAGCAAATCTCAGATCTAATCTAAGAACCCGCCCAAACCCACCCAATTTTTGGACTACGGCGAGTTTTGGTCTTGTAGGATGACTACTTCAACTCGGCCACGAATCGAGCTATGTATTTATTTGTTTGTTTGTTTGTTTCGGCTCCCACAAATCGCCATGTGCATAGCATGTCCATGTGACAATTGCCGACATGCTCGGTGCATGCTAGTGCCTTTTTTCACATAGTTCCGGCTGTCGTGCTATTTTCTCATGTCCTGTACGTCTCGCCTCGATGGTTATTAAAAGTACTCGGGTAGCACACGCCTTAATCTATGAAACCTCAAACTTGCGTGCCGCCTACAACTAAGCCTCCATGAGAGCATTGTAGTCGTGGTAAGCCGTCCTCTCCATGAGCAGTGGTCAGCAAGACTAGGTGCTTAAACATAATAGGCTAACTACCCGGGGAAATCATATGGCCTGACAAAAGCGGGACGCGCAAGAGCTTCTTTTGATGCCGATTAAATCTCCAAGTTATTATATATCATACTACATAATATTTGTTATGTTCCTTTACAGTTGAAGATTCGGCATTCCTCCCATCGCGCGGCTGACCTCGCATGCTCGGGGGCTGGCGCGCATGGAGACTCGGCGTTCCTCCCGTTGCGCGGCTGACCTCACATGCTCGGGGGCTGGCGCGCGTGGAGACTCGGCGTTCCTCCCATCGCGCGGCCGACAACGCATGCTCGGGGGCTAGCGCGGGCAACGACTCGGTGTTCCACCCGTCGCGCGGCCGACCTTGCATGCTCGATAGCTGGCGCGCGTGGCGACTCAGCGTTCCTCCCATCACGCGGCTGACCTCGCATGCTCTGGGGCTGGCGCGCGCGGCCACTTGGCGTTCCTCCCATCGCGCGGCCGACCTTGCATACTCAGGGGATGGCGCACGATGACTCGGTGTTCCACCCGTCGCGCGGCCGAGCTCGCTGTTGGCACTCCTTACGACTTACAGATAAATCCGCAAGCGGACGGATACCGATGTAGCTTTCACCCAAGAGTATTCCAGGGTATCGATTTCCATGAGGAATGAGAAGTGAACTAATTTTAAACTAAGTTGTCCTAGGTAGATGGAGTGGAATGAACGGAATGGATGGAGTGGATGACAACAACAAAGAGTTAGGAAGGGCACTAGGAGGGTAGAGAGGGTACGAGTCTGAAAGCGGTACTTTACTGATTTATCGAGCAGATCAGAGGATACAGATAGATACTTGCTTCGGGACAATGGACACCAGTGACACGCAGACAGGGATGAGAAGGGGTGCCACCAGCTCCACACTGGGGGATCCTACAGGCCGAGACTAACGAGATGGATTACAAAGGCCGTATAGGGCTGTCACCACCTAACGGCTACCACACGTTCGTTGAATCGGGGGCAAACTAAGTTAACATCAAGTCTAGGCACCGCGCCTACACTAGTCGACTAATACTTATCCCCTATAGAAAGATAAGCACCCAAGCTAAGCAACCAGTATACAGTTATACCAATCAACTAAGCATTGAACGAAGAACCAGCAAGCATATAAAAGTAAGAACTGAATGATCAATTAATCAGAGAGAGATACAAGAGTTACCAGACACGACCCGGATGTCTCTCGAAGCAGAGCCGCATCCGTAGAGGTACAGCGGGAAGAAAGGCCGACACTCCGGCTCCTCTCCGGGACGCTCACCTCTCCTCTCTCCCTATCTTCTATTGATACAAGTGGCAGAGCTTTGCTAATGCCTAATCTCAAGTGTTGTGTGTTGATGCAGGGACCTGGGACCACCATTTATAGCTGGTTGAAGGCGGTGGAGAGGAGTGGCATGCAAGGAAGCTCACGGCGGTGCAGGGCCGGTTCGGCCGAAGCCTGTGGGTTCGGCCGAACTGCCTGGGTTTGGCCGAACTGCCTGGGTTCGGCCGAATCACAGGATCTGCCGCCTTTGCTCCCTACGGCCAAGATCTCTCCCTAGTGTCAGTTTCATGCGTTGGGGGCAGTTCGGCCGAAGGCCGACAGTTCGGCCGAACTGGGCCTGGCCTCCGGGCCGCCCCCGTCCACCGCCTTCTGTCTTGGGGCGCTCTGGATGCTTTGAACTTGAGGTCCTTTACGTGTCTTGGCCCATGAAGTGACGTGGCGGTGGCCCACGTGTCATGTACGGTCGTCGCCTTGTCACCGCTGATGTGGACAAGGCCTTGTACTCTCACGTGTCGGTTAAGGGGGGTGGTTCGGTTCGAAACTGGGAGGTTTGGCCGAACCGGGTGTTGGCACTCCTTACGGCCTACAGATAAATCCGCAAGCGGACGGATACCGATGTAGCTTTCACCCGGGAGTATTCCAAGGTATCGATTTCCACGGGGAACGAGAAGTGTACTAATCCTAAACTAAGTTGTCCTAGGTAGATGGAATGGAGTGAATGGTATGGATGAGGTGACAAGCTCCCCCCAACTTATATCTTTGCTCGTCCTCGAGTAAAGAATTAAAACTAGAGCAAGAACTAAAGTAAGGGTTCTTTCATGAAATTAATAAATGGATATTGCTTATTCCAAACCTTTCTCCATACCTGAGAATTTGAAGTGGCTATTCCTGAGTCTTGGGCGGTTGATGAGGTGAATGTCTCTTACAACAAAATCAATCTTAACTCATCCTGCATTCGGGGTTTTCTGATTTTTCAAAAATAAATGACCCATATCCTTTCATCCTTGTACTCTTATGCTCTCTAGAGCCACTCTTCTTTTCACTCACTCTCTTGGATATTTTTCTTTTGTCTCTCAAGTGGTGATCTTATCATGGCATATACTTCTATCGAGTCGAAGATTGGTTCAAGGAAACTATGTCAGTCACCCTCGATTAAATTGCAAGTTTATAATGAAACGCTCATTTGTGGTCCTCAGCCTCATGACCCCTTTTCTTTTTCTTTCCTTTTTTGGGATTTTTTCTTTCTTTTCTCTTTTTCTTTTTTTCTTTCTTTGGACTTTCTTTAGTCCTTTATTTTTTCTCATCATATATTTTCTTTTTCAGGGTGTCATCAAGGCATGGGGACTTCGAATGAAGCTTTGATAAAGAATATTCTTGCAATCCACCTAAGGTGACATGATTATTTCCATGGACTCAGAATTCGACGAGACATTGTATTGATCATGACAAGTATTTTGTAAGTGGTCACTCAAGCGAATTTGTAAAGTGGAAGTGTATAGACAAGATGAAAGGACCGGGTTGATTTTATGCTTTCACACATAAGCAATAGACAAATTTCATGGCATGAAAGAAAACCGAGAACGTTTCATATTCATCATATGTGCAATTTTTGATCATTGAAACGTAAAACATCAGGAAATAAATGGGAGGAAGGAGTGCAAACCTGAGCACATAAGTGCACGACCTGCTGGTGGGTCCAGGCTGGTTCGGCCGAACCAGGGTGGTTCGGCTGATTTGACCCAGTTCGCCCGAACCACCAGGGTTCAGCCGAACTGCCCGCCGGCGCGTTTCCTCCTCTGTTTTGCTCTTGTGTCGTCTCTGTACTCGTGCATTCATTGCTCGAGCCCGGAAGGATCACCCATCCGGCTGGCAATGCTGGATCCCTTGGCCGAGGATGTATCTTTGGAGGAAGAGGAGGCCATGGGTGCTGTTTGCAAGGGCGAGAAAGGTTGTAGATGGGATGAGGGAGTTGACCAAAAAGACGAGATTTCCCGACGTTTCCTCGCTCGTATCGGGATAAAATTTGTTGTCTGCGTCGGTGAAGTTTCTGGTTCTCGAGCGGTGAAAATCCCGGCATCACGCTTGGCTTGCCCCCGGGGGAGGAGAGTCATCCACCTCGGTACTCAACTGGAGTGTTAATTTCTTAACGGTATACAATCTCAGTCCTGCACAAGGCAAGGGCACCTCGGTTGTATAACCGTGATAGATCATAACCAGCGTTGCATCGGGCGCCCGTTGTATCATGTGACCTTGCACAAAGTGCTCAGCATCCACGACGGGTCACGCTGTCTCTATGTATGCAAGTTGGGCGCCCTCCAGAATGCCCAACTGGTTAGCAAGGCGACTGACTAGAGAAGTCACCGCCACGCTACCCACGCGAGAGTGATGAGACATCCAATGGGCAACCAAATCTTTTACCGGAGAAACAACAACTCGTTTAACCATGGCGTATAAGAACCGCAACTCGACTGTATTAACGGGATGCAAATCAGAACGTGGAAACACCATCATAGCCATCCACCGATGCATGAAACGCAAGGTGGGGTTATGAATATTGTTCGTGCGTGGTGCAGAACAATTGGTGCTTCCCGAAATCTATTTCCAGAACCCGTCCCGACTGAAACTTTTCAAAGCTTTGGCAGGCTCCAAAGTACAATGACTAGCAAAACCCAGAGCCGTACTCAAATCCCTCCAAGAGCAGGAATACTCTTGGTTGAAAAATCGAAAGCGAACACCCTCCCGTCCATATGTGAGAGTCGAAAGAAATTCGAGGGTGAGGAGATACGAACCTTGCTCGTCGACACGCCAGAAGTTGCCCCAGCCAACGACTTCGAAGACTTCTGGGATCCCTTCGTCCATACCCGTTCTTATGAGCAGGTCCTGCTCGTAGACACGGGTATGCTCAAACTCCTTCAGGCGTAGCATGTTGAAGACGTTCCGCTCCCGGTCCGTCCGAAGAATGATGTCACTCTCGTTCAGGAGCTGCCGGGTTGGTTGCAAGGCGAAGCCTCTCCACAAGTCGGCTGCCCCTGACTCGTCCACCTCCATTGGACTTGAACTGCGGGACGGGGCTGGGGAGCTCCCAGCATCGTCCGAGCGTTTGCTCAGCCGGGCGGAGCGACGGAACGCGGAGAAGAGCTTCGACATGCTTCCTGCAAAAGGTTAGCACAACGACTCCATTGTCTTCGAATCATTGGCAACGTATTAAATCACCATTTTACCTATGGGGCTTATAGCAAACTCCTTGTCTTGGGTGGTTGAACGGTTGAACAGTTTGATTTAGTTATATTCCACTCTACTCTTTTCAGGATCCCATCTCAGAGTTTCCATAATTTTGTGAAAAATGTAAGTTGTTCCTCATTTGGCACACTCAATCACTCAAGTGGTATTTGAGTCCTCACCAAAGGCTTGTGCCTTCTTTTCATCCTAAAATCTAATATGTCTTTTGTGTGGCTCAGGGGATAATGGATGAAGGCATGCATGTATCTTATATTTTGCTAAGTCAAAGACCGGACCTTTGCGGAACCAAATCACACTTTTAGATCAAGAAGTGCAAGTGTGTGGAGTATGTGGAGTGGACTGGAGTGTAATATGGTGGAACTCCTTGGGATGATTCTTCCTCTCCTTGATTTATTTTCGATATCATGGGCTATCTTTCTTTTTTATCATATTTTTGCCATGCCTTTTTGGCATGCTTTTCTTTTTTCTCATTTTTCTTTTCTTTTTGCCATGCTACTTAGCATGCTTTTCTTTATTTTCTTTCTACCATGCTCCTTGGCATGCTTTTCTATTTTGCATAGCCCATGTCTCTATCATGGATATTTGGAGAGGGAGGTAATAAAGAATGGAGCATTTATTTTGTGGATGGATGATGGAAATGTTTGCCAACTTCCAGTGTAGGAATTGAAAGTGAGAGGTGGTGTGTACGTGAATCTTGATCTTAGAAGCATGAAAGTTTCAGCCAAAGGTCACAACAATTTGACAAAACTCACTAAGACCACAAGCAGCATATGAGTAGAAGGTTTTAACTAAACTAAACATATGGCTTTGGTAGGAGTTTCTGACCAATGAGGAACTTTGTTTTATTTTTGAAAGCACAAAGCATCCGAGATTTTCACCATACTAAGAGCAAAAGTAGAACTTAACCACAATCTCACTATATCAATCCCTACAACAACTTAGACTTGGAATAAAGCATGTGCTCCCACAAAGGTTTTCAGGTTCATTTGTACTCATGCCAATTAACTCAAGTGCTATAAAGCAACTAGTCGAAACAAAGCACTTGCAAGATTAATGACAGAGCAACTATTAATCATTTCCAAAGGGAGAGGCATATGGTTCATTCCATGCATAGTTTGGAGTTAATTTTATTCAAAGCAAATATTTTTGGTTTTTATTTTTAAGATGGAAATAAAATTGGAAGGGAAATGCAATATTTAAATGCTGAAGGGAACGTCGAACATACCTGGTGGGGGTCCTCCCCCAAGCTTGGATCTTTCATTGATAGGGTCGAAACCTTGAAAAATATTCCGCCATTTGGTCCGTCTGCCGCTGGACATCGTACCTTATAGATTCCAGCACGCCACTATTCTCTTGATGGTACTGAGAATGGCGTGCCAGAGTGCCTTCCATGTTCCGGGTACGGTCATCGAGGAGGTCGACTCGGTCAGAGATGTAAGATAACTCCCGACCGATGTCGTAGCCGTTGGGTGTAGAGAAGCGTGTGGACTGACAATGCCTAGAGAAGTACGACTGGAAGGCACTATCGTACCCCCTGCATACCACCCCTGGGAGTACTCAGAGTCCGTACTCTAGGCGTAGTCCTAGTGGCTCGGGGCGAAGTAGTCCGGGTCCTGGGATTGTCCAGAGCCTCCTGCTCTCGACGTCCCAGCACCACTGTATATGTCGAAGGCCGCCTCGAACGCAGACGTATGTTGGTGTGGCTGTGTTGGTGAAGAGTCCGTACGTCGGGTGAATGGTCCTTCGCTTGCAACACTGTGCCGAGCGGGCTCTCTCCGAGGGGGAGAGTCATCCGACTCGGTACTCAACTGAAGTGTTATTTTCTGGGTAGTATACAACCTCGGCTCTGCACAAGGCAGGGGTACTTTGGTTGTATAACTGCGATAAATCATCACCAGTGTTGCATTGGGCGCCCGTCGTATCATGTCTCCTTGCACAAAGTGCTCGGCATCCACAACGGAACATGTTGTCTCTAGGTAAGCGAGCTGGGTGCCCTCCAGAATGCCCAACTGGTTAGCGAGGCGAGTGACTATAGAAGTCACCGCCATGCTACCCACACGAGAGTGATGGGACAGCCAATGGGTAACCATATCCTTAACTGGAGAAATAGAAACTTGCTTAACCATGGCATATAAAAGCCGCAACTCAACTGTATTGACAGGACGCAAATCAGAACATGGAAACACCGTCATAGCCAACCACCAATGCATGAAACACAAGGTGGTGTTATGAATGTTATTAGTGTGAGGTGCAGAACAATTGGTTCTCCTGGAAATCTTTTTCCAAAACCTGTCCCAACTAAACTTTTTCAAAGCTTTGGCAGGCTCTAAAGAACAATGACTGGCAAAACCAAGAGCCATGCTCAAATCCCTCCAAGAGTAGAAGTACTCTTGGTTGAAAATTCGAAAGCGAACACCCTCCCGTTCAGAAGAAAGAGTCGAAAGAAATTCGAGGTTGAGGAGGTACGAACCTTGTTCGTCGACACGCCAGAAGTTGCCCCAGCCAACGGCTTCGAAGACTTTTGGGAAACTTATGTAATTAATTTGAAAGAGAGTAGAAAAATTGCAAGCATGGTAAAAATAAATGGACAACGTGCTGAAATTTATTTACAGTGGGTGTAAAATGTAATTCTCATCATTTTTACCCCTTCTAGAACATTCTCCATTTATTTACCACCATCACCAACCACCACAAAACATGTCTACCCCACTCAACATGGCTGCACACTCACCAATTATCACAAGACATGGCAGCATGGGGGTAACTCCACTAACTTCCACTTTGGTCATGTCAAATTTGCATCTTACCTACCACTAAAATCCACTCACATGACCAAGGCAAGTGCTGGCCACATAATTTTGCGTGCAACCAAGGCAAAGGTGAGTACTGCACTCACATGGGAGTGCCCAGGCCACTCAGTCCAATTCGGCCGAATTGGGCCATTCGGCCGAATTGGGCCATTCGGCCGAATGGCTGGCTGCCTCCCCTCTGCCTATAAATGTTGGGCATTGCTTGCTAGCTTTCTCACACACTCACACTCTAAAAAAAATTTCCACCAGAAACTCTCTCTATCTCTCTCTCAAGTTCCTTGCTCAAGTTCTTCTTTAGTTCTTGCTCAAGTTGGTTCACTTGCATTGCTGAAAAATCCCAAAAAAAATATTTTGCCTTTGTTCAATCTTTGTGCTGAAACTTGAACGTGTTTGTGGTGGTTTCCGACACCCACAAGAATGACTAATCTTTTGTGGAGGTTTTCATCCCCGCAAGAACGACTAACTCTCTCGAACGACTGACCTGATTTACTTGTGCTAACCCCATATATTCAGTCCTTCGGGTAGTCATTGCGTAACCTTTTGCAGGTAGCATGTTGAAAATCTTGCCCGCGTTCCATCGCTCCGCCCGACTGAGGAAACGCTCGGACGATGCTGGGAGCTCCCTAGCCCCGTCCCATGGTTCTAGCCGGATGGAGATGGACGAGTTAGGAGCAGCCGACTTTGGGAGAGGCTCTGCCTCGCACCCAACCTGACAGCTCCTAAACGAGAATGACATAATCCTCCGGATGGACTGGGAGCGGAATGTCTTGAACATGTTGCACTTGGAGTTTGAGCATACCGTGTCTTCAAGGCAGGACCTGCTCATAAGAGCGGGTATGGATGAAGAATTCCCATAAGTCTTCGAAGCCGTTGCAAGGTGGGGTTATGAATGTTATTGGTGCGCGGAGCAGAACAATTGGTGCTTCTGGAAATCTTTTTCCAAAACCCGTCCCGACTAAACCTTTTCAAAGCTTTGGCAGGCTCCAAAGAACAATGACTGGCAAAACCAAGAGCCATGCTCAAATCCCTCCAAGAGTAGAAGTACTCTTGGTTGAAAAATCGAAAGTGAACACCCTCCCGTTCACATGTAAGAGTCGAAATAAATTCGAGGGTGAGGAGGTACGAACCTTGTTCGTTGACACGCCAAAAATTGCCCTAGCCAACGGCTTCGAAGACTTATGGGAATTCTTCATCCATACCCGCTCTTATGAGCAGGTCCTGCTTGAAGACACGGTATGCTCAAACTCCAAGTGCAACATGTTCAAGACATTCCGCTCCCAGTCCATCCGGAGGATTATGTCATTCTCGTTTAGGAGCTGTCAGGTTGGGTGCGAGGCAGAGCCTCTCCCAAAGTCGGCTGCTCCTAACTCGTCCATCTCCATCCGGCTAGAACCATGGGACGGGGCTAGGGAGCTCCCAGCATCGTCCGAGCGTTTCCTCAGTCGGGCGGAGCGATGGAACGCGGGCAAGATTTTCAACATGCTACCTGCAAAAGGTTAGCGCAATGACTACCCGAAGGACTGAATATATGGGGTTAGCACAAGTAAATCAGGTCAGTCGTTCGAGAGAGTTAGTCGTTCTTGCGGGGATGAAAACCTCCACAAAAGATTAGTCATTCTTGTGGGTGTCGGAAACCACCACAAACACGTTCAAGTTTCAGCACAAAGATCGAACAAAGGAAAAAGATTTTTTTTGGATTTTCATCACTTCAAGTCAACTTTAGCAAGAACTAAAGAAGAACTTGAGCAAGGAACTTGAGAGAGCGGTAGAGAGAGTTTCTGGTGGAAATTTTTTTTAGAGTGTGAGTGTGTGAGAAGCTAGCAAGCAATGCCCAACATTTATAGGCAGAGGGGAGGCAGCCAGGCCATTCGGCCGAATGGCCCAATTCGGCCGAATGGCCCAATTCGGCCGAATTGGACTGAGTGGCCTGGGCACTCCCATGTGAGTGCAGTACTCACCTTTGCCTTGGTTGCACGCAAAATTATGTGGCCAGCACTTCCGTTGGTCATGTGAGTGGATTTTAGTGGTAGGTAAGATGCAAATTTGACATGACCAAAGTGGAAGTTAGTGGAGTTACCCCCATGCTGCCATGTTTGTGATAATTGGTGAGTGTGCAGCCATGTTGAGTGGGGTAGACATGTTTTGTGCTGGTTGGTGATGATGGTAAATAAATGGAGATGTTCTAGAAGGGGTAAAAATGATGAGTTGGATGATGCTACCTCCCCTTGAATTATTTTTGA
>OAMR01000012.1:3903610-3936764 GCA_900205405.1 Echinochloa crus-galli
TGAATCTCTAGTAAACAAGAATGCATAGGTTTAAAAGCACTAGTCTACCGCATGTCTAGGTACTTTCGAACCCGTCAAGCATAAAAATCAAACAAGTTAATCCACCGCAGGATACAACTTGTTTCAAATCACACCACCGACCAAGAATAGATCAATCTACCGCATGATATACTCTAAACATGGAAGGCTAAAAGCATTCTTTATTTAAAACAAAACCATGGACATGTTCCCGATAGTCCTAGAAACCCTTGGGTTTGACTTGATTCTGGGTATGAGCTGGTTAGCCAGATATGATGGGGTGATTCAATGTTCCAAGAGAACAGTGCAGCTGACAGCAAAGACTGGTGAGAAAGTGGAGTACCAAGCAGCTAGTCCCTTGGGACACAATCAGATCTACCAAGCCGAAGGTGTAGCACTGGAAGACATCAGAGTGGTGTGCGATTTCCCAGATGTGTTTCCCGATGAGTTACCAGGTATGCCCCCAGACCGCGAAGTTGAATTTGTTATTGATCTTAAGCCTGGTACTGCACCTATAGCTAAGAGGCCATATAGAATGGGCCTCGTAGCGTCCCTATGCAGTCACACCTCGGAAGTGTTGATGTGCGTGGTTGGGTGCAAAGTTCCTTTGAACTTTTACGCGACTGGTGGGTAAAGGGCGAAACCTCTGCAGAGTGTACAATCTATCATGATAGCCTTGCTCAGGGTCACGAGCGGCCTGGATCCTTTTTGATTAGAAGATGATGTTTACTTATGCTTAATGTCACTTATACCTTATTAATTGGGTTTCAACCGGGTTTCATTCACTTGTAGTAACTTGGATAAATGCTAAAACGAACCAACTAAAAGTGCTAATGCATTTAAGCCGTGTCTAGCCTTTTTAAGCCTTCATACACCCGTGCTATACTTGCTAAGTAAGACATTTACTTACGCTTGCTATTATTCAATAAAAATCGCGGATGGGTAACAGATGGAGTACTACTGAGCTGTCGTCAACCAGTCGGTGTCCCTGTGGACTGCGGCCTCGCCTTCGAGTTGAAGATTAGACTTTCGCTGTGTATGTGCTAACTCTGATTTAAATTATTTTATTTCGAGCATATGTACTATGTTTATCATATTTGTTAGCTGTATGTGTTCTGTGGACATCCTGGGCACACATATAGCAGCACTTCGGGTTTATATAAAACCCGGGTGTGACACCTCGTAGCGTCCCTATGCGATCACACCTCGGAAGTGTAATTTGTGAGATATGATCCACCTCCGTGTGGTTGGGTGCAAAGTTCCTTTGAACTTTTACGCGACTGGTGGGTAAAGGGCGAAACCTCTGCAGAGTGTAAATCTATCATGATAGCCTTGCTCAGGGTCACGAGCGGCCTGGATCCTTTATGATTAGAATATGGTATTTATTCCTGTTTAATGTCACTTACACTATTAATTGGGTTACAACCGGGTTCTCATTCACTTGTAGTAACTTGGATAAAGTTAAAACGAACCAACTAAAAGTGCTAATGCAGTAAAGCCAGTGTCAAGCCTTTTCTGCCTCATCCCCCGTGCTATACTTGCTAAGTAATCATGTTACTTACACTTGCTACTTTATTCAACAAAATCCCGGACGGGTAACAGATTGGAGTCAGGCTGATTATGCTGTGGAGTTTCCCGAGGATTTGCCGTACTTCTGAGTTGGCGTTCTCCCAGTCAGAGTCCCTGTGGGATTGCGGCTACGCTTAGAGAGATGTATTAGTCTTCCGCTGTCCATGTATTTCATTTATGCAAAACTCTGATGTAAACGCTACTATTGATGAATAATGAAGCATTGTACTCTGATTTTTACCATATTTGTTCGCTATATGTGTCTGTGGACTTCCTGGGCACACATATGGCCACATTCGGGTTTTGTGTAAATCCGGGTGTGACAGATTGGTATCAGAGCCGTGCTGACTGTAGGAACGCAGCCTAGATAGTACGGTTGACAAATTACTAGGAGACCCCCATGTTTTAAAAATTTTAAAAGACTAACAGTCGAGTCTTGTGTGAATTTATGCCTTTACCTGCTTGTACTTATTGTTATTATGCTTATGTCTGATTTGGTTCTTTGTAATGATTGTGATGGGCGTAGACACCAGTCTGCGACCATCTAGTTATAGGAATAAGGCTTAAGGACTTTATTGTTAGATAGCAGGGGTATATATATTTATCTTGCACTAACCCTCTAATATCTAACCTTTGTGATTATAGATGGCTCACCCCGGGGGCAATGCGAGCGGACAGCCTCCGCACCAGAATCCGCCCCCGAACCTGAATCCGAACCATCAGATCCCCACCATTGAGCAGCTGATGTATGCTCAGGTTCAGATGATGCACCAGATGGCGGAAACCATGAGGCTGATCCAGCAGAACCAGAACAACCCGCACCCTCAGGCAGCTGCACCGCCCAGAGACAAGAGGGGCGAGTTTCTGAAGGGACGCCCGCCGACCTTCAGCAAGGCCAGCGACCCCCTTGAGGCAGATGACTGGCTCAAGGCAGTGGAGAGACAGTTGGACATCGCCCAGTGCGATGACAGAGAGAAGGTACTGTACGCCGGAGGGCAGCTTCAGGGGCCGGCGTTGGACTGGTGGGATTCATACCAGTCTTCACGTCCGGCTGGCACTCAGATCACTTGGCAGCAGTTCAGTGACAGCTTCCGCTCGCACCACGTGCCTGACGCATTGATGACTCTGAAGAAGAAGGAGTTCCTGGCACTGAAGCAGGAGGGGATGAGTGTCACGGCTTATCGTGACAAGTTCCTTGCACTGGCCCGTTACGCTCCAGAGGACGTGGCCACGGATCAGAAGAAGCAGACCAGGTTCCGTGATGGTCTGCAGGATGCTCTCCAGTACCAGCTGTTGTGCACGAAGTTCCCGACCTTCTACGAGCTGGTGGACGGCGCTCTGTTGCTAGAGAGCAAGCGTCGTGAGATGGAGGAGAAGAAGAGGAAGCTCCAGGGGCAGCAGATGGGCAGCAGCAGTCGTCCACGCTTCGCGCCTCCGCAGGGTCAGCAGATGGGAGGCCAGCAGCGCTTCCAGGGGCAGTCCAGTGTGCTCAGCAGGGGTCAGTACCAGCAGCGACCCCAGTTTCCACGACCCCAGTTTCCCCGGGCACCTCAGCAGCAGCAGCAGTACCAGCAGCGTCCACAGGGTCAGTCCCAGATGAGTCCAGCTCAGCGCACCCAGGTGCCACCGAGGCCAGTTCAGCAGCCAGGTCCAGCTCAGCGCCTCAGTCCAGCCAACACTGTACCAGTGGGACCCAGGTCGTGTTACCGTTGTGGGGAGCAGGGGCACTTCTCCAATACTTGCCCCAAGAGGGCTCAGCCACCAGCCGGACAGCAGCAGGCTCAGGGAGGTCAGGCTCCACAGGTCCCTATTCGAGGCAAGGTCAACCACACCAGCGCAGAGACAGCAGAGGCAGCTACTGATGTTGTTGTGGGTACGTTTCTTGTTAATTCGACCCCTGCCACTATTCTATTCGATTCTGGAGCTTCGCATGCTTTCATTTCTGCTGCTTTTGTAAAGAAGAATATGCTAGCATTAAAGCCTATGATGAGCGCCATGATAGTGAGCTCGCCAGGGGGTGAGCAGCGGGCCACCCTACGGTGCCCCCATGTCCCCATCATAATAAGGGGGGTAGGGTTCAAGGCGAGCCCAGTAGTGCTGGAGACCCTTGGATTTGATCTGATCTTGGGTATGAGCTGGATGACCAGATATGATGCAGTGATCAGGTGTGCTACGAGGACCATCCAGCTGACAGCAGAGTCCGGTGACAAGGTGGAGTACCAGGCAGCCAGTTCCTCAGAGCAAGGCCAAGCAAATCAAGCTGAAGGGACAATGATTGAAGACATCAGGGTGGTGAGCCAGTTCCCGGATGTGTTCCCTGACGAGTTGCCAGGTATGCCCCCAGAACGAGATTTGAAAATATTTGTGTTTTGGTCTTTTGACCTTTATTGAAGATTAGACTTCCGCTGTGTATGTGCTAACTCTGATTTAAATTATTTTATTTCGAGCATATGTACTCTGTTTATCATATTTGTTGGCTGTATGTGTTCTGTGGACATCCTGGGCACACATATAGCAGCACTTCGGGTTTATATAAAACCCGGGTGTGACAGATTGGTATCAGAGCTATGCTGACTGGGGTAAGGAGTGTTTCAGTGGTTTTCCTTTTGGCTTAGTAAAATATATAAATATTCTGCAAGCGCGTAGAATCACCGCTGTAACACTTCACCTGGGAGTATCCCGAGGTATTGTAATTTATATTTCTGCAGGAAAGCTTTGGCAAGAGTACTAGTAAACAGGTATTCAAGACTATCAGAGAAAGGTACACAACTAAATAAGACAGGGGATAACGGTATTGGATAGGAGTGGATATACCGTGACACACAACTCAAGGGAGGCTCGGGTAAGAGAGAGAAGGTATAGATAGCTGGGAGGACAACGAGAAGAGATAGAGGGTTCATATGGACTTTATCTGTCTATGTCACTTAGGCTTAGAGATACAGTGGCTAAAGAGACAGCATTGGAAGGTCTGGGTTAACTCTAATGTCTTAGCATCGGGACAATGGACACCAGTGACACGCAGAAAGGGATGAGAAGGGGTGCCACCAGCTCCGCATTGGGGGATCCTACAGGCCCAGACTAACGAGGTGGATTACAAAGACTGTATAGGGCTGTCACCACCTAACGGCTACCACACGTTTGTTGAATCGGGGGCAAACCAAGGCCACTGACTAGTCTGGGTACCACACCCACACTAACCAACAACTACTTACTTCACTAGCAAAAGCAAGCAACCCGTCAATATCCCTGGTGACAGTTCACCAGCAAATATTGAGCTAAGTCGAAGAACCAACTAAGACAAAGACTAAAACAACAACTAGAATTACTAGAACTAGAACCGACAATAGTCTAAACACGATATAGATGCAACTAGAATAAAATAGGAGCAAGCTATAAATGACAAAGGCAAGATGATAAAGATAATTATATTGATAACTCAAGTCTTGCAAAAGGAAAAGGAAAAGATACAAGAGCTTATAACAGAGCTTCTGAAGACGACTCCGAAACCTCCGAGGCAAAGCTCAACTCGACTCTAACTCCCAACTAAACTATCCTAACTCTACTAGAGAGAAGTGGAAATGAGAGCTCCTTGGCTTGGTGTGTGTTGAAATGAGCCGTGGACACCTCCATTTATAGAAAACTTGACATGGTGTCAAAATTTGATTAATGAACGTTTGAGAGCAATACTTTTATAGATATTGGTTGTATGTGTGGACTAACCCCTGCAGAAAAATCATCAAATTTGAATGGAAAGTCCCCAAATCTACTTCACACCGGAGATGAGCCATGACCATGGATACATTTGAAGCCCAGGGTGGAATAATGTTCCTAGGTGTGCACACTTCCTAGTACAATTACGAATAACCTGGAACATGAAGTTGCATCGTTCGAAGCATCCTCTCCGGATCGGACGGTGATAAGAACAGTCGAGGGAAGGAGAAGTCCCGCTCACAGGCTTAAAACATGAGCTCTCGCCGGGAGGTAAACCGGGTTATGAAAAGAAAAGATCAAGGAGTACAAAGCATGCTGGACCAAAGTTGATTTCCGACAAAGTTGGATTCGGCCGGAGGTTCGACCCTCGGCCCACTATGTCAACTTTCCCAAAACTTCACCAACTTTTGTCATCATCAACTACCACCACTCTCCACCTTCCAGCCCAAATCCTAAGGTGAGATCATCACTTTGCGTGTTCGGCCAGAGGTGTGACTTCGGCTAGGTACACCACTCATTTCCAATTCATTTCATCCTATGCCAAATACTCCATCTGCAACATCCTTTCACCTAGCACTCAAAGCAAACACACCCATCCATCCATAGCAAAATTTCATGCAAACCCCACACTTGGTCAGTTCGGCTGAGGGTTTCACCCTTGACTGATCCTGACCTGCACCTTCTACCACGAAATTTGCCCAACCAGCACAAAAGCATGGTCTCCACCACTCTACATAGCTGCACACTTCATTCCATCACAATCATGGCAACATGAGAGTGGTGTGATCACTTGATCCTTTGGTTGTATCCTCCAAACATCATATCCACAAAATCCACCAAAGTTCCCATGCTTTAATGCTGGACAAAGCTCCGTAAAGCTCGCGAGAGGAGGCCAATAGGCTAAACACCGCAGGGGTGGTTCGACCGAACCATGATGTCCAGTCGAGTTCCTCCTCCTCTCACTTGCCTATGGATGACACTCTGGATGCATGGAGGAAGCTTGCTCCAGTCAGGTTTGCACTTGTCCAACTCCTTAGTACTTTCTCACTCACTTCTATGCAATGTTTGATTCACTTGCATGATTAAAAACATAAAATCAACAAAAATATTTCGTTTGTCTTGATCATTGTGCTACTGCTTGAAAATGGTTTGTAGAGGTCTTAAAATACTCCACAAGAAGGACTAGCGTTTTTGTGGAAGTTAAATCCCTGCAAGAATGACAAAACCCCAAACAACTAAATGCTCATCTTATGATCCCATATCCTTCGGGTATTATCGTTCTCACATTTTGTAGGCATCATCCTGCGGTCTCTATTCCTAAGGACGATCAAGCACATTTGGTATGAGTAGTGGTAAGGCAGGGGACAACTCTGTGGGATATGCTTCCCCGGGTACCTGTTGGCACTTCTTACGATCCAATATCAGGATTGAGAATCCCGGTACTAGGGTAAGGAGTGTTTCAGTGGTTTTCCATATGGCTTAGTAAAATATATAAATATTCTGCAAGCACACAGAATCACCGTTGTGAAATATTCTGCAAGCGCACAGAATCACCGTTGTAGCACTTCACCTGGGAGTATCCCGAGGTATCGTAATTTATATTTCTGCAGGGAAGCTTTGGCAAGAGTACTAGTAAACGGGTATTCAAGACTATCAGAGAAAGGTACACAACTAAACAAGACAGGGGATAACGGTATTGGATAGGAGTGGATATACCGTGACACACAGCTCAAGGGAGGCTCGGGTAAGAGAGAGAAGGTATAGATAGCTGGGAGGGCAACGAGAAGAGATAGAGGATTCCTATGGACTTTATCTGTCTATGTCACTCGAGCTTAGAGATACAGCAGCTAAATAGCCAGCACTGGAAGGTCTGGGTTAACTCTAATGTCTTAGCATCGGGACAATGGACACCAGTGACACGCAGAAAGGGATGAGAAGGGGTGCCACCAGCTCCACACTGGGGGATCCTACAGGCCGAGACTAACGAGGTGGATTACAAAGACCGTATAGGGATGTCACCACCTAACGACTACCACACGTTCACAAATAGCCCATTGGACACCTCTATTTATAGCTTGGAGTGGCGGTTGAGGAAGAGTACCGGCCAAGGGAGCCAGGGGGATATTCCCCTGGATTCGGGCGATTCCTCTGGTTTGGCCGAACTGCCCGGTTCGGCCTAACCGAAGGATGCACTGCCTTTGCTTCCAAGCGCCAGGATTGCTCCTGTGGAGGCGGTTCTAGCTTGGGGGCAGTTCGGCCGAAGGCCTCCATTCCTTCGGCCGAATTGGGCTTCTGGCTCTGGGCCGCCCCCTACACCGCCTCTCCTGCTGGGTTGCCTTGGGCTGCCTTCTGCTGGTGGACTTTTGTGCTGGATTGGCCTAGAGGTGATGTGGTAGTGGTCCAAGTGGCTTCTAAGGTCGTTGCACGGTCATCGCTGACATGGATGTGTCCCGGTGTCTTGTATGGCTAAGGGGGGTAACCGGCCGAACGGAGTCGTTTAGCCGAATTGGTCAATTTCGACCCCTATAGCACGTATTTCTCGTTGTTGTACCTACACAAGTGTAACTCACCAAAACTCGTGGAACTCTGTTAGAAATAAACCTAAGTACATGGAATGTCACATATATCCTCTTTTATTCCCGAGTATTGGTGGTCGAAAATGTGCCGTAATGACCGCCAACAACCTTAAGGAGTGTATCATCCCATAGATAATCATCTATAGGGAGATCCGAGGGTACTTCCATCCGAGACAAATGGTCTGCTACGGAATTTTCTACTCCTTTCTTATCTCTTATTTCAATGTCAAATTCCTGGAGTAGAAGAACCTAGCGGATGAGTCTTGGTTTAGCATCCTTTTTGGTCAAAAGATACTTTAAAGCAGCGTGATCTGAATAGACTATGACCTTGGCCCCAACTAGGTAGAACCGGAATTTGTCCATAGCGAATACAACTGCTAAAAGTTCTTTTTCCGTGGTTGCGTAGTTGAGCTGGGGGCCAGTGAGCGTTTTGCTAGCATAAGAGATAGCATAGTGCTTCCTGTCCTTGGTTTGGCCCAAAACAGCCCCTACAGCATAATCGCTCGCATCACACATGATTTCAAAAGGGATGTTCCAGTCGGGAGGCTGGATGATGGGAGCGGAAATGAGTGCTTTCTTGAGAGTGTGAAAGGCAGCATAGCACTCTTCATTAAAGACGAAGGGGGCATCCTTGGATAAAAGATTGGTAAAAGGCCGGGATGATGAGGACATCACTGCCAACGATACAGCCACACCATCTTCTCCTATCATTGCCCGTCCTATTACCCGTGCTCATGCTAGACAACTTAATCATCAGGTGAGTTCACTCCTGAGTTCATGTTCATCATATTTAGACTGTGGAGACCCGTGCCCTCTTGTTTTGCTTAGGAATCATGGAGAGGATCGAGAACGAAAAGGATTCACGCGGGCTGGATTCGGACTGCAGAAAACATCAACTTGTGATGGACACCACGGTCGCATACGGACTCGGATTGGAGCGTTCAAGTACTTCACGGAAAGCTAATCAAGTCTAATTTCCAACAGATCTGACCGCACGTCCATATCTCTTCGGAGTCGTCCAGAATCGTCTATTTGCTCCGAGATGTTTTCTGCCCATGATGCTGCGCCATCTTATTTTGGCCCAATGGGCCGTGTATCATGTAGAGTCTATTATGGACGCGTTCTAGGGTTGGAGCACGACCCCAGCACCCCTGTGGCTGTCCTCCCTTGTTTTATACCCCTTAGCCGCCGCCAAGAACACTTGGGTTTTGTTTAGATCAAGTTTAGCCATTGCTACTTGCTTGTAAGCGAGCGTGCTGGTCCAGCCGTCCGTCTTCGAGTTTTCAGAACCCCACTTCATTTGCGATTGAGATTGAGATTTAACACTTCATTCCCATCTAGTAATTTCAGTACTTGTTCGATACTTGTTCTTGCTAGTTCTTGGATTGCTTGCAGGACAGGACCGGGTGACGTGCTTCCACAAGATCACGGCATCCATATGAGGTGGTGTATCGGTTGCTAAGGCGCAGTCTTTGGAAGGTTGTAGTCGGGCTGTCAACGTCGTCTCCTCTAATCGAGTTATCCCCACGCCTCTCATCGAAAGATCGGGCATAAACCCTAGCGGGTACCCATCAGTTGGTAATCAGAGCAAGGTTGTTCGGTGAGAGATTCCAATCCTTCCCCCTATTTTTTTTCCTACAGTACACAAAAGCCAAAGAAAAAATTAGTAGATTAGTTTACCGTGATCCTATAAACCCTTTGAGCCTTGCTAGTACTGCTTAGCTAGGGCTTGTTGAGTTTTCGGTTGCATCGGTCGTGTCGAGTTGCTGGTCTTAGTTCTTGTCGTATAGAGTTTCGAGTTCTTGTCACGTTTCGGTCACGGCTGTACGCTACCTATTGGTTCCTATGTTGGGCGAATTTGAGTACTCATTGGTGATCCAGTCCGACCAGAAATCGGCTAACTGCGAGAAAAGGAAGACCAAACCGAACCCCCACATCGAGTTGCAATCGGTTTCGGAGTCCGAGTTGCTTACTGCTTTGTGTTACCTTAACGTGCAGCTGTTGCTTTGTGCTTATATATTGACGTGTTCTGGGAAGACAACAGTACTTCATATTCATACTCGATCAGTTTGCCTCACTCTAGAGAGAGAGAGAGAGAGTGATTGGTTGTACTTTTTTTTACCGGAATACCCCTGTACTTTCTGAAAAAGTTTATGTGGTGATTGGCTGTTTGGGATCCTCTTTGTTCATATATTCAGTTTTGAGGACCCCTGAAAAAAAACAGCAAAAGAAAAAGAAGAAAGAAAGGGGCTGATCATTGTGATTGCTTTTCGGTGGTGCGTTGTGACTTCCTTTGTGTCCAGGCTCGCGTCTCTAGCACGGTCTAGGCTAGGACAAGCACAGTACCGCCGTTGAGCGATTATTCAGCTTGCTTTGTTTTAACTAACGTGGTGCTAGCTATTCCTTGTTTTCAGCCCACCTATAGCTCCACATATCCGACTACAGCTTTACAGGTCTTGTTGCTGCGGCACCGATACACTTCATTCCAGGTTTGCAGACTTGTTGGTAGCCATGCCCTCCTGTCGAGCAAGGTAAGAATTGGTAAGAGCATGTATCACAGGTTGAGAGTGAGCGACTTACAAATAGCTACATATTAATGAACGTTTGAGAGCAATACTTTTATAGATATTGGTTGTATGTGTGGACTAACCCCTGCAGAAAAATCATCAAATTTGAATGGAAAGTCCCCAAATCTACTTCACACCGGAGATGAGCCATGACCATGGATACATTTGAAGCCCAGGGTGGAATAATGTTCCTAGGTGTGCACACTTCCTAGTACAATTACGAATAACCTGGAACATGAAGTTGCATCGTTCGAAGCATCCTCTCCGGATCAGACGGTGATAAGAACAGTCGAGGGAAGGAGAAGTCCCGCTCACAGGCTTAAAACATGAGCTCTCGCCGGGAGGTAAACCGGGTTATGAAAAGAAAAGATCAAGGAGTACAAAGCATGCTGGACCAAAGTTGATTTCCGACAAAGTTGGATTCGGCCGGAGGTTCGACCCTCGGCCCACTATGTCAACTTTCCCAAAACTTCACCAACTTTTGTCATCATCAACTACCACCACTCTCCACCTTCCAGCCCAAATCCTAAGGTGAGATCATCACTTTGCGTGTTCGGCCAGAGGTGTGACTTCGGCTAGGTACACCACTCATTTCCAATTCATTTCATCCTATGCCAAATACTCCATCTGCAACATCCTTTCACCCAGCACTCAAAGCATACACACCCATCCATCCATAGCAAAATTTCATGCAAACCCCACACTTGGTCAGTTCGGCTGAGGGTTTCACCCTTGACTGATCCTGACCTGCACCTTCTACCACGAAATTTGCCCAACCAGCACAAACAAGATCCCATAGTCTCATGACAGGATCATACAACATTTTGAAAGGTTGGTGAAGAAGCACAACGAGGGGATTGATAATGACTTGCTGGTGACGAATGAGAAGATGGGGCAATTGGAGGCTTCACAGATCGCGACCGATAACAAGCTTACAAAGATGGAGGCATCAGTGGCTTGTATGGATAAGAGTCTTGCTGCACTTTTGAGGCGATTTGATGAGATGCATGCTAAAACCACTAGCGGGCGTGATGGAGATGACAAGAAGGACGACAGCAAGACTGACAAGAAGGAAGAAAGTTTTGACGACAATGCATACAGTGCGGATACTGAAGTCGATGACCAAGATCCTGCTCGCCGCCGGCTACGTCATAATCGCCGAGGTATGGGTGGTCATCGTCGACGCGAGGTACATGGTAATGATGATGCTTTTAGCAAGATTAAATTTAAGATACCTCCTTTTGATGGTAAATATGATCCTGATGCTTATATTACTTGAGAGATTGATGTTGATCAAAAATTTGCATGCCATGAATTTCCTGAAGCTACGCGTGTTAGGGCTGCTACTAGTGAGTTTACAGATTTTGCTTCTGTTTGGTGGATAGAACATGGCAAGAAACACCCTAATAACATGCCACAAACCTGGGATGCTTTGAAACGGGTCATGCGGGCTAGATTTGTTCCTTCCTATTATGCACGTGATCTATTACATAAGTTGCAGCAATTGAGACAGGGTGTATGCTAATGATGCTGATTTTAAAGAGGTGTTGCTGCATTGTAAAGATGAGAAAGGATGGAACAAATTCATCGCTAGTGATGGGTTTGTGTTTAGAGCTAACAAGCTAAGCATTCCAGCTAGCTCTGTTCACTTGTTGTTGTTCACATCCACATCCATACCACATTCGATGGCTGAACAACAACGGTAAGGTAAAGGTAACCAAGCTGGTTTGAATTAGTTTTGCTATTGGTTCATATCATGACGTTGATGAATGTGATGTTGTACCTATGGAAGCTTGTCATATTCTGCTAGGTAGGCCATGGCAATTTGATACAGATTGTATACATCATGATAGATCAAATCAATATTCTCTCATACACAATGATAAGAAACTTGTTTTCCTTCCCATGTCTGTCATATTCTGCTAGGTAGGCCATGGCAATTTGATACAGATTGTAGACATCATGGTAGATCAAATCAATATTCTCTCATACACCATGATTAGAAACTTGTTTTGCTTCCCATGTCTCCTGAGGCTATTGTGCGTGATGATATTGCTAAAGCTGCTAAAGATAAAACTGAGAACACTAAAATTGCCAAATCTGCTGAAAGTAAGAAAGATGAGATAAGATTAAAAGGGCATTGCTTGCTTGCTACTAAATCTGATATAAATGAATTGGTTGCTTCTACTTCTGTTGCCTATGCTTTGGTGTGCAAGAATGCTTTGATTTCACTTCACGATATGCAGCAATCATTGTCCCCTGCTGTTGCTAACATTTTGCATGAGTATTCGGATGTGTTTCCAAGTGAGATACCAGCGGTGCTGCCACCAATGCGAGGGATTGAGCACCAAATTGATCTGATTCCTGGTGCATCTTTGCCTAACCGTGCATCATACAGAACAAATCCGGAGGAAACAAAAGAAATTCAGCGGCAAGTGCAGGAGCTACTCCACAAAGGTTATGTGCGTTAGTCTCTTAGTCCTTGTGCTGTTCCGGTTATTTTGGTGCCTAAGAAAGATGGAACATGGCGTATGTGTGTTGATTGTAGAGCTATTAATAATATCACCATTCGATATCGACACCCTATTCCACGTTTAGATGATATGCTTGATGAGTTGAGTGGTGCTGTTGTGTTTTCTAAAGTTGATTTGTGTAGTGGGTACCACCAGATTCGTATGAAATTGGGAGATGAATGGAAAACTGCTTTCAAAACTAAGTTCGGTCTATATGAGTGGTTAGTCATGCCTTTGGGTTTAACTAATGCACCTAGTACTTTCATGAGATTAATGAATGAGGTTTTGCGTGCTTTCATTGGGAAATTTATTGTAGTATACTTTGATGATATTTTGATCTACAGCAAATCCATGGTTGAACATCTTGATCACTTGCGTGCTGTTTTTAATGCGTTACGAGATGCACGTTTGTTTGGTAATCTTGAGAAGTGCACCTTTTGCACCGATCGAGTGTATTTTCTTGGCTATGTTGTGACTCCACAGGGAATTGAGGTTGATCAAGCCAAGGTTGAATCTATACAGGGATGGCCTATAAAGACTATTACACAGGTACGGAGTTTTCTAGGACTTGCTGGTTTCTATCGACGCTTTGTGTAGAATTTCAGCACCATTGCTGCACCGTTGAATAAGCTTACAAAGAAGGGAGTGCCTTTTCGTTGGGACAAAGAGCAAGATAATGCTTTCAACATGCTGAAAGATAAGTTAACACATGCACCTCTCCTACAACTTCCTGATTTTAATAAAACTTTTGAGCTTGAATGTGATGCTAGTGGAATTGGATTGGGGGGTGTTTTGCTGCAAGAGGGAAAACTAGTTGCATATTTTAGTGAAAAATTGAGCGGGCCTGTTCTGAATTATTCCACTTATGACAAAGAATTGTATGCTCTTGTTCGCACATTTGAAACTTGGCAGCATTATTTGTGGCCCAAAGAGTTTGTTATTCATTCTGATCATGAATTATTGAAACATATTCATAGTCAAGGAAAACTGAACTATAGGCATGCTAAGTGGGTTGAATTTATTGAATCTTTTCCTTATGTTATTAAGCACAAGAAAGGGAAAGAAAATGTTATTGCTGATGCCTTGTCTAGGAGATAAACATTGCTAAACCAACTTGCTTACAAAATATTTGGATTAGAAACAATTAAAGACCTATATGCTAATGATGCTGATTTTAAAGAGGTGTTGCTGCATTGTACAGATGGGAAAGGATGGAACAAATTCATCGTTAGTGATGGGTTTGTGTTTAGAGCTAACAAGCTATGCATTCCAGCTAGCTCCGTTCGCTTGTTGTTGCTGTAGGAAGCGCATGGAGGTGGCTTGATGGGGCATTTTGGAGCCAAAAAGACGGAAGATATACTTGCTGGTCATTTCTTTTGGCCAAAGAAGAGAAGAAATGTGGAGAGATTCGTTGCTCGTTGCACTACATGTCAAAAGGCTAAGTCAAGGTTAAATCCACACGGTTTGTATTTGCCTTTACCCGTTCCTAGTGCTCCTTGGGAAGATATTTCTATGGATTTTGTGATGGGTTTGCCGAGAACTAGGAAGGGTCGTGATAGTGTGTTTGTGGTTGTTGATAGGTTTTCAAAGATGGCACACTTTATGGAGTTGATGTTGAAAATGCATGAAACAACTAAAGCAAACATAGAGCGCATGAATGCTAAATACAAGCTTGCTGGTGATAAAGGTAGAAAGGAATTAAAGTTTGAACCTGGAGATTTAGTTTGGTTGCATTTGAGGAAGGATCGTTTTCCTGAGTTGCGAAAATCTAAGTTGTTGCCTCGAGCGGATGGTCCATTTAAAGTGTTAGAGAAGATTAATGATAATGCATATAAGCTCGAGTTGCCTGCAGATTTTGGGGTTAGTCCCACATTTAACATTGCAGATTTGAAGCCATATTTGGGAGAGGAAGATAAGCTTGAGTCGAGGACGACTCAAATGCAAGAAGGGGAGGATGATGAGGACATCACCGCCAACGATACAGCCACACCATCTTCTCCTATCATTGCCGGTCCTATCATCAGGTGAGTTCACTCCTGAGTTCATGTTCATCATATTTAGACTGTGGAGACCCGTGCACTCTTGTTTTGCTTAGGAATCATGGAGATGATCGAGAACGAAAAGGATTCACGCGGGCTGGTTCGGACTGCAGAAAAACATCAACTTGTGATGGACACCACGGTCGCATACGGACTCGGATTGGGGCATTCAAGTATTTCACGGAAAGCATATCAAGTCTAATCTCCAACGGATCTGACCGCACGTCCATATCTCTTCGGACTCGTCCAGGATCGTCTATTTGCTCCGAGATGTTTTCTGCCCATGATGCTGCGCCATCTTATTTTTGCCCAATGGGCCGTGTATCATGTAGAGTCCATTATGGACGCGTCCTAGGGTCAGAGCACGACCCCAGCACCCCTGTGGTCGTCCTCCCTTGTTTTATACCCCTTAGCCGCCGCCAAGAACACTTGGGTTTTGTTTAGATCAAGTTTAGCCATTGCTACTTGCTTGTAAGCGCGCGTGCTGGTCCAGCCGCCCGTCTTTGAGTTTTCAGAACAACACTTCGTTTGCGATTGAGTTTGAGATTGAACACTTCATTCCCATCTAGTAATTTCAGTACTTGTTCGATACTTGTTCTTGCTAGTTCTTCGATTGCTTGCAGGACAGGACCGGGTGACGTGCTTCCACAAGATCACGGCATCCATAGGAGGTGGTGTATCGGTTGCTAAGGCACAGTCTTTGGAAGGCTGTAGTCGGGCTGTCAACATCGTCTCCTCCAATCGAGTTATCCCCCACGCCTCTCATCGAAAGATCGAGCATAAACCCTAGCGGGTACCCATCACGGGATATCTGGGAAAACATTTTGATGAAGCGCCTATAGAATCCGGCATGACCAAGGAAGCTACGAATCCCCTTAACGTTAGTTGGAGGCGGAAGTTGCTCAATCAGTTCTATCTTTGCTCTGTCTACCTCAATCCCTCGTTTTGACACCCGGTGTCCTAGAACGATTTCTTCCCGTACCATAAAATATCACTTTTTAGCACGAGGTGTTTCTCCTCGCACCTTTGGAGGACCTTGTCTAGATTTTTCAGGCATTCAGTGAAGGTCTTCCCATAAACTGAGAAATCGTCCATAACACTTCAATAATCTCTTCAATCATATCCGAGAAGATGGACATCATGCAACGTTGGAAAGATGCGGGTGCGTTACATAACCCAAAGGACGTCCGCCGATAGGCATACGTCCCGTAGGGGCATGTAAACGTGGTTTTACTCTAGTCGTCTGGATGGATAGGAATTTGATGATATCCAGAGTAACCAGCAATGAAGCAGAAAAAGGAGTGTTTGGGTAGCCGTTCAAGCATTTCATCAATGAACGGAAGGGGGAAATGATCCTTTTTGGTGGCTTTATTGAGTTTTCGATAATCGATGCACATACGCCACCCAGTGACGGTGCGCTGAGGGATAAGCTCATTTTTATCGTTGCGCACAACCGTCATTCCTCCCTTCTTAGGAACAACTTGAACGGGACTGACCCATTCACTATTGGGAATAGGATAAATGATCCCAGCGTGAAGGAGTTTGAGAACTTCCTATTTAACGACCTCTTGCATGGCATTATTCAACCGTCTCTGAGGTTCTCGAGACGGTGTTGCCTCAGAATTGATCGGGATTCGATGAGTGCAAACATTTGGACTAATCCCTTTTAGGTCTTGGAGAGAATATCCTAAGACTGATCGATTCTTCTCCAGGATAGTAAGAAGCTGCTGGGTTTCTACATCCGATAGCTTATCACTAATGATCACTGGAGTTTGTTTGTTACCAAAGAGGAAAGCATACTTTAATCGAGGAGGGAGTGGTTTCAGCTCGATTGGAGACGGTTTTGGAGTTTTGGATGTATCGAGCTCAATCGGAGGATGAGGTTCCTCCTCTTCAGCAAAGAACTGAATATCCTCTTCTGGAATAGGTTGCTCTAAGTCTTTCATTGAGGTTGACATGACTTCCTCTATAGGATCAGGATCGGGTTCTGCCTCTATTGGAGTATTCAAGGAATGAGAATAAGAGATAGGGACAAGTCCTTTCCCGACCCTGAGTTCTACTAGTTGATTGTTCGACACCCTTTCCAGAATGTTCATGATTGGCCTACCGATAAAGATAGAATGGGTGGAATCATAGGGTAGGTCAAAGATATGGAAATCCAAGAAAAGTCTAGGGTCGTTAACCTTAACGGGTGTGACCCGTAAGATCCCTAAACAATCAAGGATTCTTCCCGAGGTGAATCTTAGTTGTTTTTGAGATGTTGACCATGGTTCATCAGGAAGTTGGGCTCGAACTAGAGAGCTTGAGATGATGTTGATCCCGAGGCTTGGGTCATACCCAATTTCTCTGTCACTGCCAGGATTTCACAGAATATTCTTCGAATTTTCCTAGGCAATTTGACAACCTCGGTTGAAGCTTTAGCTTCTTCTAGCCATTCCCGACTCATGACCGCAGAGAGACGTTCTAGGTTCTCCCTTTGGTATTCGAGTTCTTCCTTGTCGGGCGGTTGATCCTTATGCTCCACTCGTCGTCCCAATGGGAGACTTTTTGCATTCCCGATGTCTTCGAAGACATCATCATCAAAATCATAGGGATTGAGTGAGTCATAACAATCTTGGCTAGAATATGGCTGTGGTTTGAATTGAGCTTCGGGTTCCGATGGAATGGGAGAGCTGATGAATTTGGATTGTGAGATTGTAGGCTCTTCAGGTTCAGGTTGTTTCTCTTCTTCATTGGGGAGTTCATCATAGTTTCCAGTGTAGGGAGTATCGTCCAGGATACGATCCAGGATTACCCTCACTTCACTGGGAATCAAGTGAAAGAACGACCCTCCTGAAGTGGAGTTGAAGAAATCGGAGGCTACAGGACATAGACTGTGGGGCCAGGATCCCTAGGGCCACTCATCTAAGAAATTAAACTACTCGATATGAAGAGTTGTGATCGGACTGCTTTGGACTAGCAAGATAAGGTATATGACGATGTAGTCAAATAGTAAAACTACTCGTATTAGAATATGATACATGATAGATTACCTTATTGTAACCATCCTGGTCGAATACGAGTAGTCTGTGTAATCGATTTGTAACTCTGCTCCCCGGGTATATAAGGAGGAGCAGGGACCCCCTCAAAACAACTTCACATACAATACAATCAAGCACACATGACGTAGGGTATTACGCTACTCGCGGCCCGAACCTGTCTAAATCTTTGAGTTGTTCGTGCACTGTCGTTCCTAGAACTCGGCGAGACCCACTAATCTACTCCCTGGGATACCCCCAGATAGACGTGCTCGACATAAATCGTCGACACTTGGCGCCGACCGTGGGGCCTCTCGCCGAAAGCTCACCATCTGGGACGATGGGATTCACCACCTTCAAGATTGCCGACGTCGAAGAAGGAGCCACCTTCGTTTTTGGCGCATGGACCTTTGTCGCTGAAAGTGATGGTAGGTTCGCAAGCTACCTTGTGAACAACCCCGACTCCTCCTCGGCGACTACTTCCAATTCGATCTCGGCTCCAATTTTGAGTTTGACCTTAACTCCAAGTTCACTCGGGATTTTCCAGGCCGAGTCCGGGTACAACTCGATCCCAGTTATGGAAAGAGCAGGGAACTCCGAGCTGGCCACGCCATCGGACAACCCCCCAGATCGGCTCCCAATCGAACTCTCCAACGTAGCAAATTCGCATAAACAGAGTAGTACCACAAAAGCAGAGGCAAGGATGACCCAGGAGTCCCACTCAAAGCCAAGTCACCCCGACGACCTCGAGCTGGCATCAGCGCCATCGAGGGACAATGACGATGACTTCACCATCCTGCTAAGTGATGCTCCCGATAACGTCGCGCGCCTACACCATCACGCTCCCTTCGACACCAAGTTCGTGTTGGAGGAACCACTCGTTCACCTCCCATCCGGACTAGTCGTGACCAGAACACCAGGAGGACTCGTCGTTCACTAGCCCGGAGCGATTCCGGCCGACACCTCCTGGGACAACGATTCAAGACTTTCAAGGCTTGCTGCCGTTATACTGGAAGAACTCCCCTTTCAAGACGGCAAGACTGCATCGCTCACCACCCCAACTGAAAGCTCGAGCGACAACTTTTCAACCACTCAGATCATCCTCAGCGATCAAGACCCAAGTCGTCAGGTGTTTATGGCTAGAAACGAAGACCAAGGCACTCAATATGACCGCGAGCTGATCACCGACGTTTTAGAAGAGGAACACATTGCTGACGGAGAAACAGAGGAGCAAAAGACCGCGCGTCAAGCAAGGAATGCCAAGTGCAAGCAGAGGTGTCTTAATGCCACATTACGCGCCAATGCCATGCGAAACCTTACACAGGATTTCGATATGGTCGGTGACCAGTTAGTATCCCAAAATGCGCCATTAAACATCTCCGTCGCAGCAGAACTCGTCAGGGCCATGCCGACACCCCTGCCGTCAGACAAGTACTCTCACTCCTCGACACAGCTCAGAAGGCTACGAACCAAGCGAATCCTAGCCACCACACACCAGATACCAGATGCCTAGACGCTGAGAGGCCTCCCCCACATGAAGCTTCAATCGCCACCACAGGAGGACATCGACGTGGCCAAGACGCTGATCGCAATCACCAGCAGGGGAGAGGACGCAGTAACAACCAAGACGATGCAAGGCCACGAGATCGAGACCTTCGTAACATCATTAATGACAACCGCGATGCTCGCTCTGTCATTCAGTCGAGTCAACAACGGCGCGTGGAATCTGAACTCCGTCGCCGCGCAGACTACGACCGCAACTACGAGCCTCCACCGCATCACAATTACAGAAACCGACCACGCGATCAAGAACGTCATTACGACCGTCACGAAGAACGTTGCAATGGTCGCCAAGGAGAGCACCGTAACGATCACCACCGACATCAAGAGTCCTCAAATTACAGCGATCAACCTCCCCAAAACCACAATCGTGGACGACAATACGACTCCGGCCACAACACCTCTAGATTCTGGAGTGATCGATCACCAAGCGATAAATATGACGGCTTTCCAGCTTTTTCCAGGCGCATAAAAGAGATCCAATGGCCAAGCAATTTCAAACCTACATGAATTGAGAAGTTCACGGGCAAGCAAGACCCTGAACAAAGGCTCCGAATTTACTCTACAGCCATCCAGATGGCTGGGGGGATCCAACGACATCAAAGTCAGCTACTTCCCCGTTATGCTAGATACCACGCCCCTCACATGGATCGAGGGCCTCCGCCCCGGGTCCATCGACTCCTGGGACGATCTCACCATGAAATTCACCACCAACTTCCAGGGAACCTGGGCTCGGCCCGGAACCCATTATGAACTGGCAGCTTGCAAGCAAGGAAAGGGAGAAACCTTGCGAAAATACATCAAGAGATTCTTCGATAAAAGAGCTACAATCATGGATATATCTGACCGGGAAGTAATCGACTGCTTTCATGATGGTCTCTACACCCGAGAATTACACTGTGAGTTCGGCCGACATCGTCCAGAAAACATCAGCGAGCTACAACGCATTGTCGCCGAATGGGCAGACCAAGACGACCGTGAGCGGGAGCGCTTTGACAGACATCGCGATAACAATACCAACAATCACAACAAAGATAACGACGATCGACGTAATGATCGTCCAAACAATCGGGACTTCAATCGCGATAACAGGAAGCGCAAGCCAGACAACACAGTCGCGGCGGTCCAACGCCCTAGTCGTAAGACTCGTTCAGCGGCAGACGTCATGAACGGTCCTTACCCTTACCACCCTAATGGCAAGCACACAATGGCAAAGTGTTTTCACCTAAAGCAGGAGTTCGACAAGCAAACACCAGATGCTCCCAAAACCGACAAGAATAAGGAAGACAAAGATGACAAAGACCCTGGCAATAACTTCCCCAATGTCGAGAACGTCGTAGCTATACTATTCAGTGGACAAACCCTGAACTGGTCGAAGCGCGCCAAGAAGCTCACTCTGCGAGAGATCATGGCGATAGAACCTGCCACCCCAACATACCTAAAGTGGTCAGAAGTGCCTATCACATTCTCTAGAACAGACAAGTGGACAAACTTTGCAAATCCTGGGAGATATCCTCTGGTCTTAAACCCGGTCGTGGCGCAAGCCAGACTGACTAAAGTACTCATTGATGGAGGCAACGGGCTCAATGTCATCTTCGCAAATACGTTCAAGAAGATGGGCCTAGACATTACAAAATACCTCAAGCCTACAGACGCTCCATTCTATGGCATTGTCCCAGGCAACGCAGCAATCCCCCTGGGTCAGGTCACACTACCAGTTACCTTCAGGACGGAAGCAAACTTCAGAACCGAGTACATCAAGTTCGAGGTTGCAGACTTCGAGACCTCATACCATGTGATTCTTGGGCGACCAGCCCTCACCAAATTTATGGCAATTCTGCATTATGTATACCTGGTTCTCAAGATGCCTGCTCCTAAAGGAGTACTTTCCCTAAAAGGAGACTTAAAGGTGTCGTATGATTGCGACGTCAATGCAGTAGAATTCACCGCCACTTCGCACGTCCCTACCCAGATGCTGGAAGTACTCGCGTTGGCCAAGAAGTCAAAGGAAGACGACCTAGAAGTACCCAGCAAGAAGTCAACAAGTGCCAACTTCAAGCCCTCCGAAGAAGTACAGCTCAAAACTGTAAATCTTGGGACAGGCGATCCGTCCAAAACTGCCCTTATAGAGGCAGATTTAGACTGTAAATAGGAAGACGCGTTCGTCAAGTTCCTCCGAGATAATAAAGATATTTTTGTTTGGAAATCATCTGATGTGCCTGGTGTTCCTAGAGAACTTGTCGAGCACAAACTAAACTTTAACAAGAACACAAAACCCAAAAAACAGCGCCTCCGATGATTTGCACAGGATAGACGTGAGGCAATAAAAGAAGAACTCGCCAAACTACTCGCCGCAGGCTTAATCAAAGAAGTCTTCCATCCCGAGTGGTTAGCCAATCCAGTGTTAGTTCGGAAGAAAAACAACAACGAGTGGCGGATGTGTGTCAACTACACAGATTTGAACAAGCATTCCACGTCTGGAGAATTACGATGAACAACTCGCTCATCAAGAAAGGTCTCAGGATGTTGATGGCGTCGAGGAAGCTCGAGTAGCTATTCAGGATACCATCAGATAGCTCTAAAGAAAGAAGATCAGATCAAAACATCTTTCATCACCCCCTTCGGTGCTTACTGTTATACAACTATGCCTTTTGGATTGAAGAACGCCGGCACCACATATCAGCGAGCCATACAAACGTGCCTATCCAAACAAATTGGGCGCAATGTAGAGGCATATGTTGATGATGTAGTCATCAAAACAAGGCAGTCAGATCATCTCATCAACGACCTTCAAGAGACATTCGACAACCTTAGAACACTCCGTTGGAAACTTAACCCAACCAAATGTGTCTTCGGTGTTCCGTCAGGGAATCTTTTGGGGTTCGTGGTCAGTAACAGGGGTATTGAAGCCAATCCGGCAAAGATTTCAGCAATCCTTACCATGGGAGTACCGAAGAACGTAAAAGATGTCCAGAAGCTGACAGGATGCATAGCAGCCTTAAACAGGTTCATCTCAAGATTAGGAGAAAAAGGCCTCCCTTTCTTCAAATTGCTTAAAAACAGGATAAGTTTTCATCGACGAATGAAGCACATACGGCGTTCGAAGAACTCAAAACGTAACTATCTACTCCTCCAGTACTCACAGCACATTTGAAAGGTGATCATCTATATCTATACATTGCAGCAACAACCCATGTGGTCAGCACTATAATAGTAGTTGAAAGACAAGAGGACGACCATGTATTCCCAGTACAGTGGCCAATTTATTACATCAGTGAAGTACTCTTCGAGTCCAAGATTCGTTATCCTCAAGTCCAAAAACTACTCTACGCCGTCTTCATCACATCACGGAATCTACGACATTATTTCCAAGCTTTTCACATCACAGTCGTAACTAAATTCCCGCTAGGCGAAATCCTCAATAATCCAGATGCAACAGGTTGAATATGCAAATGGAAGGCCGAAATTGGAGCATACAACCTTGACTTCACATCTCAAACAGCCATCAAGTCCCAGGCTCTTGCTGACTTCACAGTCGAATGGACAGAAATTCAAAATTCTACGACAACCACTCGACCTGAGCACTGGGTCATGTATTTTGATGGATCACTCAAACTTGAAGGAGGAGGCGCAGGCGTACTTCTTATATCTCCTAAATGAGATCAACTCAAATACGTTCTACAAATGCTATTTCAGGTCACCAATAATGAAGCAGAGTATGAGGCTATGCTGCACGGGCTCCGCCTGGCTGCATCACTCGGTATCAAGCGACTTGTTGTTTATGGCGATTCGGCCGTGGCCATCAACCAAGTTAATAAAGACTGGGACGCTTCTAAAGAGACAATGGATGCCTACGTTCACGAGGTTCGTAAACTAGAATGAAACTTTCTAGGCCTGGAGTTTCACCACGTTGTTCGTGACTACAACGTCGCCGCAGATGCCCTGTCAAAGCTAGGATCTCGGCGAGCCGACGTCCCAGCAGAAATATTCATCCAAGAACTACTCCAGCCATCCATTGAAGGACCAACACAAGCTGAGACCACGCAATCCCAGTCCCAGCCTGAAACCTAGATTATGGTAATCGACACTGACTGGATGACTGCTTTCATTGAGTACTTGAAAGACCACAAATTGCCAAAGCAGAAGACAAAGCAAATACGCATTCAACGACGAGCTGCTAATTACGTAGTAGTGGACAATGTACTCTATAGGCGTGGGGCTTCGGCCAATGTCTTAATGAAATGCATCACAATTGACCAAGGAAAAGCTCTACTACAAGAAATTCATAGCGGCGTTTGTGGTAATCATGCTGCCTCACGAACCTTGGTCGGCAAAGCTTACAGAGCAGGTTTTTTCTGGCCAACTGCCAAGCACGATGCAACAGACATCGTCAAAAAATGTCAATGATGTCAATTCTTCGCACGACAAGCTCATGTTCCAGCACACGACCTCAACACCATACCATTGTCATGGCCTTTTGCTTGTTGGGGTCTTGATCTCGTTGGCCCCCTTACCAAAGCTCCAGGCGGATTCGAGTGGCTCGTCATAGCCATCGATAAATTTTCCAATTGGATCGAAGCAATGCCCTTAGTAAACGCTAAAGCCGGTAATTTGATCAAATTCTTCGATGGTATTGTCCAGAGATTTGGAGTTCCTCATAACATTATCACAGACCTCGGCTCTGTATTCACCAGCGAAGAATTCCAAGACTACTGTGATAGATATTCCATTGAGATACATTATGCTTCAGTTGCTCATCCTCGTGCCAACGGACAGGTGGAAAAGGCAAATAGTTTGTTACTGCAAGGGTTAAAACCCAGATTATATGAGCCTCTAAAGAAATATGGTGGAAAATGGGCAAAAGAGTTGCCCGCGGTGCTTTGGGGGCTACGCACCCAACCCAGCAGGGCTACCGGCCAATCATCATATTTCCTGGTTTACGGCTCCGAAGCAGTTTTACCCGCCGATCTTTTATGGGAAGCCCCGCGTCTGGAGAATTACGATGAACAACTCGCTCATCAAGAAAGGTCTCAGGATGTTGATGGCGTCGAGGAAGCTCGAGTAGTAGCTCTTATTCAGAACACGCGTTATCTTCAAGGATTACGTCACTTTCATCAACGCTCTGTTCAACCTCGATCCTTTACTACGTCGAATCCAAAAGACTAAAGGGTTGCACAAGCTCATGTCTCGATGGGAGGGTCCTTTTCTTGTAAAACAAGTCATTGGACCTGGTACGTACAGGCCGCAAACCTCGGAGGGAGAGGAATTGCCAAATGTATGGAACATAGAACATCTCCGCAAATTTTACCCATAACACGGGGCATTGTATTGAAGTCGTTGTAAAACAACCCTTTTTCACAAATTAATAAAGTTATATTCCCCTGTCATCTACAAGTTATGTCATCCTTTATCTCATTAGATAAAATTATACCATTTACAAACTGGCGCTAGCCGTCGTGTGGTATCCGAGTAGTTTTCTACTCTGAAAAGAAACCAGGATTCCCTTTGAAAAGGAGGTATCAAAACACCTAAAATCCTGGATGAAGTTACCCTCACCTATACATGGTTGAAGGCGATAATCTATTTTCTTTTGATTCTATGGCTCTCTTAGCGAAAGCTTCAAGAATTAGTGTTATACCAACTACACTCATTCTTCACCCCGTATAACAGTCACCTAAAAGGTGCTCTAAAGTACTAAGAAGTACAGTATGCTTATGCTTATGTGCATAACTTTTCACCCCGCATTAGCAAAATTGCTAAACCTTAACAAGGCTTGGTCTAACCCCTTCTAATTGCGAACCTTGGACGACCACTGGACTACTTAAACTGTAGTCACTCATTAATTATACTACCCATAGTACTTGGCATACACACAAACTATTGGACATTACTTACACAATAGTACTTCCAAATGATTACTTTAAACAAGTATCAAACATTATATACATGGACAAGTATTCATGTCGGATTCAAAACAGAGTATTTCAACGAGTACTTCAAGTTACAACGCGGTTCTACTCTAACGATTCAATGAAAGTATTTGCGACTGGCTCTGTTTCTTTCACCAAATCTTCGAATCCTTCAATGTCCATTTCCTTGTGGAAGCTCTATGACTTCAAGTTTGGCGTCTGGATTGTGTGCCTTCACCATCACTAACAGTTTATTGACGCACTCCTTCATGGTATTCTTGCAAAAATCAGTAATTTGTCCAGGCACCGTGCTGATTTGCTCCAATAATGACTGGTTAGCCGTAGCTACACCTTCTGGTGTTACCACGTCAATGATGGGGAGCACCGCCTCTTCTATGGCCTTCTTCTCAGCCTGGAGATCCTCCATTTCTTGTTGTTTGGCTTGTTGTCCCGCCAAAGCCTTGGCGCAAGCTTGTTCCATGTCAACATGGATCTGATGCTCCTTGGCATATTTTCCATTCAAATCCTCGAGCTCTTTTTCCAAGCGGGCACAATCATCGGTTTTGGATTGCGCCAAGTTATACCACGATGTGCTGGTGCTCTGTTCTTCAACCAATTCTTTTTTCAATCCTGCAGAGACAAGACAAGTCTATGATTACACTTCATACGACTACATTAATGATTAAATGTACAAAAGTCAGTTTCCTTACTATTGTTGTCTCGGATCAATGCCCGGTTACGAGTATCCATCCGAGATTTTTCATCTCCCATTCCCTCGAGTTGTTTGTGTAATCGAGAAACTAAGTCTTGATTATCAGCTCGAGCCTTTTCTCGTGCCTCATAGGCAGCGGCAAGATCTTCTTTGAGTTCTTTTATTCGAGATTCTAGACTTGCATCTCTATTCGTCTCCATTTTATCTACCAAAGGCTGCATTTGATGTTAGTTAATAATTACTATATTAACTATTTTCTATTAAGCTTTCCTCTTACTAGAGCGGCTTCCAGGTGTTGCTTCAGCTGCATTGCTTCATTGTCAGTAGCCCTTCCTTGTGGCGGTGGAGTACTTTGTTTGATAACAATATTGGCTACTTCTCCAGCCTCCAAAGCAACCTTCATGGTTTTACAAGCATTGTTCATATAAAATTCCGGGAGATATACAGAGCAAAGGCTATATGATTTACCTCCACAATTGACGGCGGCCTTTTGGCATCTCCCTGGTTTGTAGTTTCTATGGGGTTTGCTTCTGAAGCCAAATTAACATCAGATGGCTCTTTCTATGGAGATTGGTTTAGTCTTGAAACCCCGCCACTTTCATCGACAACGCCAGGGAGGACTTCTTCTCCATCATGCTCTGTTTCTTCAGCTTTTTTCAATTGTTCTTGTGGCACATGCAGCGCGCTCGCAAGTGCGCCAGATGGAACCCTTCACAAGAATGCAAGATTCAATAGCTGAATTATGGCTCAATTGAAAGGATATCTTGATTTAACAAACTTACTTTGTCTGCGCGGTGGTTGTTGGCTTAAAGTTGAACTTCTTCAACTTTAGCACGCCCACTTTAGAGCTGGTTGTACTCCCTGTGGTACCACTCGACATGGCACTTGTAGTTGAGGAGCTTTGAACACCGGTGATAAATTTGGAAATCTTGATACGCTGACCTTCTTCTGCTCCAGGCACATATGCTCCTGAAGGGGTATCTGATCGAGACCGAGTAGTTCTTTTCCGTTTTACCCCTGTGGGAACTTTTGGTACTATTTCTATATCCTTGTTTTTCAGAAACAGTACATCCAAATTAAATGGCAGAACAGATAAAGTACTCGAATTTTATTATGAAGACTTCTCTTACCTTGAAGATTAACTTGCTTGCCATCCGAGTCAGCTGCCTCCTCGTCGTATATTACTTCAAGTTCTTCTACATCGTAAGCAATCGCCTCTATTTTCTCATTCGATGGCTCTGACTTCTCTGAAGAACTCTTTCCAAACTTTTCCCAATCTTGCGGAGACATGCCACCAACTGGCCCGTCAGAATCAGTGGCCGACTACACGAGAAGAATCAGTATTGAGGCGAGTGTTCAGAATAGCTAAAATTTAAAGGTTGCGAGTACTTATAGAACTTGGAGATTGGCCCTTATAGAACTCCTTGGCGATGTATGGCTTCTTGTTGTTTACATTGCTAAACATGCGCGACAAGCGCATTAGCACGGTCTCATCTAAGAGCTCCTCTGGCACCATGCAGGAAGGATCTGTATTTCCCTCATACTTGTATCCAAGATTGATATGTTCTTGGAGTGGTTGAATTCTTCTCTTGAGAAAACTGAAGGCTATCCCCACTCTAGTTAAGCCTTTATTCTTCAAAGATTGAACTCGCTTTAGCAAAGCGGGCACATCCTTGGCCTCCTCAATGGTTGGCTTGGTGTTCCAGTTGGATAGATCTCTAGGATACCATACATCTTTGACAGGACAAATTTTCCATGATTCCCTGTTGTATTACAATTACACAGGAACAAGATTAGTGTATAACAATGTGCATTGACCGTAAATACTATAGGAAGACTACGTGTTTTTTGACTACTCACCGATTATGAACCACTCGGATTTCCAGTCTCCACACGACTCCTTAAGGGGCATGGAGAACCACTATTCTTTCATCCTTTGGCGGAATTGAATTCCCGCTCCTCCAACCACTTCCATCCTCTGGAAACTGGGATGATGCCTTTTTCTCCGCAGGCTTAGCAGCAGCGGCTTTCTCTATGTTTTTGGGATCTGCTTTCTTTTGGCTCATGGTTGCAGATGGAGTTAAGACATTACTTTTCTCTCGCATTCACAAGAGAAGCAAGCACGGAAAGTTCTAAAAGACAAGGAATCTACGATGAGGAGACAAAAGGCTATGGCGCTGCGCTCAAGGTTAACGAAACAAATGAAGGTCTCACTTCAGATTTATAACTTTCGGTTAGGGTTACTGTTTTGAACATTATCTACAGCATATCGCATTCCGTTACAGGGAAAGGCTTGGTTGTTCATAAGTTAGTTTTTCCCGGCGTAAATTTCAGATTCCATTACAACAGAATCCTGGTGATTAATCAGATCTTCAAATCAAAGATATTCTTTTGATTCAAAGCTCGGGGGCTACTAACGGATAATCTGGGATTTGATTTCCTTCCGAGATTTAAGGTGGAAAATAGTAGAAAAAGATATTTGACTGGTTTTAACAAAACCACTCGTAGATAAGGAATTACAGTTGATCAATTCTTACATTTGAAAACAACTCGAATGTTGTTGTGCTTATGCGGTTGCTCGAAAAAGTACGCACGTTCTGAAGAAGACAATTATCGAGTATGTATTCATTGCTCAGAGTAAATAAGGGGAGCAGTACTCGATCCAACGACTACTTAAAAGTACTCGTGGATTCGGGGGCTGCATTTGAGAGATACAATTTCTTTTAAGCCTATTATGCTTTATCCAAGACCTTTGGCTGGTTTTAACAAAACTACTCGAAGCTCGATGGTTGCATCTACTCGGTGCACACCATTAGACTACTCAGGTGAAATTCAAGATGAGTTTCTTGAACCTTCAACTGCTTAACGAGTACTCGGAGGCTCGGGGGCTACACCAGTTGGGTGCATCAAAAGATGTGCTTTAATGAAACTACTCGTCAGAAGATATTTGAGCGTCTTGGGCTTAGCTCTAACTACTCGAAGATGTTAAAAAGATTCAAGAGTTGAAGCAAAGGTGCAAGATGCTCGGGGGCTTGTGGGGCCAGGATCCCTAGGGCCACTCATCTAAGGAATTAAACTACTTGATATGGAGAGTTGTGATCCAACTGCTTTGGACTAGCCAGATAAGGTATAGGACGATGTAGTCAAATAGTATAACTACTCGTATTCGAATAGTATATGTTGGCGGTCGTTACAACCCAAATCCGACCACCAATACTCGGGAATAAATGAGGTTTTATGCAACATTCCATGTACTTAGGTTTATATTCTAATAATGTTCCTCAAGTTTTGGTGAGTGTATTGTGTGCAGGTACACAATTCAGCAAACATGGACTAAGGGGGGTAAAAGTGGCCATTTCGGCCAAACCACTTGGATCGGCTGATCCACCCCCCTTAGCCCATTCATATATGACACACCACCACATGGGAAAACACACTCAGAGGCCGCACGGATCGCTGACGTCGTCAATCCGGAGCAAAGAAGCACAAACCGACTAAACCCAGCCCATGGGAAGCAATCCTGGACGTCCACAACACATAGTCGGTGCAGCAGAGGTCAACCGGGCACTGGGCCCAGTTCGCCCGAAGGGCCCAGTTCGCCCGAATGGCCCAGTTCGCCCGAACTGGGTAACTCAAAGGTGGTGGAGATCCACGGTTCGGCCGAACTCTAGGATTCGGCCGAACCAGGATATTCGGCCGAATCAGCCGGAGATGCTCCCTGGCTTCCTTGGCGGTTACCCAAGCTCAACCGCCATGTACCACTATAAATAGAAGTGTTCTCCTCACTTGTAACACACACCACTTGGGAGCAAGTCTCCAATTCTCCACTTTCAAGATATAGAGTTAGGCTAGTCCAGTTGGGAGTTAGAGCATGTCTAGCCTTGGTTATAAGCTGTTGTAGTCTGGTTCTATAAGTTCTCTCTTAGTCCTTTGTCTTAGCTGGTTCCTCGTTTCTGCTCAATACTTGTGGTGAATTGTCACTGGGGTATTGACAGGATTGCTTGCTCTTTCTAGAAGAGTGAGTAGTTATTGCCTAGCGTAGGTGTGGTACCTAGTCTAGATGGTAACCTTGGTTTGTCCCCGTCGCAACGGAGGTGGTAGCCGTGAGGTGGTGACAGCCCTTTCGGTCTTCGTAGTCCATCACGTTAGTTCCGGTCTGCAGGCACCCCGTAAGAGCACGGAGTTTGTGGCACCCCTTCTCATCCCTTTCTGTGTGTCACGGGCTCCGTCCCCGATGTTGAGATAATAGAACTAGGAAGAGAACCATAGATGCCATTCTTCATGCTAGCCGTAACCCTTGCCAGAGGTATCTCAAGGCCAGTGGAAGTATATAGGAATCCTTTCCTGTCTCGTTGTTCTCCCACTAGCTAGACCGCTCTTCTATCTCTATCTTAAACTTCTCCTTGTGTGTGTCAATTGCATATCACTCCTATTCTATCCTTTACCCCCGCCTTGTTAGCCGGTACTTTAATTAGTAGTTACATCCTTGTCAATAGTCGATACTCTTTATCCAATGCTTCCCTGCGGAAATATAAATACGATACCTAGGAATACTCCCGGGTGAAATGCTACATCGGTATCCGTGCGCTTGCGGATTTATATCTGTATCGTAAGAATACCAATGAACACTACTTGCACCATTACTGGGATTGGCAATCCTAATAGTGGACCGTAAGAAGTGTCAACAAGCATTTCTGGTGCCGTTGCCGGGGAAGCAATTGGCGAAAGATATTGATGATTGACATTGGTGTCTACTAATTTAATCTAATGCTAGCATTAGCGGATCACCCCTGTTTGCTTGAGTTTGTTTCAAACAGGAGGAAAGCAGAGAGCCCAGGGTGCCCGATCATGCAGGATTTATCAATGTATGCCCCTGTCTACTGCAATGAGTACCGTACGGAAGCTTCTGAAGAAAATTTTCACAGATATGTGTTCATACATATACATATTTTATCATAACCACATGCAGAATGGAAGAAAGATCGTCGTCAAGGAAGAAAAAGGAAATCAAATGTGACGGACAAATGACGCTGCATCACCGCAATTCCGTCTCAAATTGTCGGTAATGGCGAAAAAAATCAAGGTATGTGAGATAGTCCAGCTCTTAGACTTTAAATTTTGAGCTTTATCATTTAAATTTTTGCATTATCCACTGCATGTTTGCTTTGAATCACTTAATTTAGAAATTCATGCATTTTATCACCCCATTTTTTTCAAATCCACTGCATGTTTGCTTTGAATCACTTAATTTAGAAATTCATGCATTTTATCACCCCATTTTTTTCAAATCCACTGCATGTTTCCCATTCTTGCATTTGCATTCATTCGCCCCATCACTGTTTTGCATAAAAAAAACACTAAAAGAAAAATAAAAGAATATCCAGCGACCACTAGTGTTAGGCCAAGGTGTCTGTATGTCTGCAAGCCTTAATCCAAGGATAGTGGCCAAACATAACCTGGCCTGGCCAGTTTTCGCTTGTCCTTTGCGCTTCGCGCGAGAGAGGAGGCAAACTCTACGCCTCCACTCCTTTGCCGCTCCACTTGCTTGTTTTTGGGACCATGAATCCCCTGCCTCTACCAGTATGTATCCCATCTTTCCCTTCCAATTTTTAAATTCTCAATTGCATTTGCATGTTTCCCTTTCCAAAATAAATGAACCACTTGAGTAATTAATTTGAGAGAGAGTCGAAAATTTTGCAAGCTTGGTTAGAAATAATTGGACACATGCTGAAATTTTGCCTAGGGTGGATGTAATTGGTAACTTTTATCATTTTCATCCCTTCTAGAACATCTCCAATTATTTACCATCACCACCAACCAGCAACAAACATGTCTACCCCACTAAAAATGGCTGCACACTCACCAATTATCACAAACATGGCAGCATGGGGATGACTCCACTAAAATCCACTTTGTCATGTCACATTTCCATCTCACCTACCACTAAAATCCACTAAAAATGTCCTTGGGAATTGATGGGCGCACAAACTTGGAGTGGAAACAAAGGCATGTGAGTGTTGCACTCACATGGGAGTGCCCTGGCCGCCAGGCCTGGTTCGGGCGAACCAGAGCCTTCGGCGAACTGACCAAGGCCCTCCCCTCGGCCTATAAATTGTTGGCCAAGCTTCCTTGCTTCCTTGCACCATTCACTCACTCATACATTCTGAAAATTCTGCTAGGAAGCTCTCTCTCTCTCTCAAGATTCTTTGCTCTAGTGCTTGCTCAAGTTCTTCCCAAGATCTTGTTCAAGTTTTGGTTCACTTGCATCACTAGAAAATCCCAAAAATATTTTGCTTTTGTTGTGATCTTTGTGCTGAAATTCTTGACGATTTTGTGGTGGTCACCGACACCCACAAGAACGACTAACCTTTTGTGGTGGTTTTCATCCCCGCAAGAACGACTAACTATCTCGAATGACTGACTTGATTTTCTTGTGCTAACCATATATATTCTGTCCTTCGGGTAGTTGTTGTTGCACTAACTTTTTGCAGGAATCATGTCGAAGTTCTTCACTTCGCTCCGTCGTTCCGCCCGGCTAGGCCGACGATCGGACGATGCTGGAAGTTCCCCAGCTCCGTCTCGAGGCTCGAGCCGGATGGACATGGACGAGCACGGAGCAGCCGCAATACTTGTATAGATATTGGTCGCATGTGTGGACTAACCCCTGCAGAAAAATCGTCAAATTCGAATGGGAAAGTCCTCAAATTCACTTCACATCGGAGATGAACCACGGCCATGGATATAGTCAAATATCAGGGTGGAGCAATCGTCCCAGGTATGCACATTTTCCAGTAAATTTCAAATAACCTCGATCAGGTCAAAGCAGCACCATCCAGGCCAAAGATGGACAACACTGGGCAAACGAACGAAAAAAAATCACTCGCCACCTACACCAAGGAAAATCACAAAGGCGCGGCGGAAGAAAGAAGTTGCATCGTCCGAAGCATCCTCTCCAGATCGGAC
>OAMR01000012.1:3937745-3962709 GCA_900205405.1 Echinochloa crus-galli
GCATTTTGGAAAAAGATTTTGGGGAATACCAACTGTCATGCGCCGCGCACGAACAGCATACATAACCCCACTTTGCGTTTCATGCATTGTTGGGTGTCTATGACGGTATTCCCCCGGGCAGATTTGCGCCCTGTCAACACCATCGAGTTGCGGGTTCTTTTTGCCATGGTCAAGTAGATTCCGTATTCACCTGTGAAAGACATGGTTGGTTACTGGCTGTCTCATATTTCTCGTGCGGGTAGCATGGCGATGACTTCTCTAGTCACTCGCCTCGCTAACCATCTGGGCGTCCTCCAAGGCGCCCGGTTCACGTACATCGAGACAGCGCGTTCCGTCGTGGATACCGAGCACTTCGTGTAGGCCCACATGATACGGCGGACGCCTGACGGAACGCTGGCAATGATTTACCGTGGCTATACAACTGAAGTGCCTTTGCCTTGTGTAGCACTAAGGTTGTATACCATGCCGAAACTAACTCTTCAGTTGAGGACCGAGTTGGACGATTCTCTGCCTTGGAGAGAGCCCGCTCGGCACCGTGCAGCACTAAGGTTGTATACCACGTCGAAACTAACTCTTCAGTTGAGGACCGAGTCGGACGATTCTCTACCTTGGAGAGAGCCCGCTCGGCACAGCGTTTCAGGTGACGGACCCGTCACGAGGGGACGAGCCAGGCGTGATGCTGGGCTCGCCACCTCACAGGAGCCGGAAGATGTACCACAAATGCCGTAGCGACACACTTCCGCTTTTGAGGCCACCTACGACATGTACACCGGCGCTGGGACGTCAGGAGCAGGAGGCTCCGGGCAACACTAGGAGCCGAACTACTTCACCTCAGGACGCTGGGACTACGGCCAGGACACAGACTCTGAGTGGTCCGGGAGCCGGTATGGAGGGGGATACGACAGTGCCTACCAGCCATACTACCCCGGATACTCACAGTCCGCACGCTTCGACTACAGTCGGGAGCTGTCCTACATCTCCTACCGAGTCGAGCTCATCGACGACCGTACCCGAGAGATTCAAGACACGCTAGCCCGCCATTCTCAGTACCATCAAGAGAATAGCGGGATGGTGGTATCTATCCAGCACGACATCCACGAACAAGCGGAACAACTGAGCCAATACCTCTCAAGGCTCAACCCCTACCAGTGAAAAGTCCAAGCTTGGGGGAGGACCCCCACAGGTATGCCCCGATATTCCAGCTGGGTGCAAAAAAGTTGATTTGGTGTGTCCGTTTCATTTCTGGACCGAATCGGTGCGTCGTTTCGTTTCTGGCCCGAATTGGTGCAAAGTCATATGCTGCTTGTTATCTTAGTGAGCTTTGTCACATTGTTGTGACCTTTGAGTGAAGCTTTCATATTCTTAGAGATCGAGACCCACGTACACACACCACCTCTCACTTGCAATTCCTACACTGGGAGTTAGCAAACATTTTCCATCATCCAAGATAAGGAGATTGCTATAAGCCCCATAGTTTTGGTGAGTATATGGTGTGCAGGTACACAATTCAGCAAACATGGACTAAGGGGGGTAAAAGTGGCCATTTCGGCCAAACCACTTGGATCGGCTGATCCACCCCCCTTAGCCCATTCATATATGACACACCACCACATGCGAAAACACACTCAGAGGCCGCACGGATCACTGACATCGTCAATCCGGAGCAAAGAAGCACAAACCGACTAAACCCAGCCCATGGGAAGCAATCCTGGACGTCCACAACACATAGTCGGTGCAGCAGAGGTCAACCGGGCACTGGGCCCAGTTCGCCCGAAGGGCCCAGTTCAACCGACCTCCAGAGTCAATCCAGGCCGTGGAGCACCAAGGCGGTGCATCTGGACGGTTCGGCCGAACTGACCAGTGTAGGTGTGGTGCCTAGTCTAAATGGTAACCTTGGTTTATTCCCGTCGCAACGGTGGTGGTAGCCGTGAGGTGGTGACAGCCCTTTCGGTCTTCGTAGCCCATCACGTTAGTTCCGGTCCGTAGGATTCCCCAGTTGGGAAATAGTGTCACCCTTTCTCATCCCTTTCTGTGTGTTCCCCGGTTCCCTTGTCCCGAAGCTAAGACAATAGAACTAGGAAGAGAACCATAGATGCCATTCTTCATGCTAGCCGTAACCCCTGCCAGAGGTATCTCAAGGCCAGTGAAAGTATATAGGAATCCTTTCCTGTCTCGTTGTTCTCCCACTAGCTAGACCGCTCTTCTATCTCTATCCTGAACTTCTCCTTGTGTGTGTCAACTGAATATAACTCCTATCCTATCCTTTACCCCCGCCTTGTTAGCCGGTACTTTAATTAGTAGTTACATCTGTGTCAATAGTCAATACTCTTTATCCAATGCTTCCCTGCGGAAATATAAATACGATACCTAGGAATACTCCCGTGTGAAATACTACATCGGTATCCGTGCGCTTGCGGATTTATATCTATATCGTAAGAATACCAATGAACACTACTTGCACCATTACTGGGATTGGCGATCCTAATAGTGGACCGTAAGAAGTGTCAACAGCATCCAAAGGGACCAGGCCACACCCTTCGCATGCTCGTCGGCTGGGTGCCGGGGAAGGACTTGGCGTGCTTATCAGGCTATGCAGGACCCTTCGCATGCGAGGGGGCTGGGCGCTGAGGCGGGATGTGGTGTGTCCATTCGACCAGGTTGACTCTTCTTCCTAAGAAGGGTCAGACGCCTATTTGTCCCGTTGCAAGCGAACATCTTCATATTCAAACCTGGTGGGTTTACAAGATAAACCTTAGTCGACCATGGGCCATTTACAAATGCAAAGGCATAAACTACCTATTTGGTAGTACACAGGTCACTACAATAAGGTATTTAGCACAAGCGAAACCAGTCTAATCTGCACGGACCTCTCGCTGGTTTTCTTGTGACATCACACCAACTATAGAACCTTGTGCGACTACATTACTGGAAGAGGGTAGCATTCGGGTTACCCTTGGCATTGAGATTTGACTCTGGGTGACGTCATTCACTAGCTTCCTAGTGAAGTCGACCCCCATCTCAGCGACGTTGAGCTTCATCCTCCGTTGCTCTCACCCAGCGTCTGCTTTGCCGCTCGCTAGCTTTCTTCTGGCATCAATGGCACACGTTTCTACGCACTACTGTGGCTACTTTACCCTCACTCAAGAACACATCAAGAGGATGAATTTTGGGACACCACATGCTAGTGACTTCAACTGCGCTGCTCTGGTAAGACTAGGCAGAGGCGTCTATTTATAGGCGTAGTGGGCTAGCTATTGTTCGCCTATGACCCGCTAGCAGCTGGGACGTAGATGCGCATGCGCGTCATGTTTCTTTTATGTGTAATCATTGATTGCTTTCCCGCATCATTATCAAGCACCTGTTGATTCACAGGTCTTGAACGTCTTCGCCTTTCTCGAGGTGAAGGCACGCTTTCACCTAATTTTTCCCGCCAACATGTTGTCTTACTTCCTTTTTGTTTTGGCTCCTTGCGGTGGAAGCATGCTTCCACCAACTCTTGGGAAACAGGTTGTCCGACTACTCTTTGAGCCTTGGCTTGCTTATACTAACCAACCCAACGCTCGGGGGCTACTATACATACAGTGCTCCTGATCATCGCCCTGTATCCAGTCCTAATGAGAACTAGTTGACCACCTCAAAGGTACTCGACGTTGTGTTGGGGTACTCTTTATTTTGGAGCATCACCCACCCATGTGCCGACCATGTGTTGAAGCACCTTCAGCCGACTACATTGGCCTCATTCCTTCATCAACAGTTCGACACGCACCTGCAAGTTGCTCGGGGGCTTGTGGGATATGGGTACCACTGGGCCCACTGTTAGAGGAGACTACACCGACCTGGGCCCATGCCTGACAAGGTTGTGGGACGACCCCTAGGCGGCCCACAACGAATCCCCGACTTGATGAACAAGCTTGATGAAGACATGGCCAGTGGCATGGCCGGATATCTCAGGATATCCTGTTGTAACCAACTCAGATAAAGAATCCATGTTGTAATCTAGTAGGTTTATATTGAAACCAACTTGTAAACCCTAGCCCGTCACCCTATATAAGGCGGCCTAGGGTAACCCCATCGAAAAACGATCCAAGAGATCAATTGTAACCATACTCTCGTCCTCGCTTCCTGAAGCTTGGCCGAGTTCCAGCAATACAAGCACAACCACCGGCACAGGACGTAGGGTATTATACCACCGGTTAGCTCGAACCTGTCTAAATCAATGCCTCCTATGTACCATCAAGCTACTCACTCGACAATCCCTCACCTACAAATCAACCACTCGGGTACCCCCAGGTGGATTGCCGGTCCTAAGGTCCGATAGTGCTTGTAATGTATGTCCTTATGCCTTTGATTGATTTGGTTCTTTATAATGATTGTTGGTGTCTTGTGGGCCTTGAGTCAATCCAGGCCGTGGAGCACCAAGGCGGTGCATCTGGACGGTTCGGCCGAACTGACCAGTTCGGCCGAACCGATCCGTTCGCCCGAACTGGCCGGGGCAGGGATAACTCTAATGTCTTAGCTTCGGGACAAGGGAACCGGTGAACACACAGAAAGGGATGAGAAGGGGTGCCACTATTTCCCAACTGGGGAATCCTACGGACCGGAACTAACGTGATGGGCTACGAAGACCGAAAGGGCTGTCACCACCTCCCGGCTACCACCTCCGTTGCGACGGGAATAAACTAAGGCCACCGACTAGTCTAGGAACCACTCCTACACTAGGCAACGACTACTTACTCTGCTAGCAAGAGCAAGCAACCTTGTCAATACTCTTGGTGACAATTCACCTCTAGTATCAAGCAAGATCGAAGAACCAGCCAAGACAAAGACTTAAACAAGACTACAAGCACTAGAACTATAACTGACTATAGTCTAAACAAGATATATTTGCAACTAGGATAAAGTAGAAGCAAGATATAAATGACAAAGGCAAAGTGATAAAGATAACTATATTGATACTCAATGTCTTACAAAAGGTAAAGTAAAAGATACAAGAGCTATTACCAGAGCTTCTGAAGACGACTCTGGAACCTCCGAGGCAAGCTCGACTCAACTCTAACTCCCAACTAAACTATCCTAACTCTACTAGAATGAAAGTGGAAATGAGCTCCTTGGCTTGGTGTGTGTGAAACCGGGCATTGGACCCTTGTATTTATAGCTAAACAGGTCGGTGGAGCTTGAGTAGCAGCCAAGGGATTGAGGAGGCGGTGCCCGGCCAATTCGGCCGAACTGCCAGTTCGGCCGAACCGTGGGATGCACCGCCTCTGGCTCCCACGGCCTAGATGCGCTCCTGGGAGGTGGTGCTGGCTTGGGGGCGGTTCGGCCGAACGGGCCTGTTCGGCCGAACTGGGCTTTCGGCCCAGCAGCGTCCCCCTGCACCGCCTCTAGCTCTTGGACCTCCTGGGCCGGCTCCTGATGGTGTCCTTCGTGTCGTGTGGGCCCAGAAGTTACGTGGCAGTGGCCCAAGTGTCGTGCTCTGTCGTCGCTTGGTCATTGCTGACGTGGACGGCCTCCGGTTGTGCTTCTCGTCTTGTTCGGCTAAGGGGGTAACCGGCCGAACGGAGTCGTTCGGCCGATTCGGTCATTTTCGGGCCCAATAGTACATATTTGTCGTAATTGTACCTGCACAAGTGACACTCACCAAAACTCATGGAACTTTATTAGAAATAAAACCTAAGTACATGGAATGTTGCATATAACCTCGTTTATTCCCGAGTATTGGTGGTCGGATTTGGGCTGTAACGACCGCCAACAGCCTTCTACTCATAATGACATCAGTTGCTTAGCTGGGTTTCTTCTTTTGTGCCTTCCACCTCCTTGTCATCTTTCTATTTTTTCTTCCTAATCAAATGGAGCATCTCAGAAGAGGAAGTTGAAGGCAACACCAACATCAACGATAAGCATCTACAACCATCAACACATGAAGCAAGCTGAAGTAACGACGGACCTACTCAAGTTTCTTTGCCACCGTACTGCTTGCTATTCTCCCATCTACTCCTCTCCAAAGATGACCCCAGTAACAACAAAGATGAAGATAGAGGATTCTTCACCGTTCAACAAAAAATGATGAATATCTACCTACCTTGCAACGACAATCTTGTTTTGTTTCTCCTCCTTGCTTCTCCTCTCTTAGAATCTCGGGACGAGATTTGTCACACCATCAAATTTCTGATTTCAGGATGTGAATAATAAGCTTAATTAATATAATGATTTTCTCAAATTTCTAAAAATTTTCAAGGTTTACATAATTATCAGGGAATTTAGTATAGGAAAACCATATTTTCTAAATTAAATTAAAATAACATAGTTTAATATTGAGTGCTTTGCATTCATGATGGCTTGCATTTAGTGGTTTTATGCGTGACAATTTTCTAAAATGTGTTTAGAAACCTAACGAGAATTTATTCCACATTTTTCTGGAATTTATTCCAAATTTCTTAGAGCATTTCCAATTTTTGGAACATGCTAAAATATTTTTCATGAGCTCCAGATATATTATTTGGGTTCCTCATGTCCAAATATATATTTGGGATTTTTCCTGGGATTTATGGAGTTTTTGGAGTACTTTTCGTGACTTAATTGATTTATCTAGACTTTTCTAGATTTATCTTTACACAAAAAAGTATATTTCAAAAATTAAAAGGAAAACAAAAGAATCCAAAAATCCTTGATGGGCCGAAACCCGTCGAGCCGGCCCAACCCAGTCCTCCCCAAACCTCCAGCCAGCCCATCTTTCTTCCCCGTGGCTCGCCTCTTTTCCCTCCTCCCCCTCAGCACGCCGGCCCACAAACCCCTTCCCTCTCCCCAGCCCAGCTCTCTCTCTCTCGGCCAGCCCAGCCCCTTCTCCCCCAGCCCATCTCGCCCTCCAGGCCCACCTAGCGTCGCTGCCGCCTCCCGCGCGCAACGAGCGCCGCCGCAACTGCCGCGCCGCCGATCCTTTCTCGACGTTTGTGACACGCGACCCTCCGCGGCCTATAAAAACTGCCGCCTGCCTGAGCTCGCGTGTGCCCTAGCCGCCTTCCTCACGTGTGCCCTAGCCACCTCGCTAAAAAGCCAGTGCCGCCACCATCGCCGGCCATCCCTGAACGTCGGCGTCGCTAGCCATCCGGCCGCCTCGATCACCGTCGGCACAAGTGGCCACCACCACGAGCTTTGCAAGGATGAGCCACATCTCCTCCGCCCCTCCTCACCGCCGCCGGTGAGCATACCTCCACGATACCCTTGACCTCCTCTTTCTGTTCCCCACCTTCACCTGAGCCCTAGGCCACTAAATCCCTGGCGAGAATGGTACCCAAGACGCAGGCGAGCACCTTTGCGTGTTCAGAGGAAGGAGATGGTAGTTTTGTGATTAGGCCCCTAGAGAGTCATGTAACCTTTAGTTCAATTCTGGTGTCTTGTGTAATTTGCAGAAAACCCCCTTGAAATCCTAGATCCTTTCCACTTAAGACCAATCGAGCTCCTTTTACAGACTAACCCCAAGGTACCATCCATTCTCAGTAACTATTCGCTAAGTCTTTGGAATCTTCCAAGCTAACACCTGCCGGCTATAGATAATTACATCCAGTTCCTTGTAACCTTGTTTTTCCTATAGAACCCATGTTTTAGCTCCGATTTATCCGTTCTTGTTGTGTTATATTCATATTGACTCAAACTATGACCTAGTACTATTATTTACAATGTTTTTTTATTTCTAAATTTTCTTTAATATTAATTTGACTAAAGATTATTTAGATATGTTTTTCTAATTAAAATGCAATTAAGGTTTAAGTTCACTCCGGCTTTTCTAAATGTCTAAATATGATTTGTGTTGACATTCGATAGGCTATTTCTCTAAAATAACCTTCATATATTATTTTATTTAATTAAAATATATCTAGTATATAGTTTGGTTCGTTTAATCATCCAAAACTTCCGATAGTTGTATCTTTTCAACTCTAGCTCTGTTTTCAGCCATTCTTGCGCTTACGTGACCGTAGAACCAAGCCACATCCTTTAGTGTGCTCTTTCAAAGCTTTTCTATTGATTGGTGTGTTGTTCTTAGTTGTTCTTGTTTGTTTGCCTGTATGTTTGTGCCAATGCTTGCTTCGAGTAGAAGGAACAAGGTTCAAGAGCTGGAAGATTAAGAGCAGGAGCGAGAGTTCAAGAGTTAGAGCAGATACTATTTGGAGAAAGGCAAGTATAGCACAGACAATCATTGCTACCTACACACCCCTTTTATCATTTAATTCATATGCATGAGTCTAATTTCATGTACCCTAAGGTTGTACCTAGTTTTGATTATTCTATTCCATTGATATCCCCAGGTTCATGCATGTGGGTAGAACTTTGCTAGGCACAGCTAATGTTACCATTGCTTAAAAGTTAATTTTGACTTAATGGGTCACTTTAATGATAATGGTAAAACTTGGTTTTTAGCAACATGGTTCAGGGAGGTAGAGCATGTGCTTCGTGCTTTGTTCTAGTGTCTCTCCGTAAGGCCTGGTTCTTAAAGCGGTAACCCAGGAACCTGTCGCCACCGCAGGGACTATTATGGTTCTGGTCTTGGACAAGTAGCTTGTATGTCTCTAGCTTGCCAGTGGTTACTGACAGGGCAACAGCGTTAGTGGAAACAAGGTGAAAGGGTGTTTCCTGATCCACCGAGGATGGTAGCTCCATCGGCTATGTCTCGTTTGGCACAGTCCCGTGTTGGGAGTCTCTATGATGGATAATTCCACCTGTTGCGCCTTCCTTGGCATGCGTTGCCCGTGCTCCGGATGCCATTGACCCCCTCATTGATGCGACTCTGAGCGTCAGTCAATCTCGGTGCCTAGGGTCTCACCGCCTTGTTGAAACTAGCGGCCACTGTCTTGTTAGGGTGTCTTGAGAAAAGCCTCGTAGCATCCTTATGCATTCACACCAAAGGAAGTGTGTTGTTTGCGTGGTTGAGTGCAAAGCTTCTTTTAGCTTTTACGCGACCAGTGGGTAAAGGGCAAAACCTCTGCAGAGTGTACATCTATCATGATAGTTGTGCTCAGGGTCGCGAGGGACCTGTATCCTTTTTGATTAGTTGTTCTCTAATTAATTTTATGTTTATTTATGCTTAATGTCACTTCTACTTTATTAATTGGGTTGCAACTGGGTTATATTCACTTGTAGTAACTTGGATAATGTTAAAATGAATCAACTAAAAATGCTAATGCAGTACAACCATGTCAAGCCTTACTTTTGAGCCTTCATTATCCGTGTTGTACTTTCTAAGTAAATGGATTACTAACACTTGCCAATATTAAACAAAATCCCGGATGGGTAAAAGATGGATCACTGATTGAGACAGTGTTGCACTTCTTACGATCCAATATCAGGATTGAGAATCCCGGTACTGGGGTAAGGAGTGTTTCAGTGGTTTTCCTTATGACTTAGTAAAATATATAAATATTCTGCAAGCGTACAGAATCACCGATGTAGCACTTCACCTGGGAGTATCCCGAGGTATCGTAATTTATATTTCCGCAGGGAAGCTTTGGCAAGAGTACTAGTAAACAGGTATTCAAGACTATCAGAGAAAGGTATACAACTAAACAAGACATGGGATAACGGTATTGGATAGGAGTGGATATGCTGTGACACATAGCTCAAGGGAGACTCAGGTAAGAGAGAGAACGTATAGATAGCTGGGAGGACAACGAGAAGAGATAGAGGATTCCTATGGACTTTATCTGTCTATGTCACTCGGGCTTAGAGATACAGTGGCTAAAGAGCCAGCACTGGAAGGCCTGGGTTAACTCTAATGTCTTAGCATCGGGACAATGGACACCAGTGACACGCAGAAAGGGATGAGAAGGGGTGCCACCAGCTCCACACAGGGGGATCCTACAAGCCGAGAATAACGAGGTGGATTACAAAGACCGTATAGGGCTGTCACCACCTAACGGCTACCACACGTTAATTGAATCGGGGGCAGACCATGGCCACTGACTAGTCTGGGTACCACACCCATACTAACCAACGACTACTTACTTCACTAGCAAAAGCAAGCAACCCGTCAATACCCCCGGTGACAGTTCACCAGCAAATATTGAGCTAAGTCGAAGAACCAACTAAGACAAAGACTTAAACAAGAACTAGAAGCACTAGAACTAAAACCGACTATAGTCTAAACATGATATAGATGCAACTAGAATAAAGTAGAAGCAAGCTATAAATGACAAATGCAAGATGATAAAGATAATTATATTGATAACTCAAGTCTTGCAAAAGGAAAAGGAAAAGATACAAGAGCTTATACAAGAGCTTCTGAAGACAACTCCGGAACCTTGGAGGCAAAGCTCGACTCGACTCTAACTCCCAACTAAACTATCCTAACTCTACTAGAGAGAAGTGGAAATGAGAGCTCCTTGGCTTGGTGTGTGTTGAATGAGCCGTGGACACCTCCATTTATAGCACCAATGGGCGGTTGAGTGGAGTAACCGCCACGGGACGTAGTGGCGGTTACCGGCCAGTTCGGCCGAACATCGGATTCAACCGCCTTAACCTTCTATGGCCTTGATGTATCCCTGGAGGCGGTTTTGAGTGCTGGGGGCGGTTCAGCCGAACTGGGCTTCTTGCCCAGGGCTGCCCCCGTGCACCGCCTCTGCTTCCTGTGCCTCCTGGCTAGCTTGTCCTGGTGTTCTTCATTGAATTTGGCCCATGGAATGATGTGGCGGGAGTCCACGTGGCTTGCACGGTCATCGCATCGTCATCGCTGACGTGGATGACACCTCGTGTACTTGCATGATGGTTAAGGGGGGTGGTTCGGTCGGAAACCTCTTTTATTCCCGAGAATTGGTGGTCGGATTCATACCGTAACGACCGCCAACAACCTCCCCCAAGCTTAGACCTTTGCTTGTCCTCGAGCAAAGATAGAAACTTAGGCTCGGTGGATCAGGAGTTGCTACAATGTCATTATTTTGCAGGTAATCTTTATACTCAACTAACACTTTAAGGTATTTGATTTTTTCAACAAAGTGACCAATTACCTTCTTACCTATGGGGCTTCTAGCAAACTCCTTGCCTTGGGCAGTTGAAAGGTAGAACAGTTTAACTCAGTTTTATTCCATTCCTACTCTTTTCAGGATCCCACCTCGGAGTTTTCAAAAATTTTGAAAATTAAATCTTAGTTCCTCAAAGGCACACTCAATCACTCAAGTGGTATTTGTATTCTCATCAAAGGCTTTGCCTTCTTTCATCCTAACTCTACTAAAGCTTTTTGTGTGGCTCTTGCAGGTCGGATGGATGAAAGCCTACTTGCATTCTAGAATTTTGCTATGCCAAAGAATGGACCTAAGGAGGATCCAATCATACCTTTAGATCGAGAAGTGCAAGTGTATGGATGTGTGGAGTGGAAAGTGGAAATTGGTGGAAACTCCTTGGGAATGATTCTTCCTCTTTTTGAATTTATTTTTCGAGAACATGGGCTATCTTCTTTTTCTTTCTATTTTTGCCATGTCTTTTGACATGCTCATATTTTTCTCATATTTTTGCCATGCTACTTAGCATGGTTTTCCTCGTTTTCTTTTTGCATAGCCCATGCCTCTACTCAAGGATATTCAGAGAGGGAATCTTGGAGCATTTACGTTTTTGTGGATGGTGGATGGAAAATATTTGCTAACTCCCAGTGTAGGAATTGCAAGTGAGAGGTGGTGTATATGTGAATCTCGATCTTTAAAGCATGAAAGGTTCCTCACTAAGGTCACAACAATTTGACAAAGCTCACTAAAATGACAAGCAACATATGTATGAAGGTTTTTCAACTAACTTATCATATGGCTTTGGATAGGTATTTGGAACCAATGAGGAACTTCATTTGAATATTTTTGAAAATAAAGCATCCGAGATTTTCACCTTACTAAGAGCAGAAATAAAACTCAACCAAATCTCACTATAACATTCCTCACAACAACTTAGACTTAGAATAAGCATATGCTCCCACGAGGATTTTTTTTCAGGTTTTATCATCACTCATGCCAATTAAATTCAAGTACCAATAAAGCAATTAATTAAGCACAAGATACTTGCAAAATAAATGACAGAGCAACTATTCATCATTTCCAAAATGAGAGGCATATGTTTCATTCATGCATAGTCTGGGAGTTGATTTTATTCAAGATTCAAAGCAAATATTTTTTTGGTCTTTTCTTTTATTTAAACAGGAATTGAAATGAAAGGAAATAAAAGCAAACGAAATTACTGTTGAGCTGGAACGGGTCGGACATACCTTCGCGGGGGTTCTCCCGCCCAAGCTTGCTTGACGACGTCACTGGTACGGTCGGAAGTTCGAGAAGTAATTGTTCATTCTCTTGAACTGCTCCCTCTACTCATATCTTTGGGATTCCAGCATAGAGTTGTTCTCCTGAAGGTAGCGAGTGTGCTGGGCCAAAGTCCCTTCAATGTCCCGGGTGCGATCATCGATGAGATCCACTCGATCAAAAATATAGGATAATTCCCGATCAATGTACGCCCCGGTTGGCATGGTGTACCGTTCGGACTGAGAGAATCCTAGGTTATAGGGTGGATAGTAGGTACTATCGAACCCATAACCCTGGGAAAATTCAGAGCCTGAACTCTGAGCATAGTCCCAGCGGCCCCGAGGCAATGTACTCCGGACCCTGGGGATATCCAGAGCCTCCAGCTCCAGATGTCCCAGCACCGGTGTACTGCTCGTAGGCCTCCTCAAAAGCAGAAGTGTGGCGGTGCGATTCTTGAGGTGAATCCGTCTGTCCCTGTGCAGTGGCCAGACCAGCGTCTCTTCTGGCCCGCCCTCGGGTAACTGGCCCTGTGCCTGTAACACTGTGGCGGGTTGGCTCTCTCCTGGGGGAGAGTCTTCCAAACCCGCCCTTAGCTGAAGGGTCAGTTTCCGAGCGGCATACAACCTAAGTTCCGGTCAAGGTAACGGAACTTCGTTTGAATGGCCACGATAAGTCATAACGAGGCTCCCATCGAACGCCTTGCGTATCATGTGGCCTTGCACAAAGTGCTCGGCATCCACGACATGATGTTCTATCTCGATGTATGATAGCTGGGCATTGTCAAGAATGCCTAGCCAGGTAGCTAGGCGAGTAACTAAAGAAGTCATCGCCACGCTCCCAACACGAGGGGGCATAGAAATCCAATGGGCAACCAAGTCTTGAACAGGTGAGACTGGAATCTTTTTAGTCATCGCATAAAGAAAACACAACTCCACTGTGTTAACGGGACGCAAATCCGACCGAGGGAACACCGTCATAGCCAGCCACCGATGCATGAAACGCAAGGTGGGGTTATGAATGTCAATTGTATGGGGAGCCGTACATCTAGTGTTCTCGGAAATTTTGTGCCAAAAGTCATCTCTACTAAACTTTTTGAAAGATTTAGTGGGCTCTAAAGAACAGCGACAATTAAAACCCAAAGCCACACTAAAATCTCTCCAAGAGAAAGAATACTCTTGGTTAAAAAGTCAAAAGCGAATACCCTCCTTTTCAGAAATGAGTATGCATAAAAATTCAAGGGAAAGGAGGCGCAAACATGGTTCCGTGATCTACTAGAAGTTCTCCCACCCAATGGCGTGGAAAACCTTTGGAAACTCATCGACCATCCCCGTCTTTACGAGCAGGTCATGCTCATAAATTCGGGTATGTTCGAATTCCTTCACGCGCACCAAAGCAAATTCTTCTTGCTCGCGGGTCGTCCTGAGGATGATGTTTTCCTCGCTCAGGAGCCTTCGAGCTGAGCTAGAGGCATAGCCTCTGTTGGCGGTCGTTACAAACCGATTTCCGACCTCCAACATAATTTATGTTGGTTCATATTTTTTATTTATTGGCACACACCATAGCTATAGGACTTATTTCTAACCATTTCCATGAGTTTTGGTGTTTATTCGATTCCAGGAGGCACATGACCAGAGTTGAGGCAAAAAGCATAAGAAAAGATGTGTTCGGCCGAATCCCATGATTCGACCGAACTATGTCTATGAACCCAGTGGACCGGAAGACGGGAGAGGCCCAAGTCCATCTCGACCGAAGCCCGTTAGTCCACCAGAAGGCCTCCAGCTCAGCCTAGACTGAGGAACCGAGACCTACCCACCGACCCAGGAGGTGATCCAACACATGGGAGGGACGAAGGCGGCGCAGAGGTCGGTTCGGCCGAACTTCCCGGGTTCGGCCGAACCCCCCAGATCGCCCGAACTGGCTCCACCGCCTCAGAACTGACGTGGAGGAGAGATCAAGGCCATAGAGGGTTGAGGCGGTGCACGTGGCACTTCGGCCGAACTCCTTGGTTCGCCCGAACCAGGAGATTCGCCCGAATGGCCTGGCACCGCCTCCCAGCTGCCTTGGCTGCCACTCTGCCTCCCACCGTCCTTGGCCACTATAAATTGAGGCTCCTGGTCACCTGCAAGGGACACAACACAAGAGTAGAGTGCAGGTGAAGCACTGTTAGTTCTCCACTTGTATCAGTAGAGATAGGGAGAGAGGAGAGATGAGCATCCCGGACTTCTCGTTCTCCGTGGAAATCGATACCTTGGAATACTCCCGGGTGAAAGCTACATCGGTATCCGTCCGCTTGCGGATTTATCTGTAGGCCGTAAGGAGTGCCAACAAGCTTTCTGGCGCCGTTGCCGGGGAACGGTAGCTGTTCTGATTCCGAACCCAAGTTGTCCGTGTATCCCACCACCATCCACCATCCATATGGATCCCACTCTTACCTTACGCCAACACTCGGCTCCAAAGGGCGCTTGTTTGGAGCCACCACCATCATCACATCCCATATCCACACCCGGCTATGAGCTACGTCCCGGCTTCATAGCCATGGTTCGTGAGCAATCGTTCTCAGGAACGAAGGCCGAGAGTCCATACGCGCATTTGCGCGAGTTTGAGCAACTCTGCTCGTGCCTGACCATTGCGGGCATGACACAAGAGACACTCAAATGGAAGCTATTCCCGTTCTCATTAACGGGAGGAGCGAAGAAATGGTACTCTCTGGCTGTCGGTACTATGGAAGGGAGTTGGGAAACTCTCAGAGAGAAATTCTGCCTAAATTTCTTCCCAATTTCCAAGGTAGCCAGCCTCCGAATCGAAGTTCTTACCTTTAAGCAATTAGAGGGAGAGTCGTTAGGAGCTGCTTGGGCTCGTTTCAAGCAAATCTTGGCATCCGGACCAGACCTAGGCCTATCTGAACCTATCATTCTCCAACATTTTAGCCTTGGCCTCTGTCCCGTAGCCACCACTTTCTTGGACTCTGCTTCAAAAGGGTCGTTTTTTCATTTGACTCCTAGTGAAGCGAGGATAGTCCTGGAGCGTATCCTGGACGACACTCCCTACACTGGAGTCTATGACGAACTCCCTGATGAAGAAGAGAAGCAGCCTAAACCTGAAGAGCCTGTACACCAACGATCCAAATCTATCAGCCCTTCCATTGCATCAGAACCCGATGCTCAATTCGAACCACAACCTTACTCTAGCCTGGACTACTATCCTCCACTCTACACCACTCCCTACGATTTTGACGATGGTCTATTCGATGACATCGACTGTGCCATACGTTTCCCACGGGGACAATGTGTAGAGCAAAAGGATCCACCACCCGACAAGGAAGCACTAGAATATCAAAGAGAGTACTTAGGCCGTCTGTCTGCCATCAAGAGTCGGGAATGGCTAGACGAGGCCGAAGCCTCGACCGAGGTTGTCAAAATGCCCAAAAGGATCAGAAGTATATTCTATGAAGTTATGGGCAATGATAGAGAAATCAGGTATGACCCAAGCCTCAGAATCAACATAATCTCTAGCTCTTTGGTGCGAGCGCAACTCCCCGATGAACCATGGTCATCATCTCAGAAATGTTTAAGGTTCACATCGGGAAGGATCCTCGACTGTTTAGGGATCTTGCAGGTCATACCCGTTAAGATTAACGACCCTAAACTTTTCTTGGATTTCCATATCTTTGACCTACCTGAAAATTCCACTTACTCCATCTTTATTGGTAGGCCAATCATGAAAATCCTAGAAAACTCACCAATAATCCAGCTAGAGCTTAGGATCGGAGAAGAACTCGTCCCAGTCTCTTATTCTTATTCCTTGTATACCCCAATAGAGACAGATCCCGATCCTGATCCAATAGAGGAGGTCATGTCAACATCCTTGATAGTCTTAAAGCAACATTTCCTAGAAGAAGATGCCCAATTCCTTATGGAGGAAGAAGACATTCATCCTCCAATCGAGCCTAAGCCTCTTCCCTCTGGATTGAAGTGTGCTTCCCTCTTTAAGGACGGACAAACTCCCGTGACCATCAGTGACAAACCCCCTGGAACCCAACCGACTTTCACTGTTCTGGAGGAAAATCGATCAGTCTATGGATATTTGGTCCAAGACTCAAAGGGGATTGCTCCTAACCTTCATACTCATCATATCCCTATCTTATCTTACCTTGGGGTCGTAAGACAATTGTCACGAAGTTCGTCTTTGATCGGGGAAAGACTAGATTCAAAGCCTAAAGCCATCATCTTCTGCTGTCATACTCCCAAATACGATCCTATGCGTACACCTCCCACGAGTAAAGGGGATTCATAGTTCCTTGGCCACACCGGGCTTTATAGGTGTCTCATCGAAAATTTCTCTCAAATAGCCCGGTCGTTGACCAATCTCTTGGCCAAGGAAACCCCTCTCGTCTCTAATCAAGAGTGCTATGCTTCCTTTCACACCCTAAGAAAGCACTCAATTCTGCTCCCATCATCCGGTCTCCCGACTGGAGCATCCCATTCGAAATCATGTGCGATGCGAGCGACTATGCTGTAGGAGCTGTGTTGGGCCAAACTAAGGACAAGAAGCATTATGCTATCTCATATGCTAGCAAAAATCATGGAGCACCTTATGAAGGACATTATGGAGCATTCAGAACAAAGGTCTGGCAATATGGAGATGCTAAGAAATCTAGCAAGAGATGCCCACACTTCCAGAAACACGGGAATATAAGAGACGCAAAGCCGCTTACCAGTAGTCTTCAAGTAGAAACCTTTGATGTATGGGGAATAGACCCCATGGGTCATTTCCCTAACTCAGAGAACTACGAGTTTACTCTAGCCATAGATCCTCCCGTCTCTAACTGGGTAGAAGCCAAGCCCTACCGAGCCGCAGCCACCAGGCACGCTAAGCAAATGTCCCATGAAACATCTCATTGACTCCATCTCGTGGAAATATCTAAGTTTGGGGGAGCCGCATTTTATAGCCACACCTTATCACCCCCAAACTAGTGGAAACAGAACATTCAACACTCACATCAAGAACGTTCTACAAAAAGATCATCAATGAGTTGGGTGTGCACTAGAGAGATAGACTCCGTAAAAGCACTTTGGGCAAACTAGACCACTCTAGTTTGGAAAATTAGGACAATTCGGCCAAACCATGTTAGTTCGACCGAAGACCCCTCTGTTGCCCCTTGAGCATCCTTTTTGACCCTTTATCCTATCTCTATCCCATCTTGTCTCAAAGTCGCTAGGTAAATGTTGGGAAAGCTGCTTGTCGATCTCAAGTCAGAAACCATCCTCCATCACTTTCCCGAACACGACCAAGTGTTCACATTTTCCAGCCGCCATGACCACCCAATCCTTATCCAAAGACCTTTCCTCACCTAGGGGTTCCCTCTCCAATAGTATCATGAGCAAAACTGTCAAAACCCCTAAAGCCTTCTGATTGAACATCCCGAGGAGGAGGAAGAAGAGGAGCCCATGGATGAAGAGCCTGATTAGAGATCTGGTGCAAACACACCAGAAATTTAACAATCTCAGTGAGAAGGTCATCGAAGGCGAGTCTTGGTAGATGGACAAGGATGACAAGATCAATGTCCTCTGCCAAGCACCCACAGCAAAATTTAAGAGGCTCGCCAAAGCCACGTAACATCTAGACCTTCACGATCCATCTATAGAGTAGATGTCATGTGGTTGTATCCTGTAGAGCACCATTAGTTTCAATTTATTTCCCAATTCAATTTCCCTTTGATTAAATCATTGTTTAGGAGGTGCTCTCGTTATTTCCCTTCCAATATTTTGTTTCCAACCTTAGCTTGATGAATAAATAAAATTAGAGTTGAATGCAAAAAGAATAAAATTGTCGCTCCGGTTGGTGCATTTGAGCCAACCGGAGATTGCCCTGTTTAACAGAAAGATACATGAGTACAGGCATGACACAGTGGAGGAACAGGACGAGAACGAGCAGGCCGACCAGCTAACTCAGTACCTTTCAAGGTTGAATCCCTACCAGTGAAGAGTCCAAGCTTGGGGGAGCACCCCCATCAGGTACGTTCCGAATTACTCAGCACTTTGGTCATTCAATTGAAAATACTTCCCTTGAATAAAATTAACTCTCAACCATGCATGGAATGAATCATATGCCTCTCACTTTGGAAATGATGAATGGTTGCTCTGTCATTAATTTTGCTAGTACTTTGTTGCAACTAGTTGCTTGACTATGCTTGAGTTATCTGGCATGAGTAGAAATGAACCTGAAAACCTTGTGGGAGCATATGCCTTATTCCAAGTCTAGGTTGTTGTGGGAATTGATATAGTGAGACTTTGGTTGAATTCTATTTCTGCTCTTAGTATGGTGAAAATCTCGGATGTTTATGCTTTCAAAAATAAAACAAAATTCCTCATTGGTCAAAAATTCCTACCAGAGCCATATGATAGGATTAGTTCTAAACTTTCTACCATATGCTGCTTGTCATCTTAGTGAGCTTTGTCAAATTGTTGTGACCTTTGAGTGAAGCTTTCATATTCTTAGAGATCGAGATCCACGTACACACACCACCTCTCACTTGCAATTCCTACACTGGGAGTTAGCAAATAATTTATGTTGGTTCATATTTTTTATTTATTGGCACACACCATAGCTATAGGACTTATTTCTACCCATTTCCATGAGTTTTGGTGTTTATTCGATTCCAGGAGGCACATGACCAGAGTTGAGGCAAAAAGCATAAGAAAAGATGTGTTCAGCCGAATCCCGTGATTCGACCGAACTCCGTCTATGTACCCAGTGGACCGGAAGACGGGAGAGGCCCATGTCCATCTCGACCGAAGCCCGTTAGTCCACCAGAAGGCCTCCAGCTCAGCCCAGACTGAGGAACCGACTACCCACCGACCCAGGAGGTGATCCAACACGTGGGAGGGACGAAGGCGGCGCAGAGGTCGGTTCGGCCGAACTTCCCGGGTTCGGCCGAACCCCCCCAGTTCGCCCGAATCAAGCCCACCGCCTCACAACCGACCCTGGGAAGTGATCTTGACCGTAGAGGGCAGAGGCGGGGCCGAACTCCTTGGTTCGCCCGAACCAGGAGATTCGCCCGAACGGCCCGGCACCGCCTCCCAGCTGCCTTGGCTGCCACTCTGCCTCCCACCGCCCTTGGCCACTATAAATTGAGGCCCCTGGTCACCTGCAAGGCTGGAGGTGAATTGTCACCAAGAGTATTGACAAGGTTGCTTGCTCTTTCTAGCAGAGTAAGTAGTCGTTGCCTAGTGTAGGCGTGGTTCCTAGACTAGTCGGTGGCCTTAGTTTATTCCCGTCGCAACGGAGGTGGTAGCCGTAAGGTGGTGACAGCCCTTCCGGTCTTTGTAGCCCATCATGTTAGTTCCGGTCCGTAGGATTCCCCAGTTGGGAAATAGTGGCACCCCTTCTCATCCCTTTCTGTGTGTCCACCGGTTCCCTTGTCCCGAAGCAAGTATCTATCTGTATCCTCTGATCTGCTCGATCAATCAGTAGAATACCTCTACCAGACTCGTACCCTCTCTACCCTCCTATCACTCCTCTTCTCTTTGTTGTTGTCATCCACCTCATCCATACCATTCACTCCATTTCCATCTACCTAGGACAACTTAGTTTAGGATTAGTACACTTCTTGTTCCCCGTGGAAATCGATACCTTGGAATACTCCCGGGTGAAAGCTACATCGGTATCCGTCCGCTTGCGGATTTATCTGTAGGCCGTAAGGAGTGCCAACAGCCTCCGCCTATGTTCGATGCCCCTGGCTCATCCATCTCCATCGGAGCCGGTGCATTGCATGGTGTCGGTGAACTATCGGCATCATCACCGCTTGAACGACAGCTCAACTGGCTGGACCTTCGGAATAGCCACGACATGTTCCCTGCAAAAGTTTAGTGCACACAACGATACCCGAAGGACTGAAATTATGAGATTAGCACAATGACCTCAAGTCAGTTATTCGAGGGTTAATCGTTCTTGCGGGGATTTGACACCTCCACAAAAAAGGTTAGTCATTCTTGTGGGAGTCGGAAACCTCCACAAACACGTTCAAGTTTCAGCAATAAGATCGAAAGCAAATATTTTTGTGTTTTTCTTAATGCAAGTGAATCAAACTTGAGAAAGAACAAAGAGAGAAAGCTTGAGAGCAAGCTAGATCAAGAACATGAGAGGGAGAGAGAGCTCCTGGGCAAATGTATGTAGCAAGGAGTGGTGCAACGAATGAGCAAGCACCTGGGTGGCTTTTATAGGGCGAGGGGAGCCAAGCCTGGTTCGGCCGAACCCCCCGGTTTGGCCAAACCAGGGCAGTGCTGCCAGCACTCCATGTGAGTGCTGGTGCTCCCCCTTTGCTTCATGTGCACGCAAATTTTAGTGGCCAGCATTGATGTATGGTCATTTGAGTGGAAGTTAGTGCAAAGATGCTCATTTTGACATGACCAAAGTGGACAAAGAATTGGTGTCACTCCCATGCTGCCATGTTGGTGATAATTGGTGAGTGTGCAGCCATGTGGAGTGGGGTAAACATGTTTTGTGCTGGTTGGTGATGATGGTAAATAAATGGAGATGTTCTAGAATTGGTAAAAGTGATAAAAATTACAAATTTTACCCACTTCAAACAAATTTCAGCATATGGTCCATTTGTTTTTACCAAAATTTAAACCAAAGATGTTTTGCATGCACCAATTTTATTCTTGCTATTCTCTCGTTTTATTTCATGCACAAGTGATTCAGAAATTTGAAATAAAACATGCAAATGCAGTGAATTGAAATTTAAAATTTGAAAGGGAAACATGAGATACATACCGGTTTTTCTCGCGACGAGAGCTCGAATTTTGAATCCATGAGCGGGACTCCTCCGTGTCTTCAGTGATTTTTGTCATTGTCCGATCCCGGAGTGGATGGTTCGGACGATGAACTCTGCTTCTTCCGCCACACCTTCTTGATTTTCTTCGGTGTAGGTGTTGGTGGCGGTGGACGTTTTGGTGCAACCATCTTGACCTGCTCTAGGTTAGTTAAATTTTGAATTGACGATGCATATACCTTAGAGCATTTCTCCACCCTGGGTTTGAATGCAAACTTTTCTTCCTTGCCATTGATGTTTAGGTGGATCTCTCTGGCTCCTACGTCGATGTTCGCATTGGCGGTGCTCAGGAATGGCCTCCCAAGAATGAGAGGGGTCTTCGTGTCAACCTCCATATCAAGCACCACGAAATCCACGGGTACGAAGAATTCCCGGATTCTCACCGGAATATCCTCCGCAATTCCCGCGGGATATCGGATGGATTGATCTGCCAGCTGCAAATACATGGTTGTAGGGGACAAGGAAGTATGATTCAATTTATCAAACACTACCTTGGGCATGACGCTGACGCTTGCTCCGAGGTCGCACGGGGCGTTGCTGAAGTGTTGGTCTCCGATGGAGCACGCGATGGTAGGACATCCTCTTTTTCTCTAGAAATTCATTGAAAATGGTTGCGCTGCATGCTTCAGTTAGTTTAATTACCTTGGTGGTCGGTATTGCCCTTTTGTTGTTGAGGATGTCCTTCAAATACTTGGCATATGTGGGAACCTGCATAGCTTCAAGTAATGGAATATTGACATAGAGTTTTCGAATTACCTCAACAAATCTCGTGAATTGCTCATCCACTGTCGGTTTGTGAAGTCTTCTTGGGAACTGCAGCACAGTCGTATCGTAGAACTCATGAGGGGTTGTCTTTGCTTCCTTCCGAGGTTTGCTTTTCAGAGTTTCTTCGACAGCCTCCTCCTCTTCGCTATCACTTTCTGGAGCTACTGCCTTTTTACCTGCATCATTAGGATATGGCGGATCCCGAGTGGTCTTACCCCCTCTCGTGGTAACCGCGTTAACATTTCCGCAAGGGATCTTTTCTGGTTGCCCAGAATTTTTCCCCAAAGGTAAAGAAGCAGCTAATTGAGCAACTTGTGTTTCTATCATTTTATTAAAGCTCAATTGACTTTTTATAGCAGAAGAGAAAGATTCCAGCTTTGCATCTATGTCCCCTTTCTCTCTCTTTTAGTTTTGCATCTATGCTTTCCAGGATTTTATCAGTTGCAACAAACTTTTTACTAATATTTTCATTGATTTTACCCTGGCCTAGCACAAGATCTTTGATAGAAGGCTGATTATTGAAAGTACTGGAATTGAAATTGTTACCTTGTGAAGATCTCTCAAAAGAGAGATTCGGCCTTGAATTCCAGCCTTGATTGTCGTAGTTGTTTGGACGATACTCATTGTTGTTGGAGTTGTTGATGTAGTGGGCATCTTCTCACGTTTCGGGGCAGTCATTCCCCGAATGGCTTGTGTTGCCACAGACCTCGCACGTCATGCGAGCGTCCATGGCTTGCACCGTTTCTTGAACAGGGGCCTCCATCTTCTTTAGAAGGAGGTCCATCTTGGCAGCGAGCATGTCTGAAGCTTCAACTTGGTGGACTCGTCGGGTACGTGGTTGGTCACGTTCAGTGCCCCAACCCTGATTTTCCACCATCTTCTCGATGAGGGCCTTAGTTCGGTTCTCCTCAAGAGAGAAAAATGCTCCTCCAGCAGCAGCATCCAAATACTCACGGGCTGAGCTCTTTAGCCCGTGGTAAAAGGTTTGGATGATGAACCAATTCTACATACCATGGTGGGGACAAGCAGAAATATAGTCCTGGAGGCGTTCCCATGCCTTCGGGACTGTTTCATCTTTAAACTGCTGGAAACTAGCAATTTTGTTCCGGAGGGCGTTGGTTTTCCCAACCGGAAAGAATTTTAGCAAAAAGGCACTAGTGCACTTATCCCATGAATCTATAGCTTCACGACTAGCATAAAACCATTGCTTTGCCTTACCCAATAAGGAGAACGGGAATAAACAAAGGCGAATAGCATCGGTACATACACAGCGTATGGTGAAGGTGTTGCAGATCTCCGGAAAGTGTTGGAGATGATCGTTAGCATCTTCATAAGGCTTGCCTTGCCGCAGAACGGACTAGCCTGCACCATGTTGATGAGGGCTGGCTTGAGCTCGAAAGTCCCGTCTCCGACAGATGGAGTGGGACCGGTACGCACATTCTCGCTCGATGGAGCCGAGAATTCGTGTATCGTCTTGCTTGCCATCCTTGATGCTGAAGTCGTGTCGACGTCGGGAAAGACTAGGCTCGTCAAGCTGAGACTCAGGTAAGAGAGAGAAGGTATAGATAGCTGGGAGGACAACGAGAAGAGATAAAGGATTCCTATGGACTTTATCTGTCTATGTCACTCGGGCTTAGAGATACAACGGCTAAAGAGCCAGCACTGGAATGTCTGGGTTAACTCTAATGTCTTAGGATCGGGACAATGGACACCAGTGACATGCAGAAAGGGACGGGAAGGGGTGCCACCAGCTCCACACTGGGGGATCCTACAGGCCGAGACTAACGAGGTGGATTACAAAGCCCGTATAGGGCTGTCACCACCTAACGGCTACCACACGTTCGTTGAATCGGGGGCAAACCAAGGCCACTGACTAGTCTGGGTACCACACCCACACTAACCAACGACTACTTACTTCACTAGCAAAAGCAAGCAACCCCTCAATACCCCCGGTGATAGTTCACCGGCAAATATTGAGCTAAGTCGAAGAACCAACTAAGACAAAGACTTAAACAAGAACTAGAACCACTAGAACTAGAACCGACTATAGTCTAAACACGATATAGATGCAACTAGAATAAAGTAGAAGTAAGCTCTAAATGACAAAGGCAAGATGATAAAGATAATTATATTGATAACTCAAGTCTTGCAAAAGGAAAAGGAAAATATACAAGAGCTTATACCAGAGCTTCTAAAGACGACTCCGGAACATCCGAGGCAAAGCTCGACTCGACTCTAACTCCCAACTAAACTATCCTAACTCTACTAGAGAGAAGTGGAAATGAGAGCTCCTTGGCTTGGTGTGTATTGAAATGAGCCATGGACACCTCCATTTATAGCACCACTGGGCGGTTGAGTGGTGTAACCGCCACGGGACGTTGTGGCGGTTACCGGCCAGTTCGGCCGAACTGGATGGGATCGGCCGAACTCATCCAGTTCGGCCGAACGTCGGATTCAATGTAACACCCTAAAAATGCCTATTTTAAAATTTAGTAATTAAATTTGCTTTTATTTAATTTAATGCTCATATTTATATAAGGAAAATAAATTATTTCTCAGAAAATAAAATCAAATATAAGGTTAGAAACATTTTTGTTGCATTCATGCTGTCTGCATTGTGTTTAGTTTGCGTGCGGTTCAATTGGAATTTAAATTCTATTTAAATTCAAATTTGAATCGTTTTGTTTGGATCTCTAGAAAAGTTGTAGCAGCCCGAGTCCGTTTTCCCTCCCTGAACTCTTTTTTCCGGGCCGAGCTTGACCCTCCTACTTTTCTTTCCGCAGCGGCCCGGTTCTTCCTTTCCCGCTTTCGGCCCAGCCGCGGCCCGCTCCGCTTTCCCCGCCGGCCTGCCCCTCTCCCACTGCCCCTCTCCCTGATTCCTCCCCTCGGCCGCTCCATAAAGACCGCAGTCGCACCGCCCCCTAATTCCCACCCCAATTCGTGCCGCCAACCCCGCTCGAGCTCGCATCGCCACCGCCGTTTCCAAGCCGCCGCTGTCGGACTCGCCGCTCCGTCACCCCTCCGCGCCGGCCGACCCACGGAGCAGCACCGCCGGGCCGCCAGGAGCACGCCAAGCCCCCGCATAACCCCTCCCGCGCCCCGGAAC
>OAMR01000012.1:3969382-3982286 GCA_900205405.1 Echinochloa crus-galli
GAATTATAATATTGATTTAAGCAACATGGTTCATAAATTATTCAATTAGACGCTCTCGCATATTTTATTTCATGTTAATACTTAATTTGGAATAACTTATACATAAATAATTATAAATAAAGTGAGATTAAGTTTTACCCCGGTTTTACAAATTCAAACATAATTATTTGAGATAATCTCTACTTATGATTTACTTTACTTAAAATCAATCAAGCGTATAATTGTGTCATTTAATAATTCAAATCTTCCGATAGTCGTATCTTTTCAACCGTAACTCCGTTTTCAGCGATTCTTGCGCTCACGTGACCATCGAACCAAGCCCTATCCTCTAGTGCGTTCTTTTAAAGCTTTTCCTTTGATTGGTGTACTGTTCTTAGTGTATATTGTTTGCTTGTATGATTGTGCCGATGATTGCCGCGAGTAGAGAAACGTCATCAAGCGAAGGAACACAATTCAAGTGCTGTCGAGTTTGAGGATCAAGACCCGAAGATTAAGTGAATACATTGGATTGAAGGCAAGTATAGCACGGACAATCCTTGCTACCTAAACACACCTTTACACTATTTACTGCATATGCATGTGTCTAAATTGTTACCCTTTTAAGGTTATACCTAGCTTTGTTTATCCTTTACCTTGATTACCTTGGGTTATTGCATTTGGGTAGAACCTTGCTAGGCGCAGCTACTATCACCTTTGCTTAACTGTTAATCTTGACTTAATGGTTCACTTCAACGTTAATGGTAAAACTTGCTTTTTAGCAACATGGAACAGGGACCTAGGGCGTATGCTTCATGCTTGGCCCTAGTGTCTCTCCGTAAGGACCGGTTCTTAAAGCGGCAACCCAGGAACCTGTCGCAACCGCTGGAACTATAATGGCTCTGGTCTTGGACAAGTAACATGTACGGCTCTAATTTAACAGTAGTTACCGATGGGCCGACGGCGTTATGGGAAGCATGGGTGAGAGTATGGTTTGATCCACCGAGGACGGAGTATCCGTTGGCTATGTCCCCGTGAGGCACAGTCCCGTGTTGGGAGCCACCGTATGGCGCGGGCTCTTTCACGGCACTTGTGTTCCAACATCAAAGCACCATCCACCAGTTCCTGAAAGTTGGGTAACTTGGTACACATCAGTTGGTACCGCAGTGCATCCTGCAAGCCATCACAAAACTTGGTCTACTTCTTCTTATCGGTCGCCACATCCTCTGGGGCATAGCGAGCGAGCTCGATGAACTTGTCATGGTAAGCGGTGTAACACCCTAAAAATGCCTATTTTAAAAAAGTGACCATCAAGAACAAGTATCCGCTGCCGAGGATTGATGATCTCTTCGACCAGTTGAAAAGAGCATGTGTGTTCTCTAAGATCGATCTTCGATCTGGTTATCATCAGATGAGGATACGAGTGACTGATATCCCCAAAACAGCCTTCACAACCCGGTGTAGTCTATATGAGTTCACTGTCATGTCTTTTGGTTTGACAAATGCACCGGCATACTTCATGTATTTGATGAACAGTGTGTTCAAGTCGGTGTCCCTGTGGATTATGGATTTCGGCTTCGTCTTCGTCTTCGTTTAGAGAGAGAGTTAATAATTAGTCTTCCGCTGTTTTGTTTAGTTATTTTAGTCAAACTCTGATGTAAAACCATTTTATTCGAGCATATGTACTCTGTTTATCATATTTGTTAACTATATGTGTTATGTGGACTTCCTGGGCACACATATGGTAGCATTCAGGTTTCTGTGAAAATTCGGGTGTGACATTCAACCGCCTTAACCTTCTACGGCCTTGATGCATCCCTGGAGGCGGTTTTGGGTGCTGGGGGCGGTTCGGCTGGGGGCGGTTCGGCCGAAACCCCCCAGATCGCCCGAACTGGGCTTCTGGCCCAGGGCTGCCCCCGTGCACCGCCTCTGCTTCCTGGGCCTCCTGGCTAGCTTGTCCTGGTGTTCTTCGGTGAATTTGGCCCTTGGAATGATGTGGCGGGAGTCCACGTGGCTTGCACGGTCATCGCATCATCATTGCTGACGTGGATGGCACCTCGTGTGCTTGCATGATGGTTAAGGGGGGTGGTTCGGTAGGAAACCGGAAGGTTTCGGCCGAACTGGAGTTTTACCCCCTTAACGGGCTTTTTCCGAGTCGGTCCATGCAAATGAGGCACTCACCAAAACTTGTGGAACTTTATTAGAAGTAAAACCTAAATGCATGAAATGTTACATAAAACCTCTTTTATTCCCGAGAGTTGGTGGTCGGATTCATACCGTAACGTCCGCCAATAGACAGCTACTGAATTCCCTGAAGATCTACCTTACTACTAAGCTATGGTCAACCAGTCAGAGTCCCTATGGACTATGGCTCCACTTAGTTAAGATTTAATAAATAGACTTCGGTTGTGTTACTTTACTTATGTTAAACTCTGATGTAGAACTGTTGTATTCAAGCATATGTACTCTGATTTCCATATTTGTAAGTTGTATGTGTTCTGTGGACATCCTGGGCACACATATGACATCATTCGGGTTTCTGTGTAAACCTGGGTGTGACATGTCTCAACTTTCATGAACTGATGAAGATCGCGTAGAGTAGCTTCTAGACTTGAGGGTATCAAATCTTAGATTCAGAGAGTACTTCGCTGATGTAGTAGACCATCCTCTGTACTGGATATACTTGGCCTTTTTCTTGTCGCTCAACCATGATGACTGTACTGACCACATGTGTAGTTGTTGCGATGTACAGGTAGAGGCGATCATCTTTGGCTGGTGCGATGAGTACCAGAGAGGTAGACAAGTAAGCCTTGAGTTGTTCGAAAGCTATGTTTGCATCTTTAGTCCAAGTAAACTGGTCTTGCTTCTTGAGCAGCTTGAAGAATGGGAGGCCCTTTTCTCGAAGTCGTGAGATGAATCTATTCAGGGCTGTAATGCAGCCTATGAGTTTCTACACAACCTTGACATTCGTTGGGGCTTCCATGTTAAGGATAGATGTAATCTTGGATGGATTTGCCTCAATGCCTCTATAGCTGACCATAAATCCTAGTAGTTTCCCTGACGGTACACCAAAGACGCACTTGGTCGGGTTCAGCTTCCACCGGAACTCTCTGAGGTTATCAAAGGTTTCTTGTAGGTCAGCAATAAGTTCATCTGGCTTCTTTGTCTTGACAACAACGTCATCAACATATGCCTCTACATTGTGCCCGAGTTGTGTTGTCAGGCACTTCTGTATGGCTCGCTGATATGTGGCTCCTACGTTCTTCAATCCAAAGGACATAGTCGTGTAGCAATATGCGTCGAAGGGAGTAATTAATGAGGTTTTGATCTGATCCTCTATCTACAAGGCCATCTGGTGATATCCTGAATAGCAGTCGAGGAAACAGAGTAGTGTGTAGCCAGCAGTGGAATCCATGACTTGATAAATGCGCGGGAGGCCCATAGGGTCCATTGGCCAGTGCTTGTTGAGATGTGTGTAGTCAACACACATCCACCACTCGTTGTTCTTCTTTTTCCTAACTAGGACAGGATTAGCCAACCACTCTGGATGAAAGACTTCTTTGTTAAAGTCGGCCACGAGTAGTTTGGCGATATCTACCTTGATTGCGTCACGTCTGTCTTGAGCGAAACGTCTTAGGTGCTGCTTCTTTGGTTTTGTGTTTTCATCAATGTCAAGTTTTTGCTCAACAAGTTCCCTAGGAACACCAGGCATATCAGATGGTTTCTAAGCAAAGATATCTTTATTACCACCAAGGAACTTGATGAGCGCGTCTTCGTATTTACAGTCTAAATCTGCCCCTATAAGGGTAGTTTTGGACGAGTTGCCCGTCCCAAGATCTACAGTTTTAAGCTGTACTTCTTCGGAGGTCTTGAAGGTGGTGCTTGTCGACTTCTTGCTAGGGACCTCTAGGTCTTCCTCCTTCGACTTCTTGGCCAAAGCGAGCACTTCTAGCATCTGGATGGGAACTTGTGAGGTAGCCGCGAACTCGACAGCTTCCACGTCGTAGTCGTAAGCGATCTTTAGGCCTCCCTTTAGGGAAAGTAGTCCTTTAGGAGCAGGCATCTTGAGAATGAGGTACACATAGTGCGGAATCGCCATGAACTTGGTGAGGGCTGATCGCCCTAGGATCGCATGGTACGAAGTCTCAAAGTCTGCCACTTCGAATTTGATGTACTCGATCCTGAAGTTGGCTTCTGACCCAAAGGTAACTGGGAGTGTGACTTGACCCAGAGGGATTGCGGCATTGCCTGGTACGGTGCCATAGAACGGAGGCTCTGCGGGCTTCAAGTATTTGGTGATGTCAAGGCCCATATTTTTGAATGTATTCATGAAGATGACGTTAAGTCCGCTACCTCCGTCGATGAGTACTTTGGTCAGTCTGGCTTGCGCCACGACAGGATCCAATACTAGTGGGTATCTTCCTAGATTGGCAAAGTTGGTCCACTGATCTGTTCTAGAGAACGTGATAGGGACTTCTGACCACTTCAAGTATGTCGTTGTAGCTGGTTCAATCGCCATGATCTCATGGAGAGTGAGCTTCTTGGCCCGCTTTGACTGGTTCAGTGTTTCGCCGCTGAATAGGACTGCTACGACATTCTCGACTTGGGGGTAACCATTGCCGAGATTTTTGTCGTCTTTGTCATCCTTCTTCTTGTCGGCCTTGTTGTCCTCGGTAGGGGATTGCTTATCAAATTCCTGCTTCAGGAGAAAACACTTTGCCATCGTGTGCTTGCCATTGGGATGGTAGGGGTAGGGACCATTCATGATGTCAGCCACTGAACGGTTCTTGCATGTAGGGCGCTGGACTGCCGCGACTGTGTTGTCTGGCTTGCGCTTCTTATTGTCGCGATTGAAATCACGATTGTTGGAATGATCCTTGCGATGATCGTTGTTGTCCTTGTTGCTGTTGTTGTCACGCTACCTATCAAAGTGATCGCGCTCGCGGTCATCTTGATTGGCCCACTCGTGAACTATCCTCCTGAGTTCTGTGATGTTCTCGGGGCATGTGTTCGATAGAAGATGCAGTCGATGACCTCACGGTCAGAGATATCTACGATCGTGTCTCTTTTATCAAAGAACCTATGAATGTATTTGCACAGAGTCTCTCCTTTTTCTTGCTTGCAGGCCATGAACTCGTATCGGGTTCTGGGCCGTGCGTAGGTTCCTTGGAAGTTGGCGGTGAATTTCCTGGTGAGACATCCCAAGAGTCAATGGACTCGGGGTGGAGGCCCTTGAGCCATGTTAACGGCGTGGTGTCCATCATCACAGGGTAATATGTGACCTTGGTGTCACTGGAGCCTCCTGCCTTTTGATTGCAATCGAGTAGATTCGCGGGGATGGTCACAATCACGTGGTCGATCATTGTTGCGGGGACGATTTTGATCATGTTGGCGGGGTGGGGTCCGTAGCGGCGGTCATATTCTTTGTGTCGGCGTAGTTCTGACTTAACATGTAGTTGTCTACTCATCTGGATTACAGAACGAGCATCACGGTTGGCCTTGATGGTGTTGCAAAGATCTCTGTCGCGTGGCCTTCCACCATCTTGGTTGCGACCATGTGCTCAGTCTCGAGCATGAATGCCGCCGGGATCTTGGTCGCGACCGTGACCTCCTGTTGTGGTGGTGGATGGTTCTCGTGGAGCACTTGGTGCGCGTGGTGCAGCTGTAGCTGCAGGGTTGCCTTGGTTACGCCTAGCTTCTGAGCGTCTACTTCCCGACGTGTGGTGGCTTGATGCAGGGTTCACCGGGTGGATGCTCTTGCATGCCGTTTCCAGTTTCGTTAGGACCTGCCTGACAGCAGGAGAGTCAAGCATGGATCTGACCATCTCTACAGCAGAGGTGATGTTGAGCGGTGCTTCTTGGAGTACTGGCTGATCGCCGACCATGTCGAAGTCTTGTGTGAGGTTGCACATTGTGTCAGCGCACAAGACGGCGTTTAAGTGCGTCTGCTTGTGTTTAGCATTCCTCGCTTGTCTGGAGGTCTCTTGTTCCTCCGTTTTTCCGTTGGCAGTACGTTCCTCCTCGGAGATGTCAGTTAGGAACTCACAATTTGTGCTGGGTGCCTTGGCCAGCATCGCTGCCCGCCATGCACACCAGTCGACTGGGGTCTTAGTCGCCGAGGGAGAGGACGATCTGAGTGGTGGAGAAGTTGTCGCTTGAGCTCTCTGTTGAGGTGGTGAGTGAAGCAGTCTTGCCGTCCTTGAAAGGTATGTCTTCGAGGATAACCACGGCAAGTCTTGACTCATTGTGCCGATAGGTATCAATAGGAATTGAACCAGGCCAGTGAACAACAAGTCCTCCTGGTGTGCTGGTTACAACTAGTCCTGATGGGAGGCGAACAAGTGGTTTCTCCAGCTCGAGACTGCAGTTGAAGTGTGCGCAGTAGTGTAAGTGCGCAACATTGTCAGGGTTGTCACTCAGTGGGACCGTGAAGTCATCTTTGCCGTCATCCTCTGATGGCTTATGGGCCGACTCTGAGTCCTTGTAATGATCCACGGTAGGGCTGAGTGCTTGTGGCGTGGTCTTGTTGATCTTCGCGGCGTAGATCTGTTGATATACAGCTGCGGCATTGGTGCGTCCAAACTGGAATCGGTCTGGGGGTCTAGGAACGATGGTGGACACACAACACAAAGATTTAAACAGGTTCGGGCCGCAAATTGCGTAATACCCAACGGCATGTGTGCTTGATTGTATTGCACATGAGATTGAGTTGTTTTGGAGGGGTCCCTGCGCTGCCTTATATATCCGGGGAGTAGAGTAACAAGTCAGTTCCATGATCCTAGTCGTATACTACATGGAGTACTACAACATGGTACTTTGGGGAGTCTCCTAACAATAGATGACTAGTTCTCGTAATCAACTATGCCGTCTTGCACCACAGCCGACTATTTTGGAGTAGTCGGGTCAAACCTTCCGTAGCCGAGTAGTTTAATCCCATAAATGAGTGTCCCTAGGGATCCTGGTCCCACAGGTAGCAACCTCCAAGAGTAGTAAATCAACCCGCTTGTCTGATGAATCCGCAGTGCCACAATGATCAAATCCTTGATGCTGCACTAGATGATCTCAATCTCACAAGAATGCGACCTCAAAGCAAAGTGAGTGAGAAAGAGGAGAAGAATAGCTCAAAATATGCGAGGAAGCTTTTCAAAGTGCCAAGAGAGCTCACCCCACCGTGGGGGTGAAGTATATACAGCCCCTCTCCTTAGAACTAGCCGTCATGTTCAAAACACATGAAAAATGGCTCTCACGGACTGTCTGTCCCTTAACCATGGATTGTCCGAGTTTTAATACAATGGTTATATTTTGAAGTCAAACGTGTGTCAGAAATAGCCATTGGAGGTCGACGGACCCTCCGACCGCCTCCATAGACAGTCCAAGGCACCCCCACAGATGGTTCGTCCGAAGCTGACGGATGGTCTGACCCTCTAGAATGTCAGAAACCGCCTCTGTCTAAATATAACTTATTTTATATGGACCGTCTGTCCCAGACCACGGACAGTCCGACAATTAGTCCAAAGCTCGCCAAGTCAGCGCTCGTGGGCCCACCAGTCAGCATAGGTCTCGGACAGTCTGAGCCAAGTTAAGGACTGTCCAAAGCACGATCGAACACGGTCCAAACTGAATTTTCCTTGGATTTTGATTAAAAACAAACACAAGGGTCACAGATTGTCCGAGCCCTAACCACGGACAGTCCGACCCCCTGCCATAACTTCATTCTCTCAAGATTTTCAATGGTTCCTTTATCAAGGTTAGTCGCCACTCATCTAAATGCAAACCATGCAAGTAAATGATCGAAGTGGCACTAAAGACGCGTCAAGGCAGTGACGTTGATCACTCTTAATAGTACGGCTATCTAGCCTATCAACCCAATCATACTGCATCCTCTAATCACCTCATGACCGGTCAAAATCAAACACCCTACCTTATACCTTTGCCTTGAGCTTTCCCATGATACATAGCATCCATGCTATCTCCATATCATCTCGTTGAAGCTCATTACAGCTCCGGGACTAACCTATTCTCATATTCTCAAATAAAATTGTTAGTCCACAAAGGTTTTCATTAATTACCAAAACACAAATTAGGGGCCTAGATGCCTTTAGATTGCTCCCTCAAGTCGGTTCTGCATGTGGGGGGCTTCGGCCGAACTGGCCCATGGGCTCCTCTACACTTGGGTCAATCGCCATTGTGTTGGGGATGGTCGTGACAGTCCACCCTTGCCCGGGACTTGGTGGTTTGTACGTCTTCAGGGTGTCTCATGCACCAGACACGAGGGTGGAGTTCGCCCCAACTTTGGTAATTTGCCTCCTAAAATCAAATAGACACCAAAACTTATGGAAATGATTAGAAATAAACCCTATAGCTATGGTGCATTGTTCCATTGTATTCATTCTATACTCAGTTGAATGTCGAAAAATAGGCCGTAACGACCACCAACAAGCTCCCCAAAACTTAGATCTTTGCTCGTCCCGAGTAAATAATTAAAAATAAGAGCAAGAACTAAGGTAAGGGTTCTTTCATGAAATGAATGAATGCATATTGATTATTCCAAACATTTCTCCATACCTATTTATTTGAAGTGGCTACTCCCGGGATCTTGGGCGGTTGATGAAAGGAATGACTCTTACAACAAAATCCATCTTGGTCATCCTACATTCGGGGTTTTCTAATTTTCACAAATAAATGACCCTTGTCCTTTCATCCTTGATACTCTCATGCTATTTGGAGTCACTCTCTCTTTTCACTCACTCTCTTTTATATGTCTTCTTTTGTCTCTCAAGTCGTGATCTTGTCAAGACACATATTTCTGTCAAGTTGAAGATTGGTTCCTACAGGGTCACGCTTGATAAAATTGCAACTCCAGATGCAGTGCTCATTGTTGGTCCTTAGCCTGATGACCCCTTTCTTTTTTTGTTTTCTTCTGTATACCTAAACTTTCATGAGTCCTTTATTTCTCTCATCATCAATTTGTTTAGGGTATCACCAAGGCATAAGGACTTCCGATGATAAATATTTTTGCAATTGTTCTGGGGCAACATGACTATCTCCAGGGACTAATCATGATTGACTTTTCATAAGAAAATATGTCAAGTTGTCACACCCCAAAATTTTTGAATTTTGGGATGTGATTTGTCAGCATAAATAATACAATGATTTTCTCAATTTTGTAAAAATTTTCAAGCTTTATATAACTAACAGGGGATTTAGTACAGGAAAATTCTGTTTCTAAATTAAATTAAAACAACATAGGTTTAATATTGAGTGCTTTGCATTCATGCCGGTTGCCTTTAGTGGTTTTATGTGTGTAAAGCTTTGAAAAACGCGTTTAGAAGCCTAATAGGAATTTTCCAGAGCTTTCTGGGATTTATTCCTATTTTTCTATAGCTAATTCCAATTTATGGAAGGCTCTATCTCTGGAATTTTTCCTAGGATTTTTAGAATTTTTAGAATATTTTTCATAGTTTTAATATCAATTCTGGACTTATCTGGAATTATTTTATAACCAGAAAACTAATTATTCCGAAAATAAATCACCCTAAATCTTAGTAGACCAGCCTTGGCCCAAAGTTGACCCAATTTTAGGACAAATCCATCCCATCACTTTATTGGGCCAAATTTCAAAGCCCATTCGCATTGGAATGGGGCAACCCACCTTTAGTCACATATTGCTAATGAACATGGAAGTGAGAGGTTTTCTCCCTATATATACGAACCACCTCTCATCTGGAAAAGGCACACCTTCGACTCCTTTAAAGGGAGGCCCCTTTGTTTGGGATTCCCTAAGGTAGTCTTCTCCCACCATATCTTCCACTGCTCCCCATTCTTCGTCTCGTCGTCGCGCCGAGCCTTCCGTCATTTTTTGGCCTCTAGATTTTCAGTAAGACCCTCAGTGAATCTTGTAATTTTTTACCATATTCGTTTAGTCTATACTCTTTCGTAGAAAAGCCCCTGCTAGTCTTAAGCGTCGGAAATCTTGTTTAGTCCATAGTTTCCACGTTTTAGATTCATTTTAATCCATTTTCGCTGTGATAGACTCACATCGACATGAATTACGATTAGAAGTATTATTTAACTTGTTGTAGGATCAAAACCCTCTAATATAAGCTATCAGAGGGAGGTGAAGGATAGCAATAAGTCGCAGCGGAGATTTTCACCCTAAAAATACAGAATCTGAAAGGTGCACTAAATCATGTGTCGATTCTAGACAGTAGCTCGTAAAATCGTGAAATTTTTACAGAAGATAGATTATCAAATTATGAAGCTAACCCAAATCGAATCACGTTAATCAGATGTCTAGAACTCGAGATATAAAATAAACAAGCAGACTATGTCAGATGGTGATGAGAATTGACCAAGCCCTATCCTTTAGTGCGCGCTTTTTAAAGCTTTTCCTTTGATTGGTGTATTGTTATTAGTTGTTTTTGTTTGCTTACTTGTTTAGTTGCATGCTTGTGCTCGATGATTGTTGCGAGTAGAGGAAGGTCATCCGAGAGATTCATTATCAAGAAATGAAGACTTTGAGCAGCTATTCTTTGGATAAAGGCAAGTTATAGCACGGACAATCCTTGCTACCTACCCACTTGTAATAAATTATTTCATACATGCATGTATCTAAATTGATGTACCATCCTTTGATTACCTTGGGTTTATGCTTATGGGTAGATTTGCTATGCGCAGCTATTGTCACCATTATTTAACTGTTAATTTTGACATAATGGTTCACTTCAACATTAATGATAAAACTTGCTTTTTAGCAACATGGTGTTGTGTGCTTTGCTCAAGTGTCTCTCCGTAAGGTCCAGTTCTTAAAGCGGCAACCCAGGAGCCTGTCGCCACCGCTAGAACTATTATGGCTCTGGTCTTGGTCAAGTAACTTGTACGTATCTAGCCTGCCAGTGGTTACCGATGGGGCCGATGGCGTTATGGGAAGTAAGGCACGGGGTGTTTCTTGATTCCACCGAGGACGGTAGCCCCGTCGGCTAGGTCTCGTTAGACCCAGTCCCATGTTGGGAGCTCCTGTGGGACGGGAGCTCCGCATGTTGCGCTCTTTATTTTTGTTGTTGGCATGAGTTGCCCGCGCTTCGGACTCCATTGACCCCCTCACGTTGCGCCCTGAGGGTCAGTCAATCTTGGTGCCTAGAGTCTCACCAACTTATTGTACCTTAGCGACCAATGTATTGTTAGGGTGTCTTGTGAAAAGCCTCTTAGCGTCCCTATGCAGTCACACCTCGGAAGTGTTGATGTGCATGGTTAGGTGCAAAGTTCTTTTGAACTTTTACGCGATTGGTGGGTAAAGGGCGAAACCTCTGCAGAGTGTAAATCTATCATGATAGCCTTGCTCAGGGTCACGAGCGGCCTGGATCCTTTTTTAATAGAAGATGGTGTTTATTTATGTTTAATGTCACTTATACTTTATTAATTGGGTTGCAACTGGGTTTTATTCACTTGCAGTAATTTGGTTAATGTTAAAATGAACCAACTAAAAATGCTAATGCAGTTAAGCCATTTCTAGCCTTATTTTCAGCCTTCATACCCGTGCTATACGTGCTAAGTAATTGTTTACTTACACTTGCCATTATTCTACAAAATCCCGGATGGGTAACAGATGGATCAGTGGTTGATATAGCTACTGAGTTTTCTGAAGACTCTACCTGTCGAGATGTCAAGAGAGTTAATACATAGACTTCCGCTGTGCTTTATTTAGGTAAACTCTGATGTAAAATGTTTTATTCGAGCATATGTACTCTGATTTTCCATATTTGTATGCTATATGTGTTCTGTGGACTTCCTGGGCACACATATGGCAACATTCGGGTTTTTGTGAAAACCCGGTTGTGACAGATTGGTATCAGAGTCATGCTGACTATAGGACCGTAGCCTAGATAGTACTGGTCGTCCTTTATTGGTTATTTTGCCATACAACCTTTGCTTTCTCTATCCTTGAGATTTTCATTCATACAAAGTGCTATCCACGAAAAGGATGAAAGGATAGGGTATGATTTTATATTTTCAAAATAAATTCACCCGAAAACTTGAATGAACAAGAGGTTTGTTTTATCAAGTCATATCACATTCATCAACAACTTAGATTAGGGGATCCTAACATGAAAGATTTCACAAGCATATGGATATTTAGTTTCTAATAAACAATAGGCACAATTCATGGCATGAAAGATAATCAAGAACGTTTCATTTAAATGGATTGTGCAAGGTTCAATGTCACACCCGGATTTACACAGAAACCCGAATGCGGCCATATGTGTGCCCAGGAAGTCATAGTACACATATAGCAAACAAATATGATAAATAGAGAACATATGCTTGAATAAATAGAGTTTTACATCAGAGTTTAACTTGAATAAACTAACCAATACAGCGGAAGACTAATAACTCTCAACTAAGCGGAGCCGCAATCCACAGGGACTCTGACTGGGATAACGCAACTCAGTAGTACGGTAGATCTTCTGGAAACTCAGCAGCAGACTCATGCATAGCCCAATCTGTTACCCATCCGGGATTTTGTTGAACAAATGACAAGTGTAAGTAAAACATTTCCTTAGCAAGTATAGCACGGGTGTATGAAGGCTCAAAGTAAGGCTAGACATTGCTAAACTGCATTAGCATTTTTAGTTGGTTAATTTTAACATTAACCAAGTTACTACAAGTGAATGAAACCCAGTTGAAACCCAATTAATGAAGTGTAAGTGACATTAAGCATAAATAAACATCATCTTCTAATAAAAAAAGATCCAGACCGCTCGTGACCCTGAGCAAGGCTATCATGATAGATTTACACTCTGTAGAGGTTTCGCCCTTTACCCACCAGTCGCGTAAAAGCTCAAAAGAACTTTAAACTCAACCATGCGGAGGTGGATCAGACCCCACAAATCACACTTCTGAGGTGTGACTGCATAGGGACGCTACGAGG
>OAMR01000012.1:3992686-4002949 GCA_900205405.1 Echinochloa crus-galli
TGTGCATGAGTCTGCCGCTGAGTTTCCAGAAGATTTGCCGTACTACTGAGTTGTGATCTCCTAGTCGGAGTCCCTGCGCTATTTTTATAAAATTTAGGGGCCTTTTTACAAACCAAGGACCTTTCTATAAATATTTTTGAAAAGGGGATGGACCGCAGGTTGAATCTTGGAAACAGCAGGGGCTCTTTTACAACAGTGGCGGGCTGGCTGGAGTTGACCAGTACGAGTCAACTTTGACTCGGCTCAGGACGGATCTACGCTGTTGGGGTTGGATCAGACGGCTTGGATTAAATCTGGCTAGGGGTGGTTGCTGGAGGGGGGGGGGTTGGACATGGCAGCACTGCGCATGCGCGGCGGCAGAGCTTGCCGACATTTATTGAAATCAAGCTACGGGCCACATTTTTGCGCTCGGAAAGCACCTAGTTTCGGAAGAGGACGGCGAACGGGGAGGCGGTGACGGCGGCGCGCAGCAACGAACATTGTCGGCGGAGCTCCGGTGAGGCAGTGTGCGCACGTCGGGGCGAGAGAGAGAGAGCAAGAAGGGGCTAGGGTTTGTGTCACACCCGGATTTACACAGAAACCCGAATGTGGCCATATGTGTGCCCAGGAAGTCATAGTACACATATAGCGAACAAATATGATAAACAGAGAATATATGATGGAATAAAGTCTTCATTAAATAAAGTGTTTACATTAGAGTGCTTCATAAATGATCTAAGCAATAACAGCGGAAGACTAGTAAACTCTCAACTAATGGAGCCGCAATCCACAGGGACTCTGACTGGGAGACCACAGCTTAGTAGTACGGTAAATCTTCGGGAAACTCAGCAGCAGACTCATGTCTCAGCCCAATCTGTTACCCATCCGGGATTTTGTTGAATAAAATGACAAGTGTTAGTAAACAATTACTTAGCAAGTATAGCACGGGTATGAATGCTCAAAATAGGCTAGACACGGCTTAACTGCATTAGCATTTTTAGTTGGTTCATTTTAACATTATCCAAATTACTACAAGTGTATGAATCCCAGTTGTAACCCAATTAATAATGTGTAAGTGACATTAAGCATAAATAAATATCATCTTCTAATCAAAAAGGATCCAGGCCGCTCGTGACCCTGAGCAAGGCTATCATGATAGATTTACACTCTACAGAGGTTTCGCCCTTTACCCACCGGTCGCATAAAAGCTCAAAAGAACTTTAAACCCATCCATGCTGTGCTACGCAGGCACGTATCACACTTCCTTTGGTGTGACTACATGGGGACGCTATGAGGCTTTTCACAAGACACCCTAACAAGACAGTGGCCGCTAAGGTACAACAAGGTGGTGAGACCCTAGTCACCGAGATTGACTGACACTTACAGAGTGACGCTATAAGGGGGTCAGTGGCGTCCAGAGCGCGGGCATCACACCCAACATTGCGCAACGTGTGGAGTTCCCCATCATAGGGACTCCTAGCACGGGACGGTGCCTAACGAGACATAACCAATGGATCACCCATCCTCGGTGGAATCAGGAAACACCCCGCGCCTTGCTTCCCACAATGCCGTTGGCCCGTCGATAACCACTGGCAAGCTAGAGACGTACAAGCTACTTCACCAAGACCAGAGCCATTATAGTTCTAGCGGTGGCGACAGGCTCCTGGGTTGCCGCTTTAAGAACCAGACTTTACGGAGAGACACTAGAGCAAAGCACGAAGCACATGCTCTAGCTCCCTGGACCATGTTGGTAAAAAGAAAATTTTGTCATTAATATTGAAGTGAACCATTAAGTCAAGATTATCAGTTAAGCAAAGGTGACAGTAGCTGCGCCTAGCAAAGATATACCCATATGCAATAAACCCGGGGATATCAAAGGACATGATAAACAAACTAGGTACAACCTTAAGGTACATAAATTTAGACACATGCGTATATGAAATAAATGATTACAAGGTGGGTAGGTGGCAAGGATTGTCCATGTTATAACTTGCCTTCTTCAAAGGGAAGTTGTTGCTGCTGGTCCTACTTCTGATAGTCCTACTCGAATCTGAACTCGAACGCGAAGGGCTCACCGGCTGGACACGAATCACCACACAAGCATCCACACATGCCAGTACATGCAAACAAGATTATTCTATTATAACAGTACACCAAACAGTAGAAATAGAGCAAAAGAAGGTCTTAAAATTAATCTACGCTTGGCTACGAACTCATGAGCGCAAGAATCACACAAATCGAAGCTAAAACGAGAAAGATATGGCATTTCTAAGGTTCAGGGGCTTGCCGGCGAGATTTAAAAGTTTCTAGGGGCTTATTTGTGAAAAACTGAGGACCTAAATGTAATTCCATATAAAAACCGAAGGGCTAACGAGTAAATAAGTCAAAATAGGACCTTGGGCGCAAATTCCAAAAGGTTTTGGGGGTTTTTCAAAGAAGCAGAGACCTAGATCTAATTATTATGAACTGCAGCAGACGGCGGGTTCATTTTAGAAAACCCCTGGGTCTCTTTAGCAAAAATTGCTCGGCTGACTGGTATGCGCCAGGTTTGACTCAGGCGTGGGTGGATCTGGATAGTTGGATCGAGATCGGACGGCTGCGATTGGATCGGCGACTTGAGTCGCCGGTAGGGATTGGACGTGGCGGGGCAGCTCCTGTGCGTGGCGGGGGCTCACCGGAGTAGGGCCTAACTTGAGCTATAGGCTACCAAACGCTATGTCATTTGGACCTACAACACCAGGAGAGGACAGCGAGTTCACCTATGATGATCGCGACAATGATGGAGCGACGAAGACGGCGGTCGACGGGGAACAGCGGCTTGGCGGACCTGGGGAGACGACAGCGAGCAATAAGGCTAGGTTCGAGGAGAAAAAGGAGGCTGGGGTTGCATGGTTAGCTTCGTTACCTCCTGGTAGAGCTCTGACGTGGGTTCTCGTCGAAGGTTTGGCAGCGGCGGCGGAGATCAATGGCCGTGGGCCAATGGCGGCGGCGGGAGGGAGAGCGGGAGCGCTAGTGCGTAGAGGGCTCGGGTGAAGGCTTGGTGAGGGTTTAGGGGCCTCGGCGACTTTGCTTTTATAGTCCCCCGGGGGGGCATCTGGCATGCGGTCCACGAGTCGGGGTGCGGCGGCTGGTGGTTTCACCATTCCTTGCGGGGAGGCACTTTTCTTGTGGGGAGGTCGCTCTAAGGTAAGGGCGGTGGCAGGAAGCTTCGAGGAAGGTGTGGAGGAGTCCACGGGGTCGCATTGGGCCGGGCAAGGTGTGGGCGGCGTGGCGTGATGCGGCAGTGAGCTCGACTCGGGCTCGGCGGGAGGAGGAAGATGACCTCGACAGGCGAGGCCCGAGTGTCGGTGAGAGGGAGCGGGGTTGCTGCGAGCTGAGCCGGCGAAGCGGTGGGTCGCAGCTGTTGGGTCGAGCGCGGGAGGAAGGACCCAGAACGGAGGCGGGAGTTGGGCTGGCGTGGGGGCTACTGGCCGACTGGGCCGAAGAGCTGGGTGGGCTGTGGGGTTTGCTGGGCTGGCTCGGGGGAAGGAAGAGGGAGTAGAAGCGGACCGAGGGAAAAGCCCAGGGGGCAAAAGCGAACTCAGGCCAAAAAAACTCTACTTAATTCAAACTCGAACTTAAAGTAGATTTAAATTCCAATTTGAACTACAAGCAAGCAGAACTCAATGCAGCAGCATGAATGCAACAAAAATGTTTCTAAGCCTTATATTTGATTATAATTCCATAAATTATTTATTTACCCTATATTAATTATGAGCACTTTAGTAAAAAGCACATTAATTACTAAAATTTTAAATAGGGCTATTTTAGGGTGTTACAAACCTACCCCCCTTAAGATGAATCTCGTCCTTGAGATTCGGATGTGGATGCGAAGAGCTGTGGGTACTCGGCCTTGAGGTCCTCTTCTCTTTCCCAAGTTGCCTCATCTTCCGAATGATGGCTCCACTGAACCTTGCACATCTGGATCACTTTATTTCTAGTGACTCTTTCAGACTCCTCCAATATTATAACAGGATGCTCGGCATAAGTGAGATCCTCTTGCATATTCAGCTCATTTATCGGGATCTGCCCCTTGGGCACCCGCAAGCATTTCTTCAACTACGACAGGTGGAACACATCGTGCACTCCTGCCAACCTCTCGGGTAGCTCCAACTAGTATGTGTTGGCACTTCTTATGATCCAATATCAGGATTGTGAATCCTGGTACTGGGGTAAGGAGTGTTTCAGTGGTTTTTCTTATGGCTCAGTAAAATATATCAATATTCTGCAAGCGCACAGAATTACCACTGTAGCACTTCACCAGGGAGTAATCCGAGGTATCGTAATTTATATTTCCGCAGGGAAGCTTATGGCAAGAGTACTAGCAAATAGATATTCGACTATCAAAGAGGGGTATATGACTAGCAAAACGGGGGATGACAGTATTGGATAGGAGTGGATATACCGTGACACATAGCTCAAGGGAGGCTCATATAGGAAAGAGAAGAAATAGATAGCTGGGAGGACAACGAGAAGAGATAGAGGATTCCTAGGTACTTTATCTGTCTATGTCACTCGGGGTTACTGATACAGAGGCTATAGAGCCAGCACTCAGAGGTCAAGGTCAAACCTATGTCTTAACTTCGGGACAGTAGAGCCTACGCCACACAGAAAGGGATGAGAAGGGGTGGCATCTACCTTGCACTGGGGGATCCTACAAGCCGAGACGAACGTGATGGGCTATGGAGGCTGTATAGGGCTGTCACCACCTAACGACTACCACCTATGTAGACTCAGGGGCAAACTAAGGCCACTGGCTAGCCTAGGAACCACTCATACACTAGTCGACGATGGGAAAGACTGGGCTCGTCGGAATGAGCTACTTCTGAGGAGGTACAACACAGAGTCGCACTTTCCTCACAAGAGACTCAGGATTTTCTTGGAATTTTGATGGTATTTGGAAACCAGTCATGCACTGCACTGCTTCACAAGACCAATGAAACAGAGCAAGGATAAACCCGCTTGAGTAGCGGTATACTCAACTTAGATAGCTCGAGATAGAAGTTTGAAAGTATCTAGCCAATTGCTTCCCCGGCAACGATGCCAGAAATGCTTGTTGGCACTTCTTACGATCCAATATCAGGATTGTGAATCTAGGTATTGGGGTAAGGAGTGTTTCAGTAGTTTTTCTTATGGCTCAGTAAAATATAGAAATATTTTGCAAGCGCACAAAATTACCACTATAGTACTTCACCAGGGAGTAATCTGAGGTATCGTAATTTATATTTTCACAGGGAAGCTTATGGCAAGAGTACTAGCAAACAGATATTAGAGACTATCAAGGAGGAGTACACGACCTGTCTCTTATACACATCTAGATGTGTATAAGAGACAGGTGTGTCATGGTATATCCACTCCCTGTCTCTTATACACATCTAGATGTGTATAAGAGACAGGTGTGTCATGGTATATCCACTCCCTGTCTCTTATACACATCTAGATGTGTATAAGAGACAGGTGTGTCATGGTATATCCACTCCCTGTCTCTTATACACATCTAGATGTGTATAAGAGACAGAGCTAGCACTCAGAGGTCAAGGTCAAACCTATGTCTTAACTTCGGGATAGCAGAGCCTACGCCACACGGAAAGGGATGAGAAGGGGTGGCATCTACCCTGCACTAGGACATCCTACAAGCCGAGAGGAACGTGATGGGCTACGAAGGCCGTATAGGGCCGTCACCACCTAACGACTACCACCTCTGCAAACTCAGGGGCAAACTAAGGCCACTGGCTAGCCTAGGAACCACTCCTACACTAGTCGACGCTAGAAGACTTGGCTCGTGGGAATGAGCTACTTCTGAGGAGGTACAACACGGAGTCGCACTTTCCTCACAAGAGAGTCAGGATTTTCTTGGAAGTTTGACGGTAGTTGGAAACCAGTCATGCACTGCTCTGCTCCACAAGACCAACGAAATAGAGCAAGGATAAACCCGCTTGAGTAGCGGTATACTCAACTAAGATAGCTCGAGATAGAAGTTTGAAAGTATCTAGCCAATTGCTTCCCCGGCAACGATGCCAGAAATGCTTGTTGGCACTTCTTACGGTCCAATATCAGGATTGTGAATCTAGGTATTGGGGTAAGGAGTGTTTCAGTAGTTTTTCTTAGGCTCAGTAAAATATAGAAATATTCTGCAAGCGCACAATATTACCAGTGTAGTACTTCACCAGGGAGTAATCTGAGGTATCATAATTTATATTTTCATAGGGAAGCTTATGGCAATAGTACTAGCAAATAGATATTAGAGACTATCAAGGAGGGGTACACGACTAGCAAGACGGGGGATACCAGTATTGGATAGGAGTGGATATACCATGACACACAGCTCAAGGGAGGCTCAGATAGGAAAGAGAAGAAATAGATAGCTGGGAGGATAACGAGAAGAGATAGAGGATTCCTAGGTATTTTATCTGTCTATGTCACTCAGGGTTAGAGATACAAAGGCTGTATAGCCAGCACTCAGAGGTCAAGGTCAAACCTATGTCTTAACTTCGGGATAGCAGAGCCTATGCCACACAGAAAGGGATGAGAAGGGGTGGCATCTACCCTGCACTAGGACATCCTACAAGCCGAGAGGAACGTGATGGGCTACGAAGGCCGTATAGGGCCGTCACCACCTAACGACTACCACCTCTGCAAACTCAGGGGCAAACTAAGGCCACTGGCTAGCCTAGGAACCACTCCTACACTAGTCGACGACGGGAAAGACTGGGCTCGTCGGAATGAGCTACTTCTGAGGAGGTACAACACGGAGTCGCACTTTCCGCAATGATGCCAGAAATGCTTGTTGGCACTTCTTACGGTCCAATATCAGGATTGTGAATCTAGGTATTGGGGTAAGGACTGTTTCAGTAGTTTTTCTTATGCCTCAGTAAAATATAGAAATATTCTGCAAGCGCACAAAATTACCACTGTAGTACTTCACCAGGGAGTAATCTGAGGTATTGTAATTTATATTTTCACAGGGAAGCTTATGGCAAGAGTACTAGCAAACAGATATTAGAGACTATCAAGGAGGAGTACACGACTGGCAAGACTGGGGATAAGATTATTGGATAGGAGTGGATATACCATGACACACAGCTCAAGGGAGGCTCAGATAGGAAAGAGAAGAAATAGATAGCTGGGAGGATAACGAGAACAGATAGAGGATTCCTAGGTATTTTATCTGTCTATGTCACTCGGGGATAGAGATACAAAGGCTATATAGCCAGCACTCAGAGGTCAAGGTCAAACCTATGTCTTAACTTCGGGATAGATGAGCCTATGCCACACAAAAAGGGATGAGAAGGGGTGGCATCTACCCTGCACTAGGACATCCTACAAGCCGAGAGGAACGTGATGGGCTACGAAGGCCGTATCGGGCTGTCACCACCTAACGACTACCACCTCTGCAGACTAAGGGGCAAACTAAGGCCACTGGCTAGCCTAGGAACCACTCCTACACTATTCGACGACGGGAAAGACTGGCCTCGTCGGAATGAGCTACTTCTGAGGAGGTACAACACGGAGTCACACTTTCCTCACCAGAGACTCAGGATTTTCTTGGAATTTTGACGGTAGTTGGAAACCAGTCATGCACTGCACTGCTTCACAAGACCAATGAAACAGAGCAAGGATAAACCCGCTTGAGTAGCGGTATACTCAACTAAGATAGCTCGAGATAGAAGTTTGAAAGTATCTAGCCAATTGCTTCCCCGGCAACGATGCCAGAAATGCTTGTTGGCACTTCTTACGGTCCAATATCAGGATTGTGAATCTAGGTATTGGGGTAAGGAGTGTTTTAGTAGTTTTTCTTATGGCTCAGTAAAATATAGAAATATTCTGCAAGTGCACAAAATTACCACTGTAGTACTTCACCAGGGAGTAATCTGAGGTATCGTAATTTATATTTTCATAGGGAAGCTTATGGCAAGAGTACTAGCAAATAGATATTAGAGACTATCAAGGAGGGGTACACGACTAGCAAGACGGGGGATAACAGTATTGGATAGGAGTGGATATACCATGACACACAGCTCAAGGGAGGCTCAGATAGGAAAGAGAAGAAATAGATAGCTGGGAGGATAACAAGAAGAGATAGAGGATTCCTAGGTATTTTATCTGTCTATGTCACTCGAGGGTTAGAGATACAAAGGCTGTATAGCCAGCACTCAGAGGTCAAGGTCAAACCTATGTCTTAACTTCGGGATAGCAGAGCCTATGCCACACAGAAAGGGATGAGAAGGGGTGGCATCTACCGATAACGAGAAGAGATAGAGGATTCCTAGGTACTTTATCTGTCTATGTCACTCGGGGTTAGAGATACAAACGCTGTATAGCCAGCACTCAGAGGTCAAGGTCAAACCTATGTCTTAACTTCGGGATAGCAGAGCCTATGCCACACAGAAAGGGATGAGAAGGGGTGGCATCTACCGATAACGAGAAGAGATAGAGGATTCCTAGGTATTTTATCTGTCTATGTCACTCAGGGTTAGAGATACAAAGGCTGTATAGCCAGCACTCAGAGGTCAAGGTCAAACTGACACACAGCTCAAGGGAGGCTCAGATAGGAAAGAGAAGAAATAGATAGCTGGGAGGATAACGAGAAGAGATAGAGGATTCCTAGGTATTTTATCTGTCTATGTCACTCGGGGTTAGAGATACAAAGGCTATATACCCAGCACTCAGTGGTCAAGGTCAAACCTATGTCTTAACTTCGGGATAGCAGAGCCTATGCCACACAGAAAGGGATGAGAAGGGGTGGCATCTACCCTGCACTAGGACATCCTACAAGCCAAGAGGAACGTGATGGTCTACGAAGGCCGTATAGGGCTATCACCACCTAACAACTACCACCTCTGCAGACTCAGGGGCAAACTAAGGCCACTGGCTAGCCTAGGAACCACTCCTACACTAGTCGACGACGGGAAAGACTGAGCTCGTCGGAATGAGCTACTTCCGAGGAGGTGCAACACGGGGTCGCACTTTCCTCACAAGAGACTCAGGATTTTCTTGGAATTTTGACGGTAGTTGGAAACCAGTCATGCACTTCTCTGCTTCACAAGACCAACGAAACAGAGCAAGGATAAACATGCTTGAGTAGCGGTATACTCAACTAAGATAGCTCGAGATAGAAGTTTGAAAGTATCTAGCCAATTGCTTCCCCGGCAATGATGCCAGAAATGCTTGTTGGCACTTCTTACGGTCCAATATCAGGATTGTGAATCTAGGTATTGGGGTAAAGAGTGTTTCAGTAGTTTTTCTTATGGCTCAGTAAAATATAGAAATATTCTGCAAGCGCACAAAATTACCATTGTAGTACTTCACCAGGGAGTAATCTGAGGTATCGTAATTTATATTTTCACAGGGAAGCTTATGGCAAGAGTACTAGCAAACAGATATTAGAGACTATCAAGGAGGAGTACACGACTAGCAAGACTGGGGATAACAGTATTGGAGAGGAGTGGATATACCATAACACACAGCTCAAGGGAGGCTCAGATAGGAAAGAGAAGAAATAGATAGCTGGGAGGATAACGAGAAGAGATAGAGGATTCCTAGGTATTTTATCTGTCTATGTCACTCAGGGTTAGAGATACAAACGCTGTATAGCCAGCACTCAGAGGTCAAGGTCAAACCTATGTCTTAACTTCGGGATAGCAGAGCCTATGCCACACAGAAAGGGATGAGGAGGGGTGGCATCTACCCTGCACTAGGACATCCTACAAGCTGAGAGGAACGTGATGGGCTACGAAGGCCGTATAGGGCTGTCACCACCTAACGACTACCACCTCTGCAAACTCAGGGGCAAACTAAGGCCACTGGCTAGCCTAGAAACCACTCCTACACTAGTCAATCTACTTCTGAGGAGGTACAACACGGAGTCGCACTTTCCTCACAAGAGACTCAGGATTTTCTTGGAATTTTGACGGTAGTTGGAAACCAGTCATGCACTGCACTGCTTCACAAGACCAATGAAACAGAGCAAGGATAAACCTGCTTGAGTAGCGGTATACTCAACTAAGATAGCTCGAGATAGAAGTTTGAAAGTATCTAGCCAATTGCTTCCCCGGCAACGATGCCAGAAATGCTTGTTGGCACTTCTTACGGTCCAATATCAAGATTGTGAATCTAGGTATTGGGGTAAGGAGTGTTTCAGTAGTTTTTCTTATGGCTCAATGAAATATAGAAATATTCTGCAAGCGCACGAAATTACCACTGTAGTACTTCACTCCTAGGTATTTTATCTGTCTATGTCACTCA